>JAGIQG010000021.1:1629640-2108493 GCA_024679065.1 Sphyrna mokarran | reverse complement strand
GAACCCCTCGTTAGATTCCAGTCTGTAACTCACTCCCGGGTATCTGTTATTCTATATATAAACCATCCCGAACCCCTCGATTAGATTCCAGTCTGTAACTCACTCCCGGGTATCTGTTATTCTATATATAAACCACCCCGAACCCCTCGATTAGATTCCAGTCTGTATCTCACTCCCGGGTATCTGTTATTCTATATATAAACCACCCCGAACCCCTCGATTAGATTCCAGTCTGTAACTCACTCCCGGGTATCTGTTATTCTATATATAAACCACCCCGAACCCCTCGATTAGATTCCAGTCTGTAACTCACTCCCGGGTATCTGTTATTCTATATATAAACCACCCTGAACCCCTCGATTAGATTCCAGTCTGTAACTCACTCCCAGGTATCTGTTATTCTATATATAAACCATCCCGAACCCCTCGATTAGATTCCAGTCTGTAACTCACTCCCGGGTATCTGTTATTCTATATATAAACCATCCCGAACCCCTCGATTAGATTCCAGTCTGTAACTCACTCCTGGGTATCTGTTTTTTTTGACCCTTTAGATTCCAGTTGTAACTCACTCCGGGTATTTGTTTATTCTATATATAAACCATCCCGAACCCCTTCTATTAGATTCCAGTCTGTAACTCACTCCCGGGTATCTGTTATTCTATATATAAACCACCCCGAACCCCTCGATTAGATTCCAGTCTGTAACTCACTCCCGGGTATCTGTTATTCTATATTAAACCTTCCCGAACCCCTCGATTAGATTCCAGTCTGTAACTCACTCCGGGTATCTGTTATTCTATATATAAATACCACCCCGAACCCCTCGATTAGATTCCAGTCTGTAACTCACTCCCGGGTATCTGTTATTCTATATATAAACCACCCCGAACCCCTCGATTAGATTCCAGTCTGTAACTCACTCCCGGGTATCTGTTATTCTATATATAAACCTTCCCGAACCCCTCGATTAGATTCCAGTCTGTAACTCACTCCCGGGTATCTGTTATTCTATATATAAACCACCCCGAACCCCTCGATTAGATTCCAGTCTGTAACTCACTCCCGGGTATCTGTTATTCTATATATAAACCACCCCGAACCCCTCGATTAGATTCCAGTCTGTAACTCACTCCCGGGTATCTGTTATTCTATATATAAACCATCCCGAACCCCTCGATTAGATTCCAGTCTGTAACTCACTCCCGGGTATCTGTTATTCTATATATAAACCATCCCGAACCCCTCGATTAGATTCCAGTCTGTAACTCACTCCCGGGTATCTGTTATTCTATATATAAACCACCACCACCCCTTTGTTGCTGAACCCCTCGATTAGATTCCGTCTGTAACTCACTCCCGGGTATCTGTTATTCTATATATAAACCATCCCGAACCCCTCGATTAGATTCCAGTCTGTAACTCACTCCCGGGTATCTGTTATTCTATATATAAACCACCCCGAACCCCTCGATTAGATTCCAGTCTGTAACTCACTCCCGGGTATCTGTTATTCTATATATAAACCATCCCGAACCCCTCGATTAGATTCCAGTCTGTAACTCACTCCCGGGTATCTGTTATTCTATATATAAACCATCCCGAACCCCTCGATTAGATTCCAGTCTGTAACTCACTCCCGGGTATCTGTTATTCTATATATAAACCATCCCGAACCCCTCGATTAGATTCCAGTCTGTAACTCACTCCCGGGTATCTGTTATTCTATATATAAACCATCCTGAACCCCTCGATTAGATTCCAGTCTGTAACTCACTCCCGGGTATCTGTTATTCTATATATAAACCCTACCCGAACCCCTCGATTAGATCCAGTCTGTAACTCACTCCGGTATCTGTTATTCTATATATAAACCATCCCGATACCCTCAATTAGACTCCAGTGTGTAACTCACTCCCGGGTATCTGTTATTCTATATATAAACCACCCCAACCCCTCGATTAGATCCAGTCTGTAACTCACTCCCGGGTATCTGTTATTCTATATATAAACCATCCCAACCCCTCGATTAGATTCCAGTCTGTAACTCACTCCGGGGTATCTGTTATTTTATATATAAACCACGCAGAACCCCTCGATTAGAATCCAGTCTGTAACACACTCCCGGGTATCTCTTGTTCTGTATATAAACCATCCCGAACCCTTCGATTAGATTCCAGTCTGTAACTCATTCCCTGTTATCTGTTATTCTATATATAAACAATCCCGAACCCCTCGATTAGATTCCAGTCTGTAACTCACTCCCGGGCATCTCTTATTTCATATATAAACCACCCTGAACCCCTCGATTAGATTCCAGTCTGTAACTCACTCCCAGGTATTTGTTATTCTACATATAAACTATGCCTTACCCCTCGATTAGATTCTAGTCTGTAACTCACTCCCGGGTATCTGTTATTCTATATGTAAACCACCCCGAACCCCTCGATTAGATTCCACCCTGTAACTCACTCCCGGGTATCTGTTATTCTATATATAAACCTTCCCGAACCCCTCGATTATATTCCAGTCTGTAACTCACTCCCGGGTATCTGTTATTCTATATATAAACCGCCCCAAACCCCTCGATTAGATTCCAGTCTGTAACTCACTCCCGGGTATCTGTTATTCTATGTATAAATTACCCTGAACCCCTCGATTAGATTCCAGTCTGTAACTCACTCCCGGGCAGCTGTTATTCTATGTGTAAACCACCCTGAACCCCTCCGTTAGATTCCAGTCTGTAACTCACTCCCAGGTATCTGTTATTCTACATATAAACCATCCCGAACCCCTCAATTAGATTCCAGTCTGTAACTCACTCCCGGGTATCTGTTATTCTATATATAAACCACCCCGAACCCCTCGATTAGATTCCAGTCTGTAACTCACTCCCGGGTATCTGTTATTCTATATATAAACCACCCGAACCCCTCGATTAGATTCCAGTCTGTAACTCACTCCCGGGTATCTGTTATTCTATATATAAACCACCCCGAACCCCTCGATTAGATTCCAGTCTGTAACTCACTCCCGGGTATCTGTTATTCTATATATAAACCACCCCGAACCCCTCGATTAGATTCCAGTCTGTAACTCACTCCCGGGTATCTGTTATTCTATATATAAACCACCCCGAACCCCTCGATTAGATTCCAGTCTGTAACTCACTCCCGGGTATCTGTTATTCTATATATAAACCACCCGAACCCCTCGATTAGATTCCAGTCTGTAACTCACTCCCGGGTATCTGTTATTCTATATATAAACCACCCCGAACCCCTCGATTAGATTCCAGTCTGTAACTCACTCCCGGGTATCTGTTATTCTATATATAAACCACCCCGAACCCCTCGATTAGATTCCAGTCTGTAACTCACTCCCGGGTATCTGTTATTCTATATATAAACCACCCCGAACCCCTCGATTAGATTCCAGTCTGTAACTCACTCCCGGGTATCTGTTATTCTATATATAACCACCCCGAACCCCTCGATTAGATTCCAGTCTGTAACTCACTCCCGGGTATCTGTTATTCTATATATAAACCACCCCGAACCCCTCGATTAGATTCCAGTCTGTAACTCACTCCCGGGTATCTGTTATTCTATATATAAACCACCCCGAACCCCTCGATTAGATTCCAGTCTGTAACTCACTCCCGGGTATCTGTTATTCTATATATAAACCACCCTGAACCCCTCGATTAGATTCCAGTCTGTAACTCACTCCCGGGTATCTGTTATTCTATATATAAACCACCCCGAACCCCTCGATTAGATTCCAGTCTGTAACTCACTCCCAGGTATCTGTTATTCTATATATAAACCATCCCGAACCCCTCGATTAGATTCCAGTCTGTAACTCACTCCCGGGTATCTGTTATTCTATATATAAACCACTCCGAACCCCTCGATTAGATTCCAGTCTGTAACTCACTCCGGGTATCTGTTTTTTTTGTTGTATTCTATATATAAACCACCTGAACCCCTCGATTAGATTCCGTCTGTAACTCACTTCCCGGGTATCTGTTATTCTATATATAAACCTTCCCGAACCCTCGATTTATTCCAGTCTGTAACTCACTCCCGGGTATCTGTTATTCTATATATAACCACCGCCAACCCCTCGATTAGATTCCAGTCTGTAACTCACTCCCGGGTATCTGTTATTCTATATATAAACCACCCCGAACCCCTCGATTAGATTCCAGTCTGTAACTCACTCCGCGTTGTTATCTGTTATTCTATATATAAACCATCCCGAACCCCTCGATTAGATTCCAGTCTGTAACTCACTCCCGGGTATCTGTTATTCTATGTGTTATTCCCGACCCCTCGATTAATTCCGCCTGTAACTCACTCCCGGGTATCGTTATTCTATATATAAACCATCCCGAACCCCTCGATTATGTTCCAGTCTGTAACTCACTCCCGGGTATCTGTTATTCTATATATAAACACCCCGAACCCCTCGATTAGATTCCAGTCTGTAACTCACTCCTCGGTTTCTGTTATTCTATTTGTTATTCTATTTAAACCACCGACCCCTGTAGTTACTGTAACTCTCCGGTATCTGTTATTCTATGTATAAACCACCCCGAACCCCTCGATTAGATTCCAGTCTGTAACTCACTCCCGGTATCTGTTATTCTATATATAACCATAACACCACCCAGAACCCCTCGATTAGATTCCAGTCTGTAACTCACTCCCGGGTATCTGTTATTCTATATATAAACCACCCCGAACCCCTCGATTAGATTCCAGTCTGTAACTCACTCCCGGGTATCTGTTATTCTATATATAAACCACCCCGAACCCCTCGATTAGATTCCAGTCTGTAACTCACTCCCGGGTATCTGTTATTCTATATATAAACCACCCCGAACCCCTCGATTGATTCCAGTCTGTAACTCACTCCCGGTATCTGTTATTCTATATATAAAACCCTCCCGAACCCCTCGATTAGATTCCAGTCTGTAACTCACTCCCGGGTATCTGTTATTCTATATATAAACCACCCCGAACCCCTCGATTAGATTCCAGTCTGTAACTCACTCCCGGGTATCTGTTATTCTATATATAAACCACCCGAACCCCTCGATTAGATTCCAGTCTGTAACTCACTCCCGGGTATCTGTTATTCTATATATAAACCACCCCGAACCCCTCGATTAGATTCCAGTCTGTAACTCACTCCCGGGTATCTGTTATTCTATATATAAACCTTCCCGAACCCCTCGATTATATTCCAGTCTGTAACTCACTCCCGGGTATCTGTTATTCTATATATAAACCACCCCACCCTCGATTAGATTTTTTTTTATATATAACCATCCCGAACCCCCTAGATCCAGTCTGTAACTCACTCCCGGGTATCTGTTATTCTATATATAAACCACCCGAACCCCTCGATTAGATTCCAGTCTGTAACTCACTCCCGGTATCTGTTATTCTATATATAAACCACCCGAACCCCTCGATTAGATTCCAGTCGTTGTAACTCACTCCCGGGTATCTGTTATTCTATATATAAACCATCCCGAACCCCTCAATTAGATTCCAGTCTGTAACTCACTCCCGGGTATCTGTTATTCTATATAACCACTCCGAACCCCTCGATTATTCCAGTCTGTAACTCACTCCCGGGTATCTGTTATTCTATATATAAACCACCCCGAACCCTCGATTAGATTCCAGTCTGTAACTCACTCCCGGGTATCTGTTATTCTATATATAAACCATACCGAACCCCTCGATATTCCAGTCTGTAACTCGATTGTTACTATATATAAACCGCCCAAACCCCTCGATCCAGTCTGTAACTCATCCCGGGTATCTGTTATATATTATTAAACCCTTCCCGAACCCCCCGATAGATTCCAGTCTGTATCACTCCGCATGTGTTTATTTCATATAAACAAATGTTTCTATATATAAACCACCCCGAACCCTCGATTATTCCAGTCTGTAACTCACTCCCGGGTATCTGTTATTCTATATATAAACCACCCCGAACCCCTCGATTAGATTCCAGTCTGTAACTCACTCCGGGTATCTGTTATTCTATATACCCCTCATTAGATTCCGTCTGTAACTGTTATTCTATATATAAACCACTCCGAACCCCTCGATTAGATTCCAGTCTTACTCATCCCGGGTTTGTTATTATTTACACCCTACCCCTCGATTAGATTCTGTAACTCACTCCCAGGTATCTGTTATTCTATTATCCACCCCGAACCCCTCGATTGATTCCGTCGTAACTCACTCCCGGGTATCTGTTATTCTATATATAACCATCCCGAACCCCTCGATTAGATTCCAGTCTGTAACTCACTCCCGGGTATCTGTTATTCTATATATAAACCACCCCGAACCCCTCGATTAGATTCCAGTCTGTAACTCACTCCCGGGTATCTGTTATTCTATATATAAACCACTTCCGAACCCCTCGATTAGATTCCAGTCTGTAACTCACTCCCGGGTATCTGTTATTCTATATATAAACCGCCCCGAACCCCTCGATTAGATTCCAGTCTGTAACTCACTCCCGGGTATCTGTTATTCTATATATAAACCACCCCGAACCCCTCGATTAGATTCCAGTCTGTAACTCACTCCCGGGTATCTGTTATTCTATTATAATGAACCCCTCGATTAGATTCCAGTCTGTAACTCACTCCTGGGCAGCTGTTATTCTATGTGTAAACCACCCTGAACCCCTCAGTTAGATTCCAGTCTGTAACTCACTCCAGGTATCTGTTATTCTACATATAAACCATCCCGAACCCCTCAATTAGATTCCAGTCTGTAACTCACTCCCGGGCAGCTGTTATTCTATACGTAAACCACTCCGAACCCCTCGATTAGATTCCAGTCTGTAACTCACTCCCGGGTATCTGTTATTCTATATATAAACTTACCGAACCCCTCGATTATATTCCAGTCTGTAACTCACTCCCGGGTATCTGTTATTCTATATATAAACCGCCGCAAACCCCTCGATTAGATTCCAGTCTGTAACTCAGTCCCGGGTATCTGTTATTATATATGTAAACCACTCCGAACCCCTCGATTAGATTCCAGTCTGTAACTCACTCCCGGGTATGTGTTATTCTACATATAAACCGTCGCGAACCCCCCAATTAGATTCCAGTCTGTAACTCACTCCCAGGTATCTGTTATTCTATATGTAAACCACCCCGAACCCCTCGATTAGTTTCCACCCTGTAACTCACTCCCGGGTATCTGTTATTCTATATATAAACCTTCCCGAACCCCTCGATTATATTCCAGTCTGTAACTGTTATTCTATATATAAATTACCCTGAACCCCTCGATTAGATTCCAGTCTGTAACTCACTCCCGGGCAGCTGTTATTCAAGTGTAAACCACCCTGAACCCCTCAGTTAGATTCCAGTCTGTAACTCACTCCCAGGTATCTGTTATTCTACATATAAACCATCCCGAACCCCTCAATTAGATTCCAGTCTGTAACTCACTCCCGGGCAGCTGTTATTCTATACGTAAACCACCCCGAACCCCTCGATTAGATTCCAGTCTGTAACTCACCCCCGGGTATCTGTTATTGTATATATAAACCACCCCGAACCCCTCGATTAGATTCCAGTCTGTAACTCACTCCCGGGTATCTGTTATTATATATGTAAACCACTCCGAACCTCTCGATTAGATTCCAGTCTGTAACTCACTCCCGGGTATCTGTTATTCTATATATAAACCGCCCCAAACCCCTCGATTAGATTCCAGTCTGTAACTCACTCCCGGGTATCTGTTATTATATATGTAAACCACTCCGAACCCCTCGATTAGATTCCAGTCTGTAACTCACTCCCGGGTATGTGTTATTCTACTTATAAACCGTCGCGAACCCCTCAATTAGATTCCAGTCTGTAACTCACTCCTGGGCAGCTGTTATTCTATGTGTAAACCACCCTGAACCCCTCAGTTAGATTCCAGTCTGTAACTCACTCCCAGGTATTTTGGTCGGCACAACATCGAAGGCCGAAGGGCCTGTTCTGTGCTGTATTGTTCTATGTTCTATGTTCTATGTTCTATGTATCTGTTATTCTACATATAAACCATCCCAAACCCCTCGATTAGATTCCAGTCTGTAACTCACTCCCAGTTATCTGTTAATCTATATGTAAACCACCCCGAACCCCTCGATTAGATTCCACCCTGTAACTCACTCCCGAGTATCTGTTATTCTATATATAAACCTTCCCGAACCCCTCGATTATATTCCAGTCTGTAACTCACTCCTGGGTATCTGTTATTCTATATATAAACCGCCCCAAACCCCTTGATTAGATTCCAGTCTGTAACTCACTCCCGGGTATCTGTTATTCTATATATAAATTACCCTGAACCCCTCGATTAGATTCCAGTCTGTAACTCACTCCGGGGCAGCTGTTATTCTATGTGTAAACCACCCTGAACCCCTCAGTTAGATTCCAGTCTGTAACTCACTCCCGGGCAGCTGTTATTCTATACGTAAACAACTCCGAACCCCTCGATTAGATTCCAGTCTGTAACTCACTCCCGGGTATCTGTTATTCTATATATAAACCTTCCCGAACCCCTCGATTATATTCCAGTCTGTAACTCACTCCCGGGTATCTGCTATTCTATATATAAACCGCCCCAAACCCCTCGATTAGATTCCAGTCTGTAACTCACTCCCGGGTATCTGTTATGCTATATATAAACCATCCCAAACCCCTTGATTAGATTCCAGTCTGTAACTCACTCCCAGGTATCTGTTATTCTATATATAAACCATCCCGAATCCCTCGATTAGATTCCAGTCTGTAACTCACTCCCGGGTATCTGTTATTCTATATATAAACCACCCCGAACCCCTCGATTAGATTCCAGTCTGTAACTCACTCCCGGGTATCTGTTATTTTATATATAAACCACCCCGAACCCCTCGATTAGATTCCAGTCTGTAACTCACTCCCGGGTATCTGTTATTCTATATATAAACCACCCCGAACCCCTCGATTAGATTCCAGTCTGTAACTCACTCCCGGGTATCTGTTATTCTATATATAAACCACCCCGAACCCCTCGATTAGATTCCAGTCTGTAACTCACTCCTGGGTATCTGTTATTCTATATATAAACCACCCCGAACCCCTCGATTAGATTCCAGTCTGTAACTCACTCCTGGGTATCTGTTATTTTATATATAAACCACTCCGAACCTCTCAATTAGATTCCAGTCTGTAACTCACTCCCAGGTATCTGTTATTTTATATATAAACCACTCCGAACCTCTCGATTAGATTCCAGTCTGTAACTCACTCCCGGGTATCTGTTATTCTATATATAAACCATCCCAAACCCCTTGATTAGATTCCAGTCTGTAACTCACTCCCAGGTATCTGTTATTCTATATATAAACCATCCCAAACCCCTCGATTAAATTCCAGTCTGTAACTCACTCCCGGGTATCTGTTATTCTATATATAAACCATCCCGAACCCCTCGATTAGATTCCAGTCTGTAACTCACTCCCGGGTATCTGTTATTTTATATATAAACCACTCCGAACCTCTCGATTAGATTCCAGTCTGTAACTCACTCCCGGGTATCTGTTATTTTATATATAAACCACTCCGAACCTCTCGATTAGATTCCAGTCTGTAACTCACTCCCGGGTATCTGTTATTCTATATATAAACCACCCCGAACCCCTCGATTAGATTCCAGTCTGTAACTCACTCCCGGGTATCTGTTATTCTATATATAAACCACCCCGAACCCCTCGATTAGATTCCAGTCTGTAACTCACTCCTGGGTATCTGTTATTTTATATATAAACCACTCCGAACCCCTCAATTAGATTCCAGTCTGTAACTCACTCCCAGGTATCTGTTATTCTATATATAAACCACCCCGAACTCCTCGATTAGATTCCAGTCTGTAACTCACTCCCGGGTATCTGTTATTCTATATATAAACCACCCCGAACCCCTCGATTAGATTCCAGTCTGTAACTCACTCCCGGGTATCTGTTATTCTATATATAAACCACCCGAACCCCTCGATTAGATTCCAGTCTGTAACTCACTCCCGGGTATCTGTTATTCTATATATAAACCATCCCGAACCCCTCGATTAGATTCCAGTCTGTAACTCACTCCCGGGTATCTGTTATTCTATATATAAACCACCCCGAACTCCCCGATTAGATTCCAGTCTGTAACTCACTCCCGGGTATCTGTTATTCTATATATAAACCACCCCGAACTCCCTGATTAGACTCCAGTCTGTAACTCACTCCCGGGTATCTGTTATTCTATATATAAACCACCCCGAACTCCCCGATTAGACTCCAGTATGTAACTTACTCCCGAGTACCTGTTATTCTATATACAAAGCTCCCTGAACCCCTCGATCAGACTCCTGTTTGTAACTTACTCCCGGGCAGCTGTTATTCTATATATAAACCACCCCGAACCCCTCGATTAGATTCCAGTCTGTAACTCACTCTTGGATATCTGTTATTCTATATATTAACCACCCGAAACCCGTCATTTAGATTCCTGTCTGTAACTCACTCGTGGGTATCTGGTATTGTGTGAATTATCCTAATCACCCCAATGCCTTGATTACATTTTCACGAAAGTACATTATAAGAATAACCCATTCGGCCCATCAAGCCTATGCCAGTATGCAATTTCTATCCCTCTCTTTTCCTCTCGTCCATCTGTTTATTAAGGTTCTTCTTGAATTTTGCTACTATGTCTGCTTCCACCACTAGCACCTGCTGTGTGAAAATCTTTCCCCACATGTATCCTGTAAGTATCAGGTTCTAATGCAGCAGTGATAATCTTGTGTTGTGGGTTGGACAGCCCCCTCCCCAATCTCTGAGGGCAGTATCCCCCACAGCGTATGGGTCGGCCCTCACTTCACTCGGTGTTACTATGCCTTACAGGATCAGGAGGAGGTTTCTACCAGTGGACGAAGGGAGTGCAGATTCGTGCCAATCTGGATCTGCTTCTTGATTGGATTCAGGGCATTGGACTTGGAGAACAGGCCGCTGAACTCTTCCTCAAATTATCCACTGCTGTCAACCTGCTCGCTACACCAAAGGAGACACTTCTCCAGGTAAACAGCAATCTCTGCATTGAATTAACTCTATTGTATTGAGAAACCCAGGTGGGAGCTGAGGCTGGAATTTGGGTTTTTAAAACAATGAGAGTGGAATTGAAAACTCTGAAATCTTGGGAAAGGTTCATTGTCAGGATCCAGACCAATTCTCTTAGCTGTGCCTTCCTATCCTATTACTGACTTTCTTTCTTGATTTGACTATGGTCGAATGAGGCAGGAACTAATGGAAACTGATTGGGAACGGTTGTTCGAGGGTAAGTCCATGCTAGGCATGTGGGACTCTTTCAAGGGAATACTGAAAATGTTGCAAGATAAGTATGTGCCGGCCGAGAGGAAAGATGGGAAAGATAGGATTAGAGAGCCGTGGATTACTAGGGATATTGAGGACTTGGTTAGGAAGAAAAGAGAGGCGTATGATCGGTCAAAGCAGCTGGGAACGGAGAGAGCATTGGAGGAATATAGAGAGAGTAGGAGGGAGCTCAAACAGGGAGTTAGAAGGGCAAAAAGGGGGCATGAAATGATTTTGGCGGATAGGATTAAGGAAAACCCAAAGGCTTTTTATTCCTATGTTAGGAATAAAAGGGTGGTTAGAGGGAAAATCGGACCTGTTCGGGACAGAGGAGGGGAACTGTGCTTAGAGCCCGAGGGAATGGCGGAGATCCTGAATGAATACTTTGCGTCGGTATTCACGAAGGAGAGGGGCTTGTTGACAGCTCCTGTCTCTGAGGGAGCTGTGGACCAGTTGAGGGAAATATCCTTACGAGGGAGGAAGTGTTACAGCTTCTAGGTAGCATTAAAACTGATAAATCTCTGGGGCCTGATGGCATTTATCCCAGGCTGCTTAGGGAGGTGCGAGGTGAAATTGCTGGGCCTCTGGCGCAAATCTTTGTCTCTTCCTTGGACACAGGTGAGGTCCCAGAGGACTGGAGAATAGCTAATGTTGTACCATTGTTTAAAAAGGGTAGTAGGGATAACCCTGGGAATTATAGGCCGGTGAGTTTGACGTCAGTGGTAGGGAAGCTGTTGGAGGGGATTCTTAGAGATAGGATGTATAGGCACTTAGAGCGTTGTGATCTGATTAGGGATACACAGCATGGATTTGTTAAGGGGAGGTCGTGCCTTACAAATCTGGTAGAATTTTTTGAGGAGGTGACAAAAACGGTGGACGAAGGGCGAGCCATTGATGTTATCTATATGGATTTTAGTAAGGCGTTTGACAAAGTCCCTCATTGGAGGTTAGTTGAAAAGGTCAAGGCTAATGGGATACAAGGACAGGTAGCTCGATGGATAAGTAACTGGCTTGGTAATAGGAGACAGAGAGTAATAGTGGAAGGGTGTTTTTCTAGCTGGAGGTCGGTCACTAGTGGTGTGCCACAGGGCTCAGTACTGGGACCTCTTCTATTTGTAATATATATAAATAACTTGGAAGAGGGAGTAAGTGGAGTGATCAGCAAGTTTGCAGACGATACAAAGATGGCTGGACTTGCGAATAGTGAGGAGCATTGTCAGGCGATGCAGCAGGACATAGATAGGCTGGTAGCTTGGGCAGACAGATGGCAGATGGAATTCAATCCTGATAAATGCGAGGTGATGCATTTTGGGAGAAAGAATGTAAGGGGGAGGTATATGATAAAGGGTAGACCTATTAAGAGTATAGAAACGCAGAGGGACCTGGTGGTGCAGGTGAACAAGTCTCTGAAGGTGGCAGAGCAAGTGGAGAAGGTTGTGAAGAAAGCATATAGTATGCTAGCCTTTATAGGAAGGGGTATAGAGTACAAGAGCTGGCCTTTAATGTTGCAGTTGTATAAAACGCTGGTTAGACCTTATTTGGAATACTGTGTCCAGTTATGGTCGCCTTACTACCGGAAGGACGTGGAGACTCTGGAAAGAGTGCAGAGGAGGTTTACCAGGATGCTGCCTGGTATGGAAGGTCTGAGTTACAAGGAGAGATTAGGCAAATTAGGACTGTTTTCCTTAGAAAGACGTAGACTTAGAGGAGATCTGATAGAGGTGTACAAGATTTTGAAGGGGATTGATAGAGTAAACAGGGTTAAGCTTTTTCCTAGGATGGACTCAAATAGCACGAGGGGTCACGGGCTTAGGGTGAGGGGGGTAAGGTATAATTTGGATGCTAGGGGGAGTTTTTTCACACAGAGGGTGGTGGGGATATGGAATGCGCTGCCAAGTAAAGTGGTGGAGGCAGGTACTCTGGAGTTATTTAAGAAATACTTATATGGGCACATGAACAGAATGGGAATGGAGGGGTATAGAAAACTGATTTAAATAGGGATCATGAGCCTTGGGAGTCCCTGGGAAGTGTGTAAATAGATGATGATATTGATGTACTTGTTTTTATCCTACAGGTGCTTTGGTCCACCTTGTTGTCTAACAAGGGGTATACACGCGATGGGTTGTGAGAGGACTGCAGTTGGATTTTTATTTTGAGAGTATCCTAGTGCTTCACGTCGTTAGTGTACGCTTGACTTGGACCATCTGATGGGCAACACGACAGCTCAGTGACTATCGCTGTGCTGTGCAGATACATGGATTTGGGCCTGTGTCTGTGGGAGTTTGCGCATTCTCCCCGTGCTTGCGTGGGTTTTCTCCGGGTGCTCCGGTTTCCTCCACATCCCAAAGATGTGCTCTTAGGCTAATTGGCAAAACAAATTCTCCCTAAATTGTCTCAAATTTGGTTTTTAATCCATAGATCTATAAACATGGACAGGGATCACGGATAGAGGTGGGAACATCAGGGTGGTGACGCGGGCTCGTTGGGCCGAAGGGCCTGTTTCCCGTGCTGTTTTGTTCTTTGTTCTTTATTTACCCAGAATGTTTAACAAGATTGGCCATCTGGTCTATCCTGTACTTGAGCAGTATCCTATCCCCTGTTCCCTCTCTGTTCCTAATCCCTTTATCCATCTTTACAGTTAGACGCTTACTTAATCAGTTGTTGAACAGCGAACAGAATTTTACTGACTTGTCCAGCCCTCTGATAGGCGAAGTGAGCAGGTAAAGTTGTGCGAGAGCTGAGAAATTAGGATCATGCCCGATTCTCCGGCTCTCAAGAGCCGGATTTCCAGCAAGGGCTGGAAATTGGCAAGAGGCTCAATAAATTATATTAATAGATTGTAATGTTAATTAGCATCTGTTTAGCGTGCTCAGTGCTTAATCATCACTCAGCGATTCCCTGTCCCAGTCACTCAGCGATTCCCTGTCCCAGTCACTCAGCGATTCCATATCCCAGTCACTCAGCGATTCCCTGTCCCAGTCACTCAGCGATTCCCTGTCCCAGTCACTCAGCGATTCCCTGTCCCAGTCACTCAGCGATTCCGTGTCCCAGTCTCTCAGCGATTCCATGTCCCAGTCACTCAGTGATTCCCTGTCCCAGTCTCTCAGCGATTCCGTGTCCCAGTCACTCAGCGATTCCCTGTCCCAGTCTCTCAGCGATTCCATGTCCCAGTCTCTCAGCGATTCCCTGTCCCAGTCTCTCAGCGATTCCCTGTCCCAGTCACTCAGTGATTCCCTGTCCCAGTCACTCAGCGATTCCCTGTCCCAGTCTCTCAGCGATTCCCTGTCCCAGTCTCTCAGCGATTCCCTGTCCCAGTCTCTCAGCGATTCCCTGTCCCAGTCACTCAGCGATTCCCTGTCCCAGTCACTCAGCGATTCCCTGTCCCAGTCACTCAGCGATTCCCTGTCCCAGTCACTCAGCGATTCCCTGTCCCAGTCACTCAGCGATTCCCTGTCCCAGTCACTCAGCGATTCCCTGTCCCAGTCACTCAGCGATTCCTGTCCCAGTCACTCAGCGATTCCCTGTCCCAGTCACTCAGCGATTCCCTGTCCCAGTCACTCAGCGATTCCCTGTCCCAGTCACTCAGCGATTCCCTGTCCCAGTCACTCAGCGATTCCCTGTCCCAGTCACTCAGCGATTCCCTGTCCCAGTCACTCAGCGATTCCCTGTCCCAGTCACTCAGCGATTCCGTGTCCCAGTCTCTCAGCGATTCCATGTCCCAGTCACTCAGTGATTCCCTGTCCCAGTCTCTCAGCGATTCCGTGTCCCAGTCACTCAGCGATTCCCTGTCCCAGTCTCTCAGCGATTCCCTGTCCCAGTCTCTCAGCGATTCCCTGTCCCAGTCTCTCAGCGATTCCCTGTCCCAGTCACTCAGCGATTCCCTGTCCCAGACACTCAGCGATTCCCTGTCCCAGTCTCTCAGCGATTCCCTGTCCCAGTCTCTCAGCGATTCCCTGTCCCAGTCTCTCAGCGATTCCCTGTCCGTCCAGTCACTCAGCGATTCCCTGTCCCATTCCGTCTCTCAGCGATTCCCTGTCCCAGTCTCAGCGATTCCCTGTCCAGTCACTTTCCCTGTCCCAGACTCGCGAGTCCCTGTCTCTCAGCGATTCCCTGTCCCAGACACTCAGCGATTCCCTGTCCCACTCAGTTCTCGCGATTCTGTGTCCCGTCACTCAGTGTTCCTTCTCTCTCAGCGATTCCCTGTCCCAGTCACTCAGCGATTCCTGTCCCAGTTCATTCCGTCCCAGTCACTCAGCGTCCCTGTCCCAGTCTCTCAGCGATTCCTGTCCCAGTCCTCAGCGATTCCCTGTCCCAGTCTCTCAGTCCTCCCAGTCTCTCAGCGATTCCCTGTCCCAGTCACTCAGCGATTCCCTGTCCCAGTCTCTCAGCGATTCCCTGTCCCCACTCAGCGATTCCCTGTCCCAGTCACTCAGCGATTCCTGTCCCAGTCACTCAGCGATTCCCTGTCCAGTCACTCGCCAGTCCTGCCAGTCACTCAGCGATTCCCTGCCCAGTCCTGCGATTCCCTGTCCCAGTCTCTCAGCTCAGCGATTCCCTGTCCCAGTCTCTCAGCGATTCCCTGTCCCAGTCACTCAGCGATTCCCTGTCCCAGTCACTCAGCGATTCCCTGTCCCAGTCACTCAGCGATTCCCTGTCCCAGTCACTCAGCGATTCCCTGTCCCAGTCTCTCAGCGATTCCCTGTCCCAGTCACTCAGCGATTCCCTGTCCCAGTCACTCAGCGATTCCCTGTCCCAGTCACTCAGCGATTCCCTGTCCCAGTCACTCAGCGATTCCCTGTCCCAGTCACTCAGCAATTCCCTGTCCCAGTCTCTCAGCGATTCCATGTCTCAGTCTTGTTCGGGTCTAACTGATGTCAGAGGGACAGAGACATGCAGCTTGCTGCAGTATTGCTGAGTGACTCGGGAAGGAGTAGAATGCAGTCTATTGTGGAAACCCTGCTTCACTGACTGGATGCTGGCCAATAAAACCTTGCAGCGAATGCTCCCCTCCTCTGCAATGCCCTCTAACAATTCCTGGCTCGATACTTTTGTATCTCATGTTGTTCTTCACAATAAGCTCTTTCTCTTCACTAACAAAGCTTGTTTGGTGATGTCTCTGTCTCCGTATCACTTCTTCAAATCAGCCTCACTGTAATTATTTCTCTCCAGGGTAGCACATTTTTAAGAACTGCTGTTATAGAAACAGAGATTGAGTGGGAGAATCAGCTGCTTCTGAGCTTGATAGGAAAGCAAGGTGGAGTAGGGGCTAAATGGTAGATTTTGTTATGTGGGTAAAGTGAAGAATCTATGTTTCATTGTGAGTAATGGGGGGTAGCAAGTTTGATGGTGTAAAGACACTTACCGGCATGGATTTGATGGGCCAAAAGGCCTCATTCTGTGGTCTATGACTTGTCAATTTCTGCAGTGCACTGTGAGCATCCCTCTTATTGAGGTTTTTATTTTAAACGTATAAGGAACCTGTTTTGTCTCTTCTCGATTTAATTTATTATTGTCACATGTGCTATGTAGTGTGAAAAATGTTTCTTGCGCTCTCTGCAGACAAAGCATACTGTTGATAAAGTACATAGGATAGAAGGAAAGGAGAGAGTGCAGAATGCAGTGGTACAGTCATAGCTAGGGTGTGGAGAAAGATCAAGTTAATATGTGGTAGATCCATTCAAAAGTCTGACAGCAGCAGGGAAGAAGCTGCTCTTGAGTCGATTGATATGTGAGCTCAGACTTTTGTATTTTTTCCCAATGGCTGAATTTTCACTCTGTTGTGTTGAGGTGAGAAACTCAATGAGCAGCTGGAGATTTATTGAAGAGTTATGAAGGACCACATGGAAATGAGGAGCAGCTGTTTTTCCAAGTTTTTCCCCATGGAATTCAGGTTTATCGGGATTGGTAGGCTGGGGGGTGTTGGGGGCAGATATGTCTGTTTTTTCACTGGCTTCCCGCTGGAGGTCAGGGAGTAGGGGAGCAGCTGGCTCTACAAACCACTCCATTCCCATTCCTGTCTCTTCTCATTGGCCTCCTGTCCGTTCTTCTGTGGCTGTTCTGAGCTGCTCTCCCAGAAGTCAGCTCCGCAATCAGAGAAGCTGACAACACCCCAGAATTTATTCACATACCAAAAACTGACAGTTGGGTGAAGGAGTGGAGATGGGAGTGACCAGGAGCAGGGGGCTGAGATGGTAATCAGGAATAGAAGGAAATAGAAGGAATGAGTGAGCAGAATAGGAACAGTGATCCTGTACGTTTGTGTGTGTGTGCGTGTGTGTGTGCATCTGTGTGTGCATGTATCTATGTGTGTGTCTGTGTGTGTGTGTGTGTGTGTCTGTATGTGGTTTTGTGTGTGTGTGTGTGTCTGTGTGTGTGTGTCTGTGTGTGTGGGTGTGTGTGCGTGTGAGTGTGTGTGTGTCTGTGTGTAGTTGTGTGTGCGTGTGAGTGTGTCTGTGTGTGTGTGTCTGTATATGTAGTTGTGTGTGCGTGTGAGTGTGTCTGTGTGTGTGTGCTGTGTCTGTGTGTGTGTGTGTATGCGCACGTGTGTGTGTAGTTGTGTGTGTGTGTGTAGTTGTATGTGTGTGTGTCTGTGTGTGTAGTTGTGTGTGTGTAGTTGTGTGTGTGTCTGTGTGTGCATGTTGTGTGTGTAGTTGTGTGTGTTAGTTGTGTGTGTGTGTCTGTGTGTGCATGTGTGTGTTGTGTAGTTGTGTGTGTATAGTTGTGTTGTGTTGTGTGTGTGTGTGTGTGTGTTGTGTGTATACTGTTTGTGTAGTTGTGTGTGTGTGCGGTGTGTGTGTGTGGTGTCTGTGTGTGTAGTTCTGTGTGTGTGTCTGTGTGTGTGTGTGTGTGTGTATGTGTGTCTGTGTGTAGTTGTGTGTGCGTGTGAGTCTGTGTGTGTATGTGTGTCTGTGTGTGTAGTTGTGTGTGCGTGTGAGCATGTCTGTGTGTGCGCACGTGTGTGTGTCGTTGTGTGTGCGTGTGTGTGTGTAGTTGTATGTGTGTGTGAGTGTGTCTGTGTGTGTAGTTGTGTGTGTGCATGTGTGTGTGTCTGTGTAGTTTTGTGTGTGTGTGCGTGTCTGTGTGTGCATGTGTGTGTCTGTGTAGTTTTGTGTGTGTGTGTGTGTCTGTGTCTGTGTGTGTAGTTGTGTGTGTCTGTCTGTCTGTCTGTCTGTGTGTATGCTGAGTGGGGGTCAGTGACATTAGGAAATGTTGTGGGGGGTTTGGCGGGCGTGGTTGCTGAATGAGCAGCAGTGGAAAGTAATTGGAGAACATATTTAGCAGCAGAACAGAGTGGATGCTGGCTGTGTGAGGCAGTTTGGGAAGACTTTGTGCTGGACAGGCTGAATGTGTGGAGAACAGCAGTCTGAGTTCTGGAGGAGAGTATGGTCCATTGTTTTCAGAAGGAAGGTGAGGAGTGCAGTCCCTCAGCATAGAAACATTCACCCGGTGCTGAGAGCCCCCATACCAACCATGTGCAGATACATGGATTTGGGCCTGTGTCTGTGGGAGTTTGCGCATTCTCCCCGTGCTTGTGTGGGTTTTCTTTGGGTGCTCCGGTTTCCTCCCACATCCCAAAGATGTGCTCTTAGACTGATGGGCAGAACAAATTCTCCCTAAATTGTCTCAAATTTGGTTTTTAATCCATAGATCTATAAACATTGACAGGGATCACAGGTAGAGGTGGGAACATCGGGGTGGCGGCGCGGGCTCGTTGGGCCGAAGGGCCTGTTTCCCATGCTGTTTTGTTCTTTGTTCTTTGTTCAACCCTGTACCCACACCCTCAGGGCTGTCCCCTTCCCCACTACTAATCCACACACCTCACTGCCTGAGCTTTATACCCATCCAGCGCCCATCCCCTTCCTCACTAACAATCCCAACCCTCTTCTCCCCCATTCTCCTGTGATGGAGTGATACAGTGGTTATTACAGTGCCAGGGATCTGGATTCAATCCCTGGCTTTGATCACTGTCTATGCAGAGTCTACACATTCTCCCTGTGTCTGCGTGGGTTTCCTCCAGGCATTCCAGTTTCCTCCTACGGTCGGAAAGACATGTTGGTTAGGTGGATTGATCATGCTAAATTCTCCTTCGGTGTCCCCAAACAGTGCCAGAGTGTGGACTCTCGTGGATTTTCTGTGTGCCTTCACACTCTGGTAGCACAGGGCGGCACGGTGGCACAGTGGTTAACACTGTTGCTTCACAGCTCCAAGGACCTGGGTTTGATTCCCGGCTCGGGTCACTGTCTGTGTGGAGTTTGCACATTCTCCTGGGTCTGTGTGGGTTTCCTCCGGGTACTCCTGTTTCCTCCCACAGTCCAAAGATTAGGTTGATTGGCCGTGCTAAAATTGCCCCTTAGTGTCCTGAGATGCTTAGGTTAGAGGGATTAGTGGATAAAATATATAGGGGTGTGGGGTTAGGGTTAGGGTTAGGTTGGGTGGGTACAGATTTGATGGAGTGAAAGGCCTCTTCCTGTACGGTAAGGTTCTATTTTTCTATGATTTTCATTGTAACTTCACTGCAGTATTAATGTAAGCTTACTTGTGACACTACTTAAAAAATTATGCTGCTATTCAGGCTTTGTTTTGATCACTGCAGGGGCACAGGGAAGAAGGATAGCAACGACATAGTAGCACTTTCACTGGACTGATAATCCAGAGAATCAGGGAACCCGGGTTCAAATCCTACCACAACGGATAGTGAAATTTGAATTCAATAAAAATCTGGAATTGAAATTGTAAGATGCCACGATATAAATTTGTCATTTATATTAATGATTTTCATGAGAATATAGGAGATATGGTTAATAAGTTTGCAGATGACACCAAGATTGATGATGTACTGGACAGTGAAGAAAGTTATCTCTGATTGCAATGGGATCTTGATCAATTGGGCCAGTGGGCTGATGAATGGCAGATGGAGTTTGATTTAGATAAATGCGATGGGATGCATTTTGATAGATTGAACCAGAGCAGGACTTACTCATTTAATGGCAGAGAGTTGGGGAGAGTTACAGAACAAAAAATTCTAAGGGTACGGGTTCATAGCTCCTTGAAAGTGGAGTCACAGGTGGACAGAGTGGTGAAGAAGGCATTTGGCATGCTTGTTTTCATCAGTCAGAACATTGAATACAGGAGTTGGGATGTGTCTTATTGAAGTTTTACAAGACATTGATATGGCCACACTTAGAATACTGTGTACAGTTCTGGTCACCCTATTATAAAAGGTATTATTAAACTAGAAAGAGTGCAGAAAAGATTTACTAGGATGCTCCAGAGACTTGGTGGTTTGAGTTATAAGGAGAGGCTGGATAGACTGGAACGTTTTTCTCTGGAGCGTAGGAGGCTGAGGGGTGATCTTATAGAAGTCTATAAAATAATGAGTGGCACAAATCAGGTAGATAGTCAATATCATTTCCCAAAGGTAGGAGAGTATAAAACTAGAGAACATAGGTTTAAGGTGAGACGGGAGAAAGACAAGAGGGTCCAGAAGGAGGACTTTTTCACACAGAGGGAGGTGAGTGTCTAGAACAAGCTGTCAGAGGGAGTAGTAGAGGCTGGTACAATTTTGTCTTTTAAAAAGCAGAAGTGTGTAAATCCCTGGGAAGTTGTAAATAGATGATGTTATTGATGTACTTGTTTTTATCCCACAGGTGCTTTGGTCCACCTTGTTGTCTAACGAGGGGCATACATGCGATGGGTCGTGAGAGGGCTGCTCTTGGATTTTTTTCGAGAGTATCCTAGTGCTTCACATCGTTAGTGTACGCTTGACCTGGACCATTTGATGGGCAACACGACAGCTCAGTGACTATCGCTGTGCTGTGCAGATACATGGATTTGGGCCTGTGTCTGTGGGAGTTTGCGCATTCTCCCCGTGCTTGCGTGGGTTTTCTCCGGGTGCTCCGGTTTCCTCCCACATCCCAAAGATGTGCTCTTAGGCTAATTGGCAAAACAAATTCTCCCTAAGTTGTCTCAAATTTGGTTTTTTAATCCATAGATCTATAAACATAGACAGGGATCACGGGTAGAGGTGGGAACATCGGGGTAGCAGCACGGGCTCGTAGGGCTGAAAGGCCTGTTTCCTGTGCTATTTTGTTCTTTGTTCTTTGTTTAGACAGTTAGATGGGTCAGTTGGGTATAGAGGGATTTGGGTGAAACGTGGGCAGTTGGGACTAGCTTAGGGGTGAGAAAAGGGGCAGCGTGGAAGTTGGGCAGAAAGACCTGTAAACCTCGATGATTCTATGATGCTGAAGCCCAAGTGGTTTTTAGGGAAGGGAATCTACAATTGTTAACTGGTCAGGCATACATATGAAAGATTCAGAGCAATCTCCAGTCCCTGATGAATACACAGATAAATATCTATGATGAATGTTCACTTTCTTCTGCAGGCTAACTGGAGGTCATTGCGTAATGACTTTTTCAGTTTGAATCCAGCCCAACTCCATCACATGCTCAGGGAGTATAACCCAGGCCGGCCTTGCCCACCGCTGTGGAGCCCTGTCACAGAGGACCAGCACACAGCCCTGAGAACAGGTAAGCACCGCCATCTGTTTATTGCACCAATGCTCATTGTGCTGATTAATTCAGAAGATGAAATAGTTTTTATTTCAGACATTCGCTAGAGCATTGAACACTTCTAGCACAGCATGGATTAGATACAGAGTAAAGCTCTCTCTACACTGTCCCCATCAAACACTCCCAGGACAGGTACTGCACGGGGTTAGATACAGAGTAAAGCTCCCTCTACACTGTCCCCATCAAACACTCCCAGGACAGGTACAGCACGGGGTTAGATACAGAGTAAAGCTCCCTCTACACTGTCCCGATCAAACACTCCCAGGACAGGTACAGCACGGGGTTAGATACAGAGTAAAGCTCCCTCTACACTGTCCCCATCAAACACTCCCAGGACAGGTACAGCACAGGGTTAGATATGGACTGAAGCCTTTTCATTTGGGAGGATAGTTCTTTATAAAGTTAAAGTTTATTTATTAGTGTCACAAATAAGAGTTACATTAACACTGCAAAGAGTTATGGTGAAATTCCCCTAATCGCCACACCTTGGTGCCTGTTCGGGTACACTGAGAGAGAATTTAGCATGGCCAATGCACCGAATCAGCACATCTTTTAGACTGTGGGAGGAATCCGGAGCACCCGGAGGAAACCCATGCAGACACCGAGAGAACGTGCAGACTCTGCATAGATAATGACCCAAGCCGGAAATCGAACCTGAGTCCCTAGCGCTGTGAGGTAGCAGTGCTAACCACTGTGCCACCCTGCCACCCTGTGTAGTGTGTTGGAACATGGCATTCTACTAAAATGGGGAATATGTCATTATTACCTGTCTCAAAGAACAGTACAGCACAGGAAACAGGCCTTTCGGCCCTCCAAGCCTGTGCCGTGTAGTGGTCCAACTAGACCATTTGTATCCCTCTATTCCCAGGCTGCTTAGGTCTATCCAGGTCTCATTCTATCTGAGCCTTCACTTCAGTTCCTGTCACTGATTCATTGCTATTTTTAAGGAATTTGGAAGAAATCCGTTCATGAAAAAATCCTTTTTTCACCTGTACTCTAGTCCCAATTACCCGGGTTTGTCCCATATCCCTCCATACCCATCTTACCCATGTAACTGTCAAAATGCTTTTTAAAACTCGGAATTGTACCCACCTTTACTACTACCTCTGGCAACTCGTCCCAAACACTCATCTTACTCTGTATGAAAAAATTGTCCCTCTGGGCCCTTTTGTATCTCTCCCCTCCCACTGTAAACCTATAAAGTGCTGAGTGCTTTTAAACCCCTTTATGAAAGAAGGGATAAGGTAGCTCTTGCACTGTAAGGGATGTTGAGGTTTAGTAGTGATCACCTCAGCACACTGCACCCACTGACATCTCTGCATTCTTGTCCTCAGCTGCTATCCTGGAAAGCTTTGACAATCACCCACCCCTAATCCTGCCATCCAGTGCTTTCCACATCGAACTTGGCAAGCCCATTGCTGACCTGGGCCTCCACTCTCAGCTGGAGCGTATCAAGGAATTCCTCCAGAGCCTGGAGCAGCCGGAGATTCTGGCAACACCTGAACAGAGCAGTGGGAACCAATTCCAGCAGGTAAACAATGACTGGTATTCAGAGGATACAAGCAAGTACGGTGACGTTTTGTGGACAGAATCTTGCACAGAGGTTGAAGGTTCTATACAAATAAACTTGCTTTAATAATATCTCATTTACGTAATAACATGATTCCAAGTTTTTAAAAAAAATCTCAAGGAATATTTCTCTGAATCTGTTTCCTTTTTTAGTCATGATGTGGATAATCACTCATCTGACAAAGGGGCAAACCCCGAAAGCTAATGGGTTTACTATCAAATAAACTTGTTGGACTTTAACCTGGTGTTGGGAGACTTCTTACTCTTTTTTTAGTGACAGCTTTAAATTGCAAGAAAATGTTTCAGGTTCTAGGAAAAGAGCAAACAGCAGAACGAGTGGGAATGCTGTTTGATAGAGCTAATACAATTGGCTAAATGGCCTCCTCCTGAGATGGATGCATCTGCAATGATGTTCCTCTCCAACTGACTCTCAACCAGAAAAAATAGTTATCTCAATTCACTCTATCAGTCTGTCTATTTTAATCTCCCCTTAGCAGTCTGCGGTCCAATAGAAAGTAACAGAGTCTCATGCCTCTCTTTAGACCTGTAATTCCCAATGATAGGTTTACTATCGCCTTGTGGACTGTGGGTACTCTCTGACTGTTACCTGCCATTTGCTGCTGAGATTATAAAGTTCATTGTCTTTACACAGGATCTCCCAGTGATAGCACCGTTTCCCAGAACTGATCAGACTTAAAACTTCTTTAGAAACTTCCATGGAAATTGGGAATGGGATGGTGGTAATTGTGACTCCCCACCCCCCTCAAAACCTCCTGCATTATTATATGAGATGGGCAGGTGTGAAGGGTGGGGTGATGGGTCAAACTGTACCAGAATACTTGCCTAATTTACCAAGTAGCAAACAGGCAGATTATTAATCCTTTGATCATTTCAGGAACTGCACTGTGTTGCAAAGAAGATCTTAACACTTTGCACTGTTACACAGACATTCTGCTTCTGTGTAAATGTAGCCTGCAAGAAAACATAAGGTCATGAATCTGTTACTGTGTCTATATTAAACTCTGTCAGGCACTGTCACTCTGTATATAAAACATGTTATCTGCCAATATAAAACAAAAAGTGTTCCTGACATTTATCATTCTTCTAATAACTATTGAAAATTATTCAAAGATTGATTTTCCTTGAAACTAGCTTCCTGATCACTGCTGATGATAAATATTATAAATGGGACAAAAACAAATCAAATATTAGCCCACACACTCTGAAGATGGTAAACCTCTCCTATCACTGCAAATGTGTCTGATTCCAGCCTCTGCATTGTGAATATTGGGCCATTTACAGATGAGAGTGGGCTGATGATCCCTTTCTCATCTGACCTGAGAGGATATAATGGGGATTAATTTTGATGTGGATCTTACTCATCCGCTTTAATTTAGGAACTCTGGGAAAATCACTGTAAATGGTCCCAGCCCAGCAGACCGGGGTGCAGAGAGAATTGACTCCAGTGTGAAGGGTTAATGACTGTTTTGTTGCATAAGGAGTCAGTCAGTCAGGTAAATGTTAATCAGCAGCTATTAATGCTTTTTACTTGTATTCTGACTGTTGCACCATCGAAAACTCAGTGTCAGCATTGTTTGCAGGATATTTCTACAGTCTGGTCTCATCAAAAAAATGGAAAGAAAAACATGTGCATAATGTCCCATCTAACATTGGATCTGTGGCTCGGATCAGGTGCTGAAGAGTTTATGTATCACACAACACAGATCCACAGGAGTACAGAAAGGAAACATGTGATACTAACTCAACTTCCACTATCACAGTGAACATTCATAGGAAAATGATGAAATATTGGTGGAATTTGTGAGAAATGGAAATCTAATTGTCAATATTGATTATCATTTGATTATTAATGTGAAGTTGGGAAATTAGATAATGAACATAAGGAGAAGTAAAGATATTGAAAACCATTGCCTTCTTCCCCTGCCATTTGTTTATGAGGTTAAATGGAATGAGAGGCCAGAAAGGACAGTGGAAGTAGATTCGATAGTAACATTCAAAAAGGAATTAGATATCTGTAAGTACACGAATCAATTTTCAGGGCTGTGGGGAAAGAATGTGGTCATGGGGTTAATAGGAGAGTTGTTTCAAAGAGCCAGTACAGGCTCGATGGGCTGAATGGGCTGTGAACGTGTTGTATCATTCCGGAACATGCTGTGTCCCATGTACAAATCTCACCTCATCTATTCACACTCATTTTAGTGCTTGCTGATTTCTCAAACCTACTTCTTTACAATGTAAATAATAGACAACGGGTGAATGTCAAGCTTTAAGAGCTTCCAGAACAATTGAGGAATCAGCAAAGAATCTCTCTGTGGCAGCTGTGCCTCAGCAAGTATCATCTCTGAGTCAGAAAAAGAGAGGGGCTTCAAGTCCCACTGCAGAGATTGAGTATATAATCCAGACTGCCACTCCCAATGAAACCTTCAGGGAGTGCGGCACTATCAGAGGCATTGCTTTATGGATAAGGCACAAAGCTGAAGGGGCCCATCTAACTGTCAAGTGGATGTGAAATGTCCCCGAGCTCTCTGTTAAAGAGGAGTAAGGCTGTTCTCTCCCTGCTGTCCAGAGTACAATATTCCTGCATCAACAAATTAATTAACTGGTTATTATCTCATGGCAGCATTGTGGGATCTTGTTTTGTGTAAATTGATTGTTATGTTTTCCTATGTTATGTGATTACACTTTTAGAAAGTACTTCATTGGTTGTAAAAGACTTTGGAAGATTGTCAAAGTTGCTGCAAAAAAGTTCTTTCTTTCTGTTTGCATATTGGAATAAGCAGAAATTGATTCTGACTGTGGATACTGAGGTTGCAGGTACTGAGTCCCAGATTGCCCACCACATTACTGCTGTGCTGGCAAAAGGAAGTCAGTTAATGAATTGTATGTTAATGATTCACATTGTTCACACACACTCTTCACTGTGTCACTGGATGGATTGATGTTAATTCAACAGATCAATGGTCAGTATACACTGACTGGGTGGCACAGTGGTTAGCACTGCTGTCTCACAGTGCCAGGGACCCAGGTTCAGTTCTGGCCTTGGGGAACTGTGTGGAGTTTGCACTTTCTCCTCATGTGTGAATTTTCTCTGGGTGCTCCAGTTTCCTCTCACAATCCAAAAAGTATCTGCTGGTTAGATGTTAAATACTCCCTCAACGTGTCCGAACATGTACTGCAGTGTGGTATTTTCAGGGATTTTCACAGTAGCTTCATCACAGTGTTAATGTAAGCCTATTTATGACAATAATAAACAAATAAATACATTTTTTGAATAGTCAGGGGAGACACAATGGGCTGAATAGCTTCCTTCTGCACTGAAGGAATTCTAGTCATTCACTGTGTAACTGTACAGAGTCACTGTTTATTCAGGGTGAGGATCACTTGCTGTGTAACTGTGAGCCTTGATAGTGTGGTTAGCATAACAGATTGGGAGAAGCCCAGTAAGCAGTTGCAGAGTCAGATGAATTCCTGTGAGTAGGAAGTGGTGATGTGTAATGGCTGGGTGTAACTTTCTATTTTTGGACATTCTGACGCTTGTTTAAATTACTGTAACAATGTGTGATACATTGAAGTGCTAACCGGAGGGTATCTAATTGCTCATGCGATCCTACTCAGTCTCCTGTTACTTTTACAATCTTCTGACTTTCAAAACACAGAGGGTGCAGGGGTGGCAAGTTCTGCTCACGTGATGCCTCCTCCTCAGGAGGTTTCTGTTCACTGATGAGCTTAAACTTACAAATATAAAAATCTAAGTTATATCTTTCCCCTGCCCTCTTCTATTTAACTCCTCCACCATGTTATATAATGGGGCCAAAACCTGTTACAGGGCCAGGATCTGCAAGGGGGCTGGGACCTGTAACAGAATCAGGATCTGTAACAGGATTGGAATTTGTAACGGGACAAGAATCTGGCCTGGGATCTGTAATAGGACAGGAATCTGGCCTGGGATCTGTAATAGGGCCGAGATCAGTACTAGGGCTGGGTGCCATAATGGAGCCAGGATCTGTAATTTGGCCAGGATCTGTAATGGGACTAGGCTCTGAAGAGGGCCAAGATCTGTAACAGGGCCGGAATTTGTAATATGGCTGAGGTCTGTAATTGTTCCTTCATCGGGTGAGTGGGAGTTCTATTCACAAATGGGGCATATAAAGACACAAACTCAATTTACAAAATAATGATTGGAATGCGAGTCTTTACAGGTAATCAAGTCTTAAACATACAGACAATATACAAAGTACATAAATGAGTTTGTGTCTTTATATGCCCCGTTTTGTGAACAGAACTCCCACTTACCTGATGAAGGGGCAACGCTCTGAAAACTAGTGGCTTTTGCTACCAAATAAACCCGTTGGACTGATAGAGGTTTATAAAATGTTGAGGGGAATAGATAGGATGGACTCACAGAGGCTATCTCCCGGAGCTGAAATGGTCACTACGAGAGGACACAGATTTAAGGTACAGGGAAGCAAATACAGAGGAGATTTTAGGGGTAAGTTTTTCACTCAGAGGGTGGTGAGTGAATGGAATTGGCTGGCGTCAGTGGTGGTCGAGGCAAACTCGCTGGGGTCTTTTAAAAGACTTCTGGATGAGTACATGGGATCTAATGGGATAGGAGGTTATAGATAGGTCTGTGGATTGGTAGATATAGATGTAATCGGCGCAACTTGTGGGCCGAAGGGCCTGTTTGTGCTGTAGTGTTCTATGTTCTATGACTAACCTGGTGTTGTGAGACTTCTTACTGCGTTTACTCCAGTCTAACGCTGGTATCTCCACATCGTATCTTTAACTGGGTCAGGATCTGTAACAGGACTGGGTTCTGTAATGGCGCCGAGATCTGTAATGGAGCTGAGATTTGTAACAGAGCTGGAATTAGTAATGAGATTTGTAATTTGGCTAGAATCTGTAATGTGGCCAGGATCTGTACCAGGCTATGGGTGCCATAATGGGACTGGGTGCTGTAATGGGGTGGGTGTGTAACAGTGCTGGGTGCTGTAATGGAGCTGGGTGCTGTAACAGGGCCAGGTGCTCCCACCCCACCCACCAGATTAGTGTTCAGGCAATGAAGAGGTGATGTCTTGAGTGTCAGCTTGTTCCTGAGCCCACTAGGCTCTGTTTTAAGCTGCATTTATTTGAACAGTTGCAGTCTGAAGAGAGCCTGGGCTAGATTCAAACTCTCATTCACTTGAAGCTTAAGTTATTTGACTTTGCGTTTCACCGATGGGTACAGAAAGTACTCAGTACTTCTGGAATAGCCAAAGCAGTAATGTTGGAATAAACTGAACATGTGTTTATAAGTCGGCTCAGTCACAGCTTGAGGGGCATCCGGACAATGTGGGATATTGGAGGCAATCAGGAGTTTTGATTTACAAAGTGTTAAAAGCTGCACCTCGAGTGAATAAGGTCGTAGAAATATCTTTAATACAGGATTTTATGTAAAGAGTGTTAGGATCTAAGAATAATGATGTAAGAGTGAATTTACAGGGGAGCTTTGGAGTGCAGATTGGTGAACATGTTAATTGTGTTGGTCAGAATCTCTAAAATTTGTGGCGAGCAATGACTTGGTGGTGAGTCAGTCATGGAGTTTGACTAATCTGCTTGGAGAATAGTCTCCCTGGGGTTAGTAGGGTTGGTTCATGAGGCTGCAGCCATGCTGAATAAACAGCTAAATGAAAATGTTCACTGGCTTGAGATTTGGAACAAACCCTGAAACAGAGAGCAGGAGAGAGGGGACAGGATTCTTCTGAATGCCACTGTTTCCCTTTAACAGAAATATCAGCGGAGAACACATCCTCACTGTAACCGCCTGTCCCCCCACTGTAACAATCTGTCCCCCCCACTGTAACCACCTGTCCGCCCCACTGTAACCACCTGTCCCCCCCACTGTTCCCCCCCACTGTTCTGTCTGTCCCCCACTGTACTGGCTGTCCCCCCCTGTAAAACTGTCCCCCCCAACTGTAACCGCCTGTCCCCCCACTGTAACCACCTGTCCCCCCACTGTAACCCTGTCCCCCCCACTGTAACCAACCTGTCCCCTCCACTGTAACACCTGCCCCCCCCACTGTAACCGCCTATCCCCTCCACTGTAACCACCTATCCCCCACTGTAACCACCTGCCCCCCCACTGTAACCCTGTCCCCCCACTGTAACCACCCCCCCACTGTAACCGCCTGTCCCCCCCACTGTAACCACCTGCCCCCCCACTGTAACCGCCTGTCCCCCCCACTGTAACCACCTGTCCCCCCACTGTAACCGCCTATCCCCCCACTGTAACCACCTGCCCCCCCCACTGTAACCGCCTGTCCCCCCACTGTAACCACCTGCCCCCCCACCGCCCCCCCACTGTAACCACCTATCCCTCCACTGTAACCACCTGTCCCCCCCACTGTAACCACCTGTCCCCCCACTGTAACCACCTGCCCCCCTCCACTGTAACCACTGTCCACCCCACTGTACCCCCCCACTGTCTGTCCCCCCACTGTAACCACCTACACTGTAACCACCTGTCCCCCCCACTGTAACCACCTGCCCCCCCACTGTAACCACCCCCCCCACTGTAACCACCTGTCCCCCCCACTGTCCCCCCCACTGTAACCAGTCCCCCCCACTGTACCACCTGTCCCCCCCACTGTGTCCCCCCCACTGTCTGTCCCCCCACTGTAACCACCTGTCCCCCCACTGTAACAATCTGTCCCCCCCACTGTCTGTCCCCCAACTGTAACTGTACTGTCTGTCCCCCCACTGTAACCACTGTCCCCCCACTGTAACCGCCTGTCCCCCCCACTGTAACCACCATCCCCTCCACTGTAACCACCTATCCCCCCACTGTAACCACCTGCCCCCCACTGTAAATCCCTCCACTGTAACCACCTATCCCCTCCACTGTAACCACCTCCCCCCACTGTAACCGCCTGTCCCCCCCACTGTAACCACCTGCCCCCCCCCACTGTAACCGCCTGTCCCCCCCACTGTACCACCTGCCCCCCCACTGTCCCCCCCCTGTAACCACCCCCCACTGTAACCGCCTATCCCCCCACTGTAACCACCTGCCCCCCCCACTGTAACCGCCTATCCCCCCCACTGTAACCACCTGCCCCCCCCACTGTAACCGCCTGTCCCCCCCACTGTAACCACCTATCCCCTCCACTGTAACCACCTGTCCCCCCCACTGTAACCACCTGTCCCCCCCACTGTAACCACTGTCCCCCCCACTGTAACCACCTGCCCCCCTCCACTGTAACCACCTGTCCACCCAACTGTCCCCCCACTGTAACCACCTCCCCCCCACTGTAACGCCTGTCCCCCCCACTGTAACCACCTATCCCCTCCACTGTAACCACCTGTCCCCCCCACTGTAACCACCTGCCCCCCCCCACTGTAACCACCTGTCCCCCCCACTGTAACCACCTATCCCCTCCACTGTAACCACCTATCCCCCCCACTGTAACCACCTGCCCCCCCCACTGTAACCGCCTGTCCCCCCCACTGTAACCACCTATCCCCTCCACTGTAACCACCTGTCCCCCCACTGTAACCACCTGCCCCCCCCCACTGTAACACCTGCCCCCTCCACTGTAACCACTGTCCACCCACTGTAACCACCTGCCCCCCCCACTGTAACTGTCCCCCCACTGTAACCGCCTATCCCCCCCACTGTAACCACCTGTCCCCCCACTGTAACCACCTGTCCCCCCCCACTGTAACCACCTGTCCCCCCACTGTAACCGCCCCCCCCACTGTCTGTCCCCCCCACTGTAACCACCTGTCCCCCCCCACTGTAACTGCCTGTCCCCCCCACTGTCCCCCCACTGTAACCACCTGTCCCCCCACTGTAACCACCTGTCCCCCCACTGTAACTGCCTGTCCCCCAACTGTAACTGCCTGTCCCACTGTAACTGCCTGTCCCCCACTGTCCACCTGTCCCCCCACTGTAACCACCTGTCCCCCCCACTGTAACCACCTATCCCCCCTGTAACCGCCTGTCCCCCCACTGTAACCGCCTGTCCCTCCCACTGTAACCGCCTGTCCCCCACTGTAACCACCTGTCCCCCACTGTAACCACCTGTCCCCCCACTGTACCGTGTCCCCCCACTGTAACCGTCTGTCCCCCCCACTGTAACCGTCTGTCCCCCCCACTGTAACCGTCTGTCCCCCTCCACTGTAACTGCCTGTCCCCCAACTGTAACCACCTGTCCCCCCACTGTAACCACCTATCCCCCAACTGTAACTGCCTGTCCCCCCACTGTAACTGCCTGTCCTCCCCACTGTAACCACCTGTCCCCACACTGTAACCACCTGTCCCCCCCACTGTAACCGCCTGTCCCCCCCACTGTAACCGCCTGTCCCCCAACTGTAACCGCCTGTCCCTTGTAACTACCTGTTCCCCCCCACTGTAATTGCCTTCCCCCTTGTTGTAACTGCCTATCCCTTGCCTCCCCCGTTGTTATTGTCTCCCCCTACTCTCCATGTTACTACCTGCCCCCCTCCTGTTATAACCTGCCACTCCCTGTCTTTACCACCTGTCTTGCAACCATTTCACTCTCCAGAAAGCAATAGTTGGTTTGAGACGGGATTGGTGTCCCGCACTCAGGAGGACTTCGTTCTTTGGAGAGCTGCCAGTCAGTCTGACTATCTCATTCCCGCTATGACGGACAGGACTGAGACTGCATGCAGTCCACAGAGTCTAGCTTCATTCAAAGGTGGGGAGTCCTCAGGGAAAGGGTGCTCCAGAGGTGTAGGCGTGCCTTCTGAGCTTCCCCCCTGCTCCCCCTCCCATCCCAACCCTGGACAAACCCACCACTGGAGGATATAAAGTTCTTGGATTTCCTATCTGTATTCCCATTATACAGTCTCAGTTCATCCAAAACTCTGCTTCCTCTTTCTAATTCGCACCAAGTCCCGTTCCCCTATGAGCCACTATCACCTCCTGCATTGCCTCCCATTTCAGTGACATTCTTGTTCTCCAGTCTCTGTGTGGCCTTTCTCCTATTGCTATTGATAAGGTCCTGCACAAGACAAGTGGTCATGGTGCTGGGGGCTGTATATTCACAGATAGAGGACTGGCTAATCCTTGGGAAAAAGATTTTCAGGTTAAATGGGTCATTTTCAGTTTGGCAAACTAACTGACTAACTAACTAATTAATGTGTGGGGCAGCAGAGTGAGTAGCACTGCTATCTCATAGCACCAGAGACCCCGATTCGAATCCAGGGTCACTGTCTGTGCAGAGTCTGCATGTTCTCCCCGTGTCTGCGTGGGTTTCCTCCAGGTGCTCCAGTTTCCTTCCTGCGGGTTGGTGAATTGGCTATGCTAAATTCTCCCTCAATGTACCTGAACAAGCGCTGGAATGTGATGACTACGGGATTTTCACAGTAACTTCATTGTAGTGTTAATGTAAGCTTAACTTGTGACACTAATAAATAAATAAAACTTGACTAGTGGAGTGTTGAGGCCTCAACTCCATATAATCTGATTTAATGATATGGATGAAAGGACTGTCTGCATCATAGCCAACTGTTCTGATGGTACGAAGACTGATCAGAAAGCAAGTTCTGGGGAGGACACAAAGAGCAGGATTTTCTGGCTGTGCTCGCCTCAAAACTGGAAAATCCTGTCTGTGGCCAATGGACCTTTCTATGGTCCGCCCTCTCGCCCGCTACCACCCCACCCACCCAGTATTCTGCAAAGGAATATCAATAGGTTAAGGAAGCGGGTAAAAAAATTGTTAGGTGCAGCATAACATGGGAAAATGTGAGATTGTCTTCTTCAGTCGAAAGAATTTTTAAAAATTAAGAGGAGAGAAAATGCAGAGTGCTGGAGAATAATAAGATCTGAATGTCCTTGTCCATGAATCATAAAAAGCTTCAGTATGCAGGTACAGAAAGTACTTAGCAAGGCAAATGGAACATTGGCCTTAATTGCAAGGAGCTTAGAGAATAAAAGGAGGGAACTCTTGTATGAGGTATTGGTGAGACCAAACTTAAATTGTACAGGCTTGATCGCCTTACATAAGGAAGGATATAATTGCATTATGGCAGCAGTTTAGAGGGAATTTGCTAGAGTGATTCCTGGGATGAATGGGGTCATGGAAAGATTGAGCAGGTTGGGTCTATATTCATTGGAATTTTGAAGAAAGAAGGTTATCTTATTAAAACAGATAATATCCTGAACAGAGTGGACTGGAGATTGAATGGGAGCTACAGAATCATTGAATCCCAGAGTGCAGAAGGAGGCCATTCAGCCTATTGAATCTGCATCGACCACAATCCCACCCAAGCTCTATCTCCGTAACCTCATGCATTTACCCTAGCTAGTCCCCCTGACTCTGAGAGCAATTTAGCATGGCCAATCCACCTAACCCGCGCAGGAAATTGAAGCATCCGGAGCAAACCCATGCAGGTATAGGGAGAATGTGCAAACTCCTCACAGACAGTGATCCAAGCTGGGATTCGAACCGGATCCCTGACACTGTGAGGTAGCAGTGCTAACCACTTACTATTGTGTTGCCCCTGTTGGATGGACAGGAAAGTGGGGTTAAGATCACAATAAGATCAGCCACAATCTTACTGAATTGTACAGATTGAAGGGGCTGAATGGCCTGCACTTGTTCCTAATTCTAATGTGAATGAAACCTTGACAGTGTCAACATTGTGTTTGACAAAGCATTTGAAAAAGAGACGGTTAGCAACAAAATGACTGCACAAATTGGCAGCACTCACGGGACATCGCTCCTGCCTCAGCTCCTCTCCTGCGAAAAACCTCATTCATGTTGTTGTTTGCTCCAACTGTTCTTGACTGGTCTTCCAATTTACAAACTCTGCTCATCCAAAACTCTTGCTCCCTGTGTCCTAATTTGTACTAAATCCCGTTCCTGTGTCACCCACTCTCCCCATTGTCCAGCACTTTCCCCTCGTCCCACCCAGTCCACCCTCCCAGCCCAATACCATCTCAATTTTAAAATTCTCATTCTTCCATGAATGAGAGGGGAAGCAGCAGGCAAAGGGACTGGGAGACACAGTGAGGAGGGGGTGGTGAGACACAGTGAGGAGGGGGTGGTGAGACACAGCTAAACCTTGCCTTTATCACACCGGGACATTCCAAACCTTTTTAAAATCTCATACAAAACATTTCCTATGTGTCATCAGTTTGGATTGGGAACAGAGTCAGAGAGATAACTGATGAAATTAACTTATTCATTGTGTGAAGTCTTTCATTTCCCTTTCTGAGTATGTATGGCACTAGCACCAGAGAATTCACTGGCTGAAGTTGAGGGTCATGAACTCCTTTCATCCTCATTTTATCAAATTCCTCAATGACTCTTTGTAGCAGTAAATCAGCGAGCAGCGAGAGGCTGAACCATCAGAAACAGGAGGCCTCTGATTCCAGCTCAGGCCTGGTTTATATCAGACCAGCAAATTTCAGTTAAAGCACAAATCTGAGGAGGGGGGCGGGGGGTGAAATTCAACACTCTGTATTCTGTGGGGATAAATTGATTGGCTGGGTGGGGAATGAGATGAGTTTTTGGTGACAGGATCCACACCAAATGCTGTCACCACTCAATCAGGAGCCTTTCTCTTTTAGGAATCCAGGACATGGACAGTCGGCCTCAGCAGTAAGGCCTGCTGGAAAATCTCAGCAGGTCTGACAGCATCTGTTGAAAGAGAACAGAGCCAACATTTCAAGTCTGGATGATCTCTCGCCAGAGCTAAAGACAAAGAAAATAGTGTGAGACTTTTACTGGAAGGGTGAGAGGGGTTGGAATTGACAAAGATGTCGAGACAAAAGATGAAGGGGATGTAAACAGTGGTGACCAAGGCTAAGAATGGTGTGAATAGCGACTGTCAGAATGTGTATACGGCAGAACAAAATAAACTGATATCAAAGGAAAACCTGAGGCGTGTAACAGATATCCCTGGTGAGAGAAACAAGATAGAAAGTCAGATAGAAGAAATGAAAATTAAAAAAATATATAAAATAAAAATAAATGGATGGAGCTAGAGTGGAGGTGAGACTTCAGGTTTTGAAGTTATTGAATTCAGTCTGGAAGGCTGTAGAGTGTCCAATTGGAGGGTGAGGTTCTGTTCCTCCAGTTTACGTTGATTTTGAGTGATCATCCGGCATTCCTGAGGGGAGGTTGCAGAAAGTTGAGGTTTAACTGAAGAATTTGTAACTCTTTATAACTTCTTCCCTCTATTTCAGAATGCATCTCCAAGAGCGGGAGCAGTTCCAGATGTTGGAGCAGGAACAGGAACAGTTCTAGGAACAGGATTAGTTCCAGATGTTGGAGCAGAGGCAGTTCCAGATGTAGGAATGAGGACTACCAGCTCTGCAGATGTTTCTGGGCACTCTGCCAATCAGGATGCCACATGCCACTCCAGCTCAGTGGTCCAACCAGTGCGTGGAAGGAAATACTTGCGAATGGACCGTTCTCTGTTCCACGGCCATGCCCCGAGCAGTCTTCGATCCTGCCAGGCTGAGCTGACTCACAAGCTGAAAAGTCTTCAGCTCCAGAGTTGTCTGCCTGGGCAACAGGACATTGGTCAGAAGAAATTGGCCTTGGATCCCTCCTGCCTATTGACCCCACCCAACACGCCACAGATATTGGAGTTGGCCGAGGGTGAGAGTGATCCCGTGGAGCTGGCCAGCAGACAGATAGTTAATGGTGACCAACTGGAAGCATCTAATGGGAACAGTCCACAAGGTAAGACTAATTGGCTAGAGCCAATTAAAAAAAAATCCTTCATATTGCATGGAAGAGACAGAGATTACGACAGGAAAATCTTTCTGTCTTTCCTTCCTTTCCTGCTTCCATCCATTTTGTACATTTTTCTTTGTGTTTCATGATCTCTACCTCTTTTTTGTCTTTCTTACCCTGCTTCGATCCCCCTCTGTCCTAGTCTTGATGTCCCTCTCTCTCTCTGTTGTTCTCTGTGTATTATCCATGCATGTCTCTCCTTTTCTGGTAACTTGTATTAATGCCCCCGCGCCACACCCCCTCCCCCGCAATTCTAGTTTCATCCAGAGACAGAAATATCTCCTCAAGATCTACCCAATCAAACACTCCCAGGACAGGTACAGCACGAGGTTAGATACAGAGTAAAGCTCCCTCTACACTGTCCCCCATCAAACACACCCAGGAAGATACAGCACGGGGTTAGACACAGAGTAAAGCTCCCTCTACACTGTCCCCCTCAAACACTCCCAGGACAGGTACAGCACGGGGTTAGATACAGAGTAAAGCTCCCTCTACACTGTCCCCACCAAACACTCCCAGGACAGGTACAGCACGGGGGTAGATACAGAGTAAAGCTCCCTCTACGCTGTCCCCCCATCAAACACTCCCAGGACAGGTACAGCACGGGGTTAGATACAGAGTAAAGCTCCCTCTACACTGTCTCCCATCAAACACTCCCAGGACAGGTACAGCACGGGGTTAGATACAGAGTAAAGCTCCCTCTACACTGTCCCCCAATCAAACACTCCCAGGACAGGTACAGCACGGGGTTAGATACAGAGTAAAGCTCCCTCTACACTGTCCCCCATCAAACACTCCAGGACAGGTACAGCATGGGATTAGATACAGAGTAAAGCTCCATCTACACTGTCCCCCATCAAACACTCCCAGGACAGGTACAGCATGGGGTTAGATACAGAGTAAAGCTCCCTCTACACTGTCCCCATCAAACACTCCCAGGACAGGTACAGCACGGGGTTAGATACAGAGTAAAGCTCCCTCTACACTGTCCCCCATCAAACACTCCCAGGACAGGTACAGCACGGGGTTAGATACAGAGTAAAGCTCTCTCTACACTGTCCCCCCCATCAAACACTCCCAGGACAGGTACAGCACGGGGTTAGATACAGAGTAAAACTCCCTCTACACTGTCCCCATCAAACACTCCCAGGACAGGTACAGCACGGGGTTAGATACAGAGTAAAGCTCCCTCTACACTGTCCCCATCAAACACTCCCAGGACAGGTACAGCACGGGCTTAGAACATAGAACATAGAACATAGAACAATACAGCACAGAACAGGCCCTTCGGCCTTCGATGTTGTGCCGACCAAAATAAAAAGCAATGCCCCTCCAAACTAAACCATTCCCTTCTCTTCCATCTACTTATCAATTAACCTCTTAAACGCCACCAAACTTGGCGCATCTACAACAGCTGCAGGCAGGGCATTCCACTCCCTAATCACTCTTGAGTAAAGAACCTACCTCTGATATCCGTCCTATAACTCATACCCCTTAATTTAAAGCTGTGTCCCTCGTGCTAGCTTTCTCCATCCTAGGAAAAAGGCTATCACTGTCCACCCTATCTAAACCTCTAATCATCTTATATGCTTCAATAAGATCCCCTCTTAGCCGCCTCCTTCCTAACGAAAACAACCTCAAATCCTTCAACCTCTCTTCATAGGACCTGCCGTCCATACCAGGCAACATCCTGGTAAACCTCCTCTGTACCCTCTCCAATGCCTCCACATCTTTCTTATAATGTGGCGACCAGAACTGCACACAATACTCCAAGTGCGGCCGCACTAGAGTTTTGTACAGGTGCAACATGATGCTGCGGCTCCTAAATTCAATCCCCCTACCAATAAAAGCTAAGACTCCATAAGCCTTCTTAACAACTTTATCCACGTGACTGCCTACTTTCAGGGATCTATTGACACATACACCAAGATCCTTCTGTTCCTCAACACTATTAAGAGCCCTACCATTAGCCCTATACTCTACACATTTATTGTTCATGCCAAAGTGCATTACCTCACACTTTTCCACATTAAACTCCATTTGCCACCTCTCGGCCCAGCTCTGCAACTTGTCCAAGTCACTCTGGAAACTAAAACACCCCTCTTCACTATCTACCACACCACCAACTTTAGTATCATCTGCAAATTTACTGATCCATCCCTCAATACCCTCATCCAGATCATTTATAAAAATTACAAACAGCCAGATCATTTATAAAAATTACAAACAGATACAGAGTAAAAGATACAGAGTAAAGCTCCCTCTACACTGTCCCCATCAAACACTCCCAGGACAGGTACAGCACAGGGTTAGATACAGAGTGAATCTCTCCATCAGATGGATCTTAAACTGAAGATTTTTTGCGTCGTGATCAGAACATTCTAAATCTTTCTCTCTCTGTCTACCTCTGTCTGTCTCTCTTGTTCCCTGCCTCCTTCTCTCTGTCTCACTCTCTTCCTCAGTCTCTCTGTATCCCTCACTCTCTCTGGCTCACCTTATCCCTCTTTCTCTCTCTCTCCCTCTTAGCTTTCTTTCTCCCTCACCTATCTGATTTTCAGACTGTTCTGTGCCAGTCTCTCTCTCTGTCTCTCTCCTGTTTTGTGTTTCTCTCTCTGTCTCCTACCTTATGTTTGTCTGTCTCTGTCCTGTCCCCACGTGCCACTGACTTTCTTTTCCCATTTTCTCACTCTTATTTCTTTCTCATCTTCCTAGCTGGTGTCTCTCTGCTTCCTTCTGTTCACAGCACACAGTTAACAGATCACCACCTCCTGGGCGTGGAACAGTGCTCTCATTACTGTTCCGGCAGTGGCCAGCGACAGGAACAATAGCTTTGGCTGTTTGGATTCCAGTCACATCAGCAGGTCTGGAGGAATCTGTTCAGGTCACAGTGCGTTCCACTCACTCTGATCGGGACGGCTGGACAACATTCTTCAGCCTGACTCTGTGCGGAGGGTGGGTTTCACTGTGCTCATGATTCCCAGAATGTTTGCAGCAACAGGCAGAAGGGAAGTGAAGGCTGGGGGAGAGAGAAAACTGGAAGGAATGAGGAGGAAAATCAGAAGGAGAAAGGGGGAGGTAGGAAGCGATAAAGAGAAGGGAGGAAGGGAGAGAGGATGGGGGAAATGTGAGAAACAACATTTATACAAGGGAGAGGCGCAGACATGCTCGGTGTGAGTATTAATGAGATAAAGAAATTCAGTTCACAATGTGTTGAGCAGAGGTTGGAAGTGAAGTGAACATCAGTGAATGATTTGCACCATGGAACAGCAAATCATTTTAGTCCTTTAAATAAAGAAAGTAGGGAAGGAATGTGAAAATAACAAAGGAGGAGAACACAGGCTTGAGGCCTGCTCCTGAGTATTCGTCTAAGCTTAAAAACATGAAGGGTTCTCCCCGGCCGAGGGTTTGGTAGCCAGAGGACACAGATTTCGGTTAACTGGCAAAAAACTTCCTCTTAAGTTGTAAGACAATAATCCATCAGCGTTCTGCCCACAGGGACTGAAGCTCCAGGTATACACTACTTTAATATTTCAGAATTTGATTCTATACACATACAATATACTGGAAACTACACATATTAATATACAGGGCCCTATTCCTCACAGAGAGAAAGAACATGTACATGCATTGGTCAGCTTCAGCTAAACAAAATAAGTGACAGTCATTCATTGGTTCATTCCTCAGGACAATGTCTTGACTAGTTAATGTCAAGTTGCCTAGTTTAAATTTTCAAACAATGCTCAGCAGTTAACTGTCAGTCACCATTAACTGGTGCATTCTCCATGGCAACATCCCCATCAATCAGAGTTCACTGGCCAACTAATCAGCACTCTTCTCATATAATATAGAGTTGTTGATTCCTCTGACATTGGTTCCTTGTGATTGTTCTGCTGAGTGAAAGACAAAAAGCTTCAACAGACATCCATTTTCAGTAGCACTCAAGTTCTGTGCTACCAAACGGTGAACTTAGATTTTGTTTGCTCTAAATATGAGGCAGTAGCCACACTGCTTAATATAGACTTAGCTTGACTGGGTTCAAACATCTGTAACCCAAATGTTTGGGAAAACTGAATCATATTAAGACTATTGATGTTACCTAACTGAGGGGTGTTTCCCTCTAGTACTGTCCCTGGGGGGACGACCCCAGTATTGTACCCCTGAAGGTTCCCACCCCGTACTGTACCCCCAGGGGAATGCCCTGCCCCCCCACCCTTCCAGTGCCTCAGGAAGGAAGGCTGAGAAATGGGTACGTACTGATTATTCGGGAGGTTTAATTTTCTGGGGTGTGGATAGTGTCAATCTGCTGAAGAGCTTTACCCATAAATGTTGTTTCTGTCTCTGGCTCCTGTCAATTTAACAGCAGCCAAATAGACCAAGTACAGCGAGAACTAGACTCACCTTTGAACTTTTCTTCAATCTATAGAATGCTGAGAATGCACTCTCTTCCCAGGAACTCACATTATCAGGAATTTGTTAATTTGGGATTTCTGTAAACTGGGAAATGGAGATTTTTAACCAGGGAAGGAGGCAGCAGGAACAGGATGAGGAGCTTAGTAGCAGTGTGTACTTCCCTGCCAGAACATCAGACAGATTATCTCATCAGAATATTGAGAAACAAAAACCATTTGAACATCTCCACTGTCCCGTTGCTATGTACTTGGACTCAGTGTTTGTGAATTTAGGATTGAGCTAGGAGGGGAGGTGATTGAAATCTCAGACAGGTTAGAATTCTGCACATTGCTCCATAATATTGTTTAAATGGAATTGTCTTTTCCTTATTACAGGTCGCAGATGCATTCAGACAGTGAGAGTGCACAGGTCTTGATTCATTCCCCTGTCTCCCCATCACTCTGTTTCGGTCTGTACGTCCCTATCAGATACTCCTCTCCTCTATCACTCTGTGTCTCTGCCTCTATTTCTTGCTTTAATAGAACATAGAACATTACAGCGCAGAACAGGCCCTTCAGCCTTCGATGTTGCGCCGACCAATATAAAAAGCAATGACCCCCCAAACTAAACCATTCCCTTCTCTTCCATAAACTTATCAACTAACCTCTTAAACGCCACCAAACTTGGCACATCTACAACTGCTGCAGGCAGGGCATTCCACTCCCGAACCACCCTTTGGGTAAAGAACCTACCTCTGATATCCGTCCTATAACTATCACCCCTTAATTTAAAGCTGTGTCCCCTCGTGCTAGCTTTCTCCATCCTAGGAAAAAGGCTATCACTGTCCACCCTATCTAAACCTCTAATCATCTTATATGTTTCGATAAGGTCCCCTCTTAGCCGCCTCCTTTCTAACGAAAACAACCTCAAATCCCTCAGCCTCTCTTCATAAGACCTGCCCTCCATACCAGGCAACATCCTGGTAAACCTCCTCTGTACCCTCTCCAATGCTCCACATCTTTCTTATAATGTGGGGACCAGAACTGCACACAATACTCCAAGTGCGGCCGCACTAGAGTTTTGTACAGTTGCAACATGACGTTGCGGCTCTGAAATTCAATCCCTCTACCAATAAAAGCTAAGACTCCATATGCCTTCTTAATAACCTTATCGACTTGACTGCCTACTTTCAGGGATCTATGCACATATACACCAAGATCCCTCTGTTCATCAACACTATTAAGAATCTACCATTAGCCCTATACTCTACACATTTATATTCCTGCCAAAGTGCATTACCTCACACTTTTCCACATTAAACTCCATTTGCCACCTCTCGGCCCAGCTCTGCAACTTGTCCAAGTCTCTCTGCAAACTATAACACCCCTCTTCACTATCTACCACTCCACCGACTTAGTGTCATCTGCAAATTTACTAATCCATTCCTCAATACCCTCATCCAGATCATTTATACAAATTACAAACAGCAGGGGCCCCAAAACAGACCCTGAGGTACACCACTTGTCACCGAACTCCACGATGAATGTCCCATCAACCACCACCCTCTGTCTTCTATCTGCTAGCCAATTCCTAATCCAATAGCTAAATCACCCTCTATCCCATACATCTGCATTTTCTGCAGAAGTCTTCCATGGGCCACCTTATCGAACGCCTTACTAAAGTCCATATATACCACATCAACCGCCTTACCTCCATCCACCTCTTGGTCACTTTTTCAAAAAACTCAATGAGGTTAGTAAGGCATGACCTATCCTTCACAAAACCATGCTGACTATCCCCAATCAATTCATTTCTCTCTAAATAACTAAATCCTATCCCTAATAATTCTCTCCAATACTTGCCCACAACAGAAGTAAGACTCACTGGCCTCTAATTCCCTGGAAGGTCTCTCTTCCCCTTCTTGAACAATGGGCCACATTCGCTATCCTCCAGTCCTCCACACCCGTAACCAACGACGACCTGAAGATCAGAGCCAGAGGCTCTGCAATCGCCTCTCTTGCCTCCCAGAGAATCCTTGGGTAAATCCCGTCCGGCCCAGGGGACTTATCCAACTTCAAACCCTCGAGAATATCTAGCACATCCTCCCTATCTACTTCAATACTTTCCAGTTTGCAACCCTGTACCTCAGTGTTCTCCATAACTACATTTACATCACCCTGTGTGAATACCGAAGAGAAATATTTATTCAGTGCCTCTCCAATCTCTTCAGGCTCCACGCACAACTTCCCACTGCTGTCTATGACTGGCCCTAATCTTGTCCTAACCAATCTTCTATTCTTAACATATCTAAAGAAAGCTTTAGGATTCTCCTTAATCCTATCAGCCAAAGTCTTCTCGTGTCCCCTCTTAGCTCTCCTCAATTCACTCTTTAGCTCCCTCCTGGCTAATCTATAGCTATCCATTGCACTAACTGAGCCTTCAAGCCTCATCCTGACATAAGCCTCCTTTTTCCTTTTAACCAGCAAATCAACTTTTTTCGTACACCAAGGTTCTCTTACTCGACCATTTCCTCCTTGCCTGACAGGGACATACTTATCAAGGACTCGCAGCAGCTGCTCCTTGAATAAGCTCCACATTCCAGATGTTCCCAGTCCCTGTAGTTTCCTAGTCCAATCTATGCACCCTAATTCTCTCCTGATGGCCTCATAATTACCCTTCCCCCAGCTATAACTACTGCCCCCAGCTTCATGCCTATCCCTATCCATCACTAAGGTGAACGTAACCGAATTGTGGTCACAATCACCAAAATGTTCACCAACTTCCAAGCCTAACACCTGGTCTGGCTCATTGCCCAGCACCAAATCCAATGTAGCCTCACCTCTAGTTGGCCTATCTACATACTGAGTCAAAAAACCTTCCTGCACACTTTGTATGAAAACTGACCCCTCTAACGAGCTAGAGCTATAGCTATTCCAATCAATATTAGTAAAGTTAAAGTCCCCCATAACAATTACCCTATTACTTTCACTCCTGTCCAGGATTGACTTTGCAATCCTTTCCTCTACCTCTCTAGAACTTTTAGGAGGTCTATAAAAGACTCCCAACAGGGTGACCTCTCCTCTCCTGCTTCTAATCTCAGCCCATACTACCTCAACAGACAAGTCCTCATCAAACTTCTTTTCTGTCATTGTGATACAGTCTTTGACTAATAATGCCACTCCTCCCCCCCTTCTACCTCCTTCTCTACTCCAACTAAAGCATTTGAACCCCGGAACCTGCAACATCCATTCTTGTCCCTGCTCTACCCAAATGTTTCCAAGCTTTATCTGGGCTTCAGTTATGTATCCAACTGCAGCCATTCAGGATTGGGATGAGTGACAGCAAATAACATTCACAGAGGTGAACTGCAATGGTGCAGGAAGGCAGCTCACCCCCACCTTCTCCAGGGCAATTAGGGATGGGTAATAAATGCTGACCCAGCCATGACCCCCCCCCCCCCCCCCCCATCCTAGGGAAGAATAAAAAACACAAATACCAGGCAATGATCATTCCCAATCTAACTTTCTCTCCTTGAGTATTACTATTGCTGCATCCCCCAACTATCAACATCCTGCAAAATGAGTCAACTGGAGAGGTGATGATTTATCATTGACCAGAAACCAAACTGGACCAGCCAATAAACACAGCGGCTACAAGAGTAGGTGAGAAACTGAGAACTCTGTGGCCAGTATCTCACCCGCCGACTGCCCAAAGCCTGTCCATCATCTACAAGGTACAACTCTGCAGTGTGATGGAATACTCCCCAGTTGCCTGGGTGGCTGCAGCTCCAACAACGCTCAAGGAATTTGACACCATCCAGGGCAAAGCAGCCCCACTTTGTTGGCATCCCATTCACCCCCTGCCACCCACTGCCTTCACCCTGCATCTGTGTGCACTGTCTCAAGATGCAGCAAATTAGGAATGGACAATAAATACTGACTTGTCCGTGATGATTACATCCCAGAAATGGATAATAATGAAAGTGTTCTGCCCTTGTTCGGAAGGTTGTGGCTTCAAATTCCAACTCAGAAACTTTAACAGAAGAATTAGTGAGGGACTACGAGGGGGCGTTGCACGGTGAGGGAATGCCGGGAGTGAGGTGGTGCCACGCAGTGAGGAGGCGCTGGGAGGGGTGAGGGTGAGGGGCCGTCGCACGGTGAGGGAGTGTGGAGGGGTGAGTGCAGCATGTTTGAGATATCAAATCCAGGCCCAAACCAACCCTTTCAGAGAGGCAAAATATTGCAAATTTAGAGTCTGAGGAAGACTCGAAACCTGAACCTGCAAAGTGTTTGCGGCATTTTCTGTTTCTGTTACCTGATTAATCTTTTCATGAACACAATGCATGAAGATTGAAGGCATTCTCCCTGACAGAGACACCATAAAACAGGTGATATCGTCGTTATCACTCTGCTGTTTGTGGGATCTTACTGTGCACAAATTGTCTGTGGCATTTCCTGCCTTGCAACAGTCGAAATGACTTCATTGGCTGTAAAGTGCTTCTGAGATGACCTGGGTCATGTTCGGTGCTATATAAATGCAACACATTCCCTCATCCTATCTATTACTGAAAGTGTATCTCTCTAGGTGTATTTGTGTCAGTTTCCCTGAGAATGTTCAGGTCAATGTCTCTCCTTGTTTTTTTCTTCATTTCTCTGTTTTCCTATCTGTGTTTCCATCATCTTTCCGTTTTTGTGTGTCACTTATCGTGGTCCACAGCAAATGCTGAGAGAAAGCGCAGTGTACTGTCCCAGTGCTGAGAGGCAGTGCAGTGTACTGTCCCAGTACTGAGAGACAGCGCAGTGTACTGTCCCAGTACTGAGAGGCAGTGCAGTGTACTGTCCCAGTACTGAGAGGCAGTGCAGTGTACTGTCCCAGTACTGAGAGACAGTGCAGTGTACTGTCCTAGTACTGAGAGACAGTGCAGTGTACTGTCCCAGTACTGAGAGGCAGCGCAGTGTACTGTCCCAGTACTGAGAGACAGCGCAGTGTACTGTCCCAGTACTGAGAGGCAGTGCAGTGTACTGTCCCAGTACTGAGAGACAGCGCAGTGTACTGTCCCAGTACTGAGAGACAGCGCAGTGTACTGTCCCAGTACTGAGAGACAGCGCAGTGTACTGTCCCAGTACTGAGAGACAGCGCAGTGTACTGTCCCAGTACTGAGAGACAGCGCAGTGTACTGTCCCAGTACTGAGAGACAGCGCAGTGTACTGTCCCAGTACTGAGAGGCAGCGCGTGACTGTCCCAGTGCTGTGAGGCAGCGCAGTGTACTGTCCCAGTGCTGTGAGGCAGCGCAGTGTACTGTCCCAGTGCTGTGAGGCAGCGCAGTGTACTGTCCCAGTGCTGTGAGGCAGCGCAGTGTACTGTCCCAGTGCTGTGAGACAGCGCAGTGTACTGTCCCAGTGCTGTGAGGCAGCGCAGTGTACTGTCCCAGTACTGTGAGGCAGCGCCGTGTACTGTCCCAGTGCTGTGAGACAGCGCAGTGTACTGTCCCAGTGCTGTGAGGCAGCGCAGTGTACTGTCCCAGTACTGTGAGGCAGCGCCGTGCACTGTCCCAGTGCTGTGAGACAGCGCAGTGTACTGTCCCAGTGCTGTGAGGCAGCGCAGTGTACTGTCCCAGTGCTGTGAGGCAGCGCAGTGTACTGTCCCAATATTAATGATTAGATTGACTTTGAGTCTACTCTTCCCTCTAGATGGTTGCAATCGTGAGAAGAGTGAGGCTGATGATGAGATCTTCACTGTCGAGTTAGAAAGAGGACCTCATGGTCTGGGTCTGGCCTTAGTGGATGGACTGGTGAGAACAGCACATTGTTACAAAACTTACTCTTCCCAATTAACCAACCCAACACTCACCATAAACCACATGTCCAACAACATATCCCAAACTCAAACCGGGTTAAAGTCAGTCACTCTGTAACTGTACAGAGTCACTGTTTATTCAGGGTGAGGATCACTCACTGTGTAACTGTACAAATGATGTGGAGATACCGGCGTTGGACTGGGGTAAACACAGTAAGAAATCTCACAACAGCAGGTTAAAGTCCAACAGGTTTATTTGGTAGCAAAAGCCACAGCTTTCAGAACGCTGCTCCTTCGTCAGATAAATGGAGAAAAGCTGCAGAATGCAACGATGCAGAGGGACCTGGGGGTCCTTGTGCATGAATCGCAAAAACACAGTATGCAGATGCAGCAGGTATTAAGAAGGTGAATGCAATGTTGGCCTTTATAGCGAGGGGGATAGAATATAAAAGTAGGAAGGTTCTGTTGCAGCTGTATAGGGTACTGGTGAGGCCGCAGCTGGAGTACTGTGTGCAGTTTTGGTCATCACACTCGAGGAAGGATATATTGGCCTTGGAGGGGGTACAGAGAAGGTTTACTAGGCTGATACCGGAGATGAGGGCATTGGATTCTGAGGAGAGACTGAATAGACTAGGTTTGTACTGGTTGGAGTTTAGAAGGCTGAGAGGGGATCTTATAGAGACGTATAAGATAATGAAGGGGATGGATAGGGTAGAGGTTGAGACACTCTTCCCACTTAGCAAAGATAGCAGGACTAGAGGGCACAGCTTCAAGATTGGAGGCAGGGCGGAATGTGGTTCAGATCGGAGTTGCGGAGGGGTTTCTTCACGCAAAGGGTGGTGAATCTTTGAAATTCTCTGCCTGATGAGGTGGTGGAGGCTTCCTCACTGAATATGTTCAAGTCAAGAGTGGATAGGTTTTTAATTGACAAGGGAATTAAGGGTTATGGGGAGAAAGTGGGAAAGTGGTACTGAACCACTGCAGATCAGCCATGATCTTATTGAATGGTGGGGCAGGCTTGAGGGGCTGGATGGCCTACTCCTGCTCTTATCTCTTATGTTCTTATATTCTTATGAGTGAGAGTTATGTTCACAAAATGAGGCATATAAAGACACAAACTCCACTCATAAAATAATGATTGGAAAGTGAGTCTTTACAGGTAATCAAGTCTTAAGGGTACAGACAATGTGACTGGAGAGAGGGTTAAACACAAGTTAAACTAACCTGTGCATCTTTAGAGTGTGGGAGGAAACCAGAGCACCCAGGGGAAACCCACACAGACACGGAGAGAATGTGCAGATCCACGCAAACAGTGACCCGAGACTTTGGCTTCTTGTGTTATCTTAGGTCTGCACCTTGCATCCCTGTTGTTTAATTGGAGCGTCTGTTCCTTACTCTTGTCTCTACTAAACAGCACTTTTTCCAAATTCCTATTATTTCCCTTTAACTGGAAGGTCTCCAAACTTTTGTCTGGTTTTGGGACCTTTCAGTTCTTTATTTTGGCGCCTGTAATCTTCCTTCATGTCAGGCTCGTGTGAGACCCTAAACCGTTCCTGCACCTCAGAGCGTAATCACTAACTGAACATCAAACAGCTTTCTATTCTCCTGTGGCCTCTGTGTTGCTAAGCAACAGCCCAGTTTTTTTATACCTTGTGTTTGCTTTAGAGATGTAAAAACATATTAAACATTTTTAAAAAGTGAAATTACACTCCAGTTTCCTGAACACTCAACTGCAGAGATATATATATTCAGCTTAAATGTAAAGCTGAAACATAAACTTAAGGCTATACCCTACTCCCACCAAGATATTTATTCTATTCCTTTTTGGGAGCTCCATTTGAATCTGCCTCCACCACACTTTTGAATTTTACATTCTAGGTTCTAACCACTCACGACGTGAAAAGCTTTTCCTTTATGTTGACATTTCTTCTTTTTCCAATCACCTCAAATCAGTGTCCTCTGATTCTAAAACCTTTCCATTAAAAAGGACATAAGAACATTAGAAATGGGAGCAAGTGTAGACCATTCAGCCCTTTGATCCAACATTCATGGCTAATCTGTTTCAACACCATTTTCTTGCATTTTTCTCATATCCATCTTGATGTTTTTAACATGCAAAAACCAATCAATCTCAGTCCTGAACACACTTAGCGACTGAGTCTCCCCACCTCTCTCGTGCAGAGAATTCCAGAGTTGCCATTATCTGAGTGAAGAAATTCCTCCTCATCTCTGTCCTAAATCACCTATCCATATTCCAAAAATGTGTCACTCCGGTCCCGGATCCTTCCAGCTTCTACCCAATCAGCCCACTTCTCCTTTCACTCTCTCTGCCAAGGGAAGGTGTTTGAATTACTTTTCATATTCACAACATGGGACAGCAATGTGATAATGTGCAGTGAGGGATATCTATTGTCAGCACTCTGGGAAGCTCCTGCATTCTCCTTCCCAATCATGCCTCCTGGATCTTTCTGTCTGATTAACGGATTCCCATTTCAACAAAACACTGTACACTGGGAACTGCACCTTGATTGATCAGTTTCTGGAGTGGGATTTGACCCCACTCTGAGTGATTGGTCAGTTTTTGCCAGTTTAGATACTGGCTGGACAGAGAGTGTGAGGCGGGGCAGTCTGTACCTCTGCCTGGGAGGGGACAGAAAACAACAACTCCTCTCACTGTTGGCTCAAACTGCAGCTCCGGAATGTTCCAGAGAGTGAATTCTCATTTTCATCTGACAGCTAGGCTCTTACCTCATTTCCTGGAAATTTCATTCCAAATTGGAGAGAAGGTGACAGGAAATTCCTTCCCAAAGCTGCCTTCCCACATCAAAAAACACACCAAATTGGGCCGGGGAGTGGGGGGGGTTCACGGGGTATAGTGGGGAGTGCACTGAGCACGGGGAGCGAGCACAAAGAGGGCACCAAGCCTGGAGAGTGAGCACAGGGGGGTCTCCAAGTCCAGGGGAGGGAGCACTGAGCCCAAGAAAGGGGTGGGGGAAGCATGGGGCTGAACACCACTGTCAGTATTCCTGAAGATGTCATCCTGTCCATATCCCCCCTCACCCTGATCCCCTCAACCCTCACTCCCTCTCACTTCCCCATAGCCATGCCCCTGCACTCCCTCACACCCTCACCTGTAGCCTCTGTTCCTCCACTCCCTCCTTCACATTCTGCCTCACCCTCCATCACTCCCCAACCCCTCATTCCCTCTGACACTTTGCTGACTGCCTTTACTCTCTCCTCACTTTGTCGTTCCAAGATCCCCCCTCACTGCTCACCCACACCAATCCCTATCAGTTTAGCCTCTCCCTGTCTGTTGCTGCTGACTGACAGATATCTCGATGTCTTGGAAGTTCTGCCTTCTCTCTGTTAATGAACAGTTGATGGATTGTCCGTCCAAGAGCACTGTGCAGTCTGGGATTTTTATCTTCAATAAATTAAGAGATAATGTAACACCGAATTTTGAAGCTTATCTCTGGGTTTTCTCTCAGCAGTGACTGAATCCCTGGAAACATCAGGGGTGGGATTGTCGGGCTGGGGAGTGGCGGGGAGAGCGGGGGGTGTATGAAGTGGAAGGTCAGTGTGGGGAAGCGGAGTGTAGAGGGAGAGGGTGAAGGACTGTGTGGAGGGGGAGGGGAGCGTATGGGGGAGTGGGATGTGCATGTGGGGGTGGTGTAGGGAAGGGTTGTGTGTGGGGGAGGGGGATGTACGTGTGGAACTGCTGTGGGGGAGGGGGGTGCGTGTGGGAGACAATGTGAAGGGGTATGTGAGGGGAGGGGAGGTGTGAGGGAGGGGGGAGAGGGGGATGTGCATGTGGGGGAGAGTGTGGAGGGGTTGCATGTGGGGGAGGGGAGTGTGAAGGTGGTATAGGGGAGGGGAGTATGTGAGGGAGGGGGATGTTTATATGGCGGTGCATGTGGGAGAGCAGGTGTGTATGTGTGGGGGGGGGGCAGTGTGTATGTGGGGGTGAGTGTGGGAAAGGAGAATGTGTGTGGAGGAGGGGCGTGTGGGGATGCATGTGGGGGAGAGGAGGTGTGGGGGTGTGTGGGTGGAGGGGAGTGTGTGTGTTTGGGGAGTGTGTGTATGGTGGGGAGGGGAGTGTGTGTTGGTTTTGTGTGTGTAGGACTGTGTATGGCGGAGTGGGTGTACAGGGGAGGGGAGGGGGAGATTGTGTGTTGTTAAATTCGATGTTTAAAAGACATTTGAACTCATTTGGTGTCATTGAGCAGATTCAGAATGAGAGACTGGATCCAGACTCAATTCCTGACTGGTTTCATTTAGATAGTGCCTTTGACCAGCTGAGGATGGCCCAAACTGCTTTGCAACCAATCAAGAGTAGTTGCTATTCTAATATAGAAATGTGGTGGCAATATGTGCAGAGCAAGATCCCACAAACAGTGCGTTCTATTGAGCTAATAATCTGTTTTCATGATGTTGGAAGAATCAGAAATGTTGCTCAGTATACCAGGGAGAATTCCTGCTTTTCTCCTGATGCTGCCTGTGGGAATTTTTCTTTCCACCTGCAAGAATCTCATTTCAAAGTTTGTGGAAAGTTGACTCAGTCCGGGATCTGCAGGGATCCCGGGAAAGTAGACACTAACACAGGGAATGTGTTGTGTTGGGAGTGAGTGATGGAATGGGACAATCTATTCATGTCAGTCTAGTGTATCCACCCTTGGCCGATGAACAGGGATTTTCCATTCTGAATTGGAGGAAGTTGTTACCCTGGCAACATTCCGATATGGAGTTCTGTTATGGAAGCTGCATTCTGCTGGTGATTTATAAACAATATCCTGGTTCAGGGAGCTTGTCCTTTCACTGGGGCCTCCTTGCTGAGGGGGTGGGGGTGAGAGGCCTGAGGCTGAGGTTAATGTTTCCATACACACAGGTACAGCTTGGAAATTATCCTAAACAGTTCCGGCTGGAGAAGATTCTGCCCAACTCAGCAAACATCCTTTATCCTGACAAACTCTGAGGTGTTTTTCTTGCCCTCAGTGTTGCTCTTTAAAGGAGCAATGGGGCAAAGGTCAGTAAGCCATCTGAATGTGGAGCTGGAATCTGGGCCACACGTTTAAACAGCAGAGACATTGCTGATACCCCTATCCCCCTCCCCTCATCCCCTTCCCTCAGCCCTTCCATCGCCTTCTGAACCCTCACCTACAACCCACACCACTGCACTTCTCCTCTTCCCACCATCCCTGCCCTCTTCTGTCTCTCTCTCCCCCATTTCTCCTTTCTCTCCCCATTCCTCTACCTCTTTCCCCGCTCCCCTGTCTTTCTCCCACTCCCATCTCTCTCATGCCCCCCCGTCTCTCTCCCATTCCGCATCTTTCCCCCATTCCCCTATCTCTCACACTCCCCTGTCTCTACCCTGTTCCCTTATTTCTCCTCTCTTCCCCTATCTCTCCCCGTTCCCCTATCTCTCCCCCGTTCCCCTATCTCTCCCCCGTTCCCCTATCTCTCCCCCGTTCCCTATCTCTCCCCCGTTCCCCTATCTCTCCCCGTCCCCTATCTCTCCCCCGTTCCCTATCTCTCCCCGTTCCCCTATCTCTCCCCCGTTCCCCTATCTCTCCCCGTTTCCCCTATCTCCCCCGTTTCCCCTATCTTCCCCCCGTTCCCTATCTCTCCCCGTTCTCCTATCTCCCCCGTTCCCCTATCTCTCCCCCGTTCCCCTATCTCTCCCCCGTTCCCCTATCTCTCCCCCGTTCCCCTATCTCTCCCCCGTTCCCCTATCTCTCCCCCGTTCCCCTATCTCTCCCTTATTCCCCTATCTCTCTCCCACTCCCCTGTCTTTGGCCAGCTCTCACCAAATGCGATACAGGAGGTTTGGTAGATAGATGGGGGAAGGGTGCTCCCACGTTTTTCTGGTGAGAGCAGAGCCAGGATACAAAGTTGAGTCCAAAGTAAGTGGGCTGATAATCAGCTGACAGGGAATGAGCTCAGTTCCTGCTGCATGACCTCTCTTAGTGGCATTTCCTGTGATACACGGTCTATGGCTGATATCCAGAATGGATTGGATTTTAGTTCCTGAAAGTGGATGATGATGTAACCGATGTCCTTTGACAAGAGCTTGGGGCAGGATGTCTGGGGGAAGAGACGGGGAGAGGGAAGAGTGCACACCATCCAACCCATTAACTGTTATCAAGCATGTTGAATGCAGCTTCAATTCTACCCCTCATCCAAAGTCACTGCCTGTAAACTGAAGCACTGGGGACCCAGCAAACGCATGTCTGACTGTACTGCATTGCACAGTGACTGTCTATACCAGACTACACTGTCCTGCAGCGTGTCTGACTGTACCACACTGTATCATACTGCACAGCATCTAACTGTACCAAGCTATACCATCCCACAGCATGTTTGACTGTACTGGACTGCACTGTACTGCACAGTGTCTGACTGTGTCACCCTACACTGTCCTACAGCATATCCAACTGTACCACACTGTGTTCTACTGTAGTGTCTGACTGTATCACACAACACTGTACTGCAGATTGCCTAACTTTATTGGACAGTACCATACTGCAGTATTTGACTGTAGCACACTACACTGTTCTACAACATGTCCAACTTTACTGAGCTACACCATCCCACAGTGTATCTGACTGTACAGGACTGTACCATACTGCACAAAGCAAAGTTAAAGTTTATTTATTAGTTACAAGTAAGGCTTACATTAACACTGCAATGAAGTTACTGTGAAATTCCCCAAGTCACCACATTCCAGTGCCTGTTCGGATCAGTGCACCAAATCAGCAAGTCTTTCAGAATGTGGGAGGAAAGTGGAGCATCCGGAGGAAACCCACAAAGAGATGGGGAGAACAGGCGGACTTTACACAAACAGTGACTCGAGGCCAGAATTGAATCTGGGATCCTGGCTGTGTGAGGCAGCAGTGCTAACTGCTGTGCCACCCTGCTACACAGTGTCTGTCTCTACTAAACAGTCCCACAGTGTGTCTGACTGTACTGGACTGTATTGCACTGCAGTGTTTGACTCTATTGTGCTACACCATCCTGCAATGTGTCCAACTGTATCGGACAGTATGCTCCACTACGTCCAACTGTACTACACCATTCTGCAGTGTGTCAGACTGTGCCAGACAATAGAACATAGAACATTACAGCGCAGTACAGGCCCTTCGGCCCTCAATGTTGCGCCGGCCAGTGGACCCTCTAACCTAAACTATTCCAATATCATCCATATGCCTATCCACCGAACATTTGAATGCCCCCAAAGTAGGCGAGTCCACAACTGCTGCAGGCAAGGCATTCCACGCTCTCACCACCCTCTGTGTAAAGAACCTGCCTCTGACATCCGTCCTATAACTACCACCTCTTAATTTAAAGTTATGTCCCCTCGTGTTGGTCATCACCATCCGAGGAAAAAGGCTCTCACTATCCACCCTATCCAGTCCTTTGATCATCTTATACGCCTCAATTAGGTCACCGCGTAACCTTCTTCTCTCTAATGAAAATAACCTCAGGTCCCTCAGCCTTTCCTCATAAGGCCTTCCCACCATACCAGGCAACATCCTGGTAAACCTCCTCTGCACCCTTTCCAATGCTTCCACATCTTTCTTATAATGCGGCGACCAGAACTGTACGCAATACTCCAAGTGCGGCCGCACCAGAGTTTTGTACAGTTGTAACATAACCTCACGGCTCCTAAATTCAATCCCTCTACCAATAAAAACTAACACACCGTACGCCTTCTTAACAACTTTATCAACCTGGGTGCCAACTTTCAAAGAGCTATGTACTTGTACCCCAAGATCCCTCTGCTCGACAACACTATTAAGGGTCCTTCCATTAGCCCTATATTTCATATGCCTGTTATTCCTACCAAAGTGAATCACCTCACACTTATCCGTATTGAATTCCATTTGCCACCTCACGGCCCAGCTCTGCAACCTATCTATGTCCCTCTGCAAACTGTAACATCCATCCTCGCTGTCTACAACTCCCCCCACTTTGGTATCGTCAGCAAATTTACTAATCCAACCCTCTACACCCTCATCTAGGTCATTTATAAAAATGACAAACAGCAGTGGCCCTAAAACAGATCCTTGAGGTACACCACTTGTACCTGCACTCCAGGTTGAATATTTCCCATCAACCACCACCCTCTGTCTTCTATCAGCTAGCCAATTCCTAATCCAAACTGCTAAATCACCTTCAATCCCATGCATCTGCACTTTCTGCAGTAGCCTACCATGGGAACCTTATCAAACGCTTTGCTAAAATCCATATACACTACATCAACTGCCTTACCCTTATCTACCTCTTTGGTCACCTCCTCAAAAAACTCAATAACGTTTGTGAGGCACGATCTACCCTTCACAAAACCGTGCTGACTATCCCTAATCAATTTATTCCTCTCTAGTTCCACCAGCAGTATATCTGTGCCAGTCGGTACCACCCTGCAGTGTATCTGATTGTATCATCCTGTGATTTATTTGCCTGTACCAGACTATATTGTTCTGCAGCCTGTCTGATTGTAGGACTGTACCTTATTACTGTGTTTTCGATTGTAGTGTCGCACAGCGGGTCAAACTATACAGGACAGTATCATCTTGTAATGTGTCCAACCACTGCACTGTATCATTTCAGAGAATATTGGACTATACTGTCACATGGAATGTGCAATTGTGCCAACAAGGATGTTTACACTGATAAACAATTTGAGAAATGCAACATTTTGAAGAGTGAATACTGTATTTTCAGAGAACACCGTTAAATATGAATGGAATTTACATTAAGTCGCTGGTTCCGGAGTCTCCAGCTGCTGGCTGTGAGAGGTTGAATCTGGGTGATCGAATCCTGGCTGTGAATGGAACCAGTCTGGTGGGGCTGGATTACCAGAGGTTAGTGCTTCATGGATGGTGGTGCGGGAGGGGCTGCTTCATTTCCAGCTAAATCCTATCATAATATGATGGAAAATTCCCAGGATACTGGATTCCCTCAGCATTACTGCAATGACAAGTCTCCACCTCTGCTGAGTAAATGTGGGAGGAATATTGGCTGGATTTGGGGATGAGTGGTGAGGAATAATCAGGCAGTAACCTGTTTCCCACACACCAGTTGATCTCTTATTCAGTGACATGTTGACAGGATAATTATTTTCATTGCAGAATGCAGTAGGAATCTTCAGTCAGAGGCATGACAGCCCGTTCCGCTTTTCATAACATCTCAATACCAACCTTTGCTCTTCTGCTGAGGAAAACATCCTCAGTGCTTCTGTTACTACCAGATTCATCTATCCCAATATCCTCCCAGCTGACCTATCAGCTCCCCCCACCTCAAAACATCAACAAAATTATACTGGACAGTATCGAGGGAGTTTTACTCTGTATCTAACCCCATGCTGTACCTATCCTGGGAGTGTTTAATGGGGAGCGTAGAGGGAGCTTTACTCTGTATCTAACCCCGTGCTGTACCTGTCCTGAGTGTGTTTGATGGGGACAGTGTAGAGGGAGCTTTACTCTGTATCTAACCCCGTGCTGTACCTGTCCTGGGAGTGTTTAATGGGGACAGTGTAGAGGGAGTGAGACACGGTAATGATTCTGAGTTTATTTCACATTGACATTCCTGTTTTGTTGTGAATTTAGAGGCCGGGAACTTCTCAGATCTTCGGGGAACAAGCTATGGCTCCTAGTGGCAAGATCCGATTCACAGATGGCAACAAAAGTGTTAACATCAAGCGGTTAGCCTGAGCAGGAGCAGAGATGGGAAATGTTAAAGGTAGTGAGGTGGCAGTGGGAGGATCAGCATTGTTCCTGAGGCCACACACAAATGTTTATCAGATTGCTTTATAAATATATATTTCTATTATTTAAGTCCAGTTGTGCTATTTAATTGCTGTTATGTGGGTTAATGTCAGCACTTGCTCCCATGTTACTATGTGTGTATGCCTGAGTGTGTTTGTGTTTGTGTGTGTACGTGCGCCTGTATATGTGTGTGTGTGTGTACGTACGCCTGTATATGTGTGTGTGTGTACGTGCGCCTGTATATGTGTGTGTGTGTGTGTGTGTACGTGCGCCTGTATACGTGTGTGTGTGTGTACGTGCGCCTGTATATGTGTGTGTGTGTACGTGCGCCTGTATATATGTGTGTGTGTGTGTACGTGCGCCTTATATGTGTGTGTGTGTGTGTGTGTGTGTGTGTGTACGTGCGCCTGTATATGTGTGTGTGTGTGTATTGTTGCCACGGCAGTGTGTTCTGCAATGACTGTGTGACAGGCCTTCTATTCCGGATCTGGGCTCTGACAGGGTTTGAGGTAAAGGGGAGTTCCCGGGGATTCCACGGCAATGATGTCGTTCACAAGTTTCGAATCTGTCAGAAAGCCACTGATTATCTAATACAGAGAGGCAGAATACCCCCTCCCTGTCCATCCACCCCACCACACCGGCTCCCCCTCCCCCTCTCCCTCTCCCTCCGTTCCCTCCACCCACACCGGCTGTTAGTACCCCCACCTCTCCTAGCATTCCCACAGGATTTCCCACTGCTGCCAGTTACCTCTCCCCCCAGTTGGTTCCTATTAACCCTCCCTCCTCCCTCCGATAGCTCCCATTAGCCCTCTCCCTTCCCGTCCTCCACTGGCTGCTGTTAACACCCCCCTTCCCTCCCCCCTACTGGCTCCCATTATACACCCGCTCAACCCCCACTTGCTCCTGTTACCCACCCCACCCCCCCACCCCCCCCCCCCCGCCCCCGCCCCCACCCCCCCCCCCCCCCCCACCCCCCCCCCCGCCCCCACCCCACCCCCGCCCCCCCCCCCCCCCCCCGGCCCCCACCCCCCACCCCCTGTTGGGACCCAGTATTCATCCAAGCTGAGAGTGAGATGCTGAATGTTGGGTGGAGTTGTTAGTGTGACTGTTTTGTGGGGGAGCTGTAACAGTCCCTGCTTCCTCAGTGTTTAAAATTGATGTTTATTTTACTTTGTTTCAGATATTTACTACTGACTGTTATTGATCTTGTTGATGTTGTTGATGTTTCACACTGACACAGTATTTGGACAATCCACATATCGAATAAAGTGGTATCGTCACATTGCCGGGTGCCTGTTATTCAAACCCCTGGATCCTGCACTTCCAGCTGGAAGCTGCACCTGTATCCCACACAAACCTTCATTATCCTTTGGAATACGCTCCAACTCTGAATCCAGGGCAGCCGCTATGATGGACTAGAATTTGATGACTTCGCACTCAGAATTTCCAAAAATTTTACTTTTGTGACTCACTTTTCGGACATTTCAGTTTAATTACTGCAGGAATCATTCCCATTGCATCCTGTTTCCCATGGGCACTGAGACAAACTCTATAAAACTGAGATTTTTCTTACTGAAATGTGTACTGAACCGGAATGTTCCAAAAGCTCAGCATCAGAGGTGGTGCCCAGCCCAGCCAACAAGGCAACCAATCCCAGACAACGTTACAAAACGCACAGAAAATCATACCAATCCTCACCCTGAGGGACTGGCGCTGTGTTTACACTGAGGGACTGGCGCTGTGTTTACCCTGAGGGACTGGCGCTGTGTTTACCCTGAGGGATTGGCGCTGTGTTTACACAGGGATTGGCGCTGTGTTTACACTGAGGGACTGGCGCTGTGTTTACACTGAGGGACTGGCGCTGTGTTTACACAGGGATTGGCGCTGTGTTTACACTGAGGGACTGGCGCTGTGTTTACCCTGAGGACTGGCGCTGTTTTACCCTGAGGGACTGGCGCTGTGTTTACCCTGAGGGACTGGCGCTGTGTTTACACTGAGGGACTGGTGCTGTGTTTACCCTGAGGGACTGGCGCTGTGTGTTTACACTGAGGGCTGGGCGCTGTGTTACACTGAGGGACTGGCGCTGTGTTTACCCTGAGGGACTGGCGCTGTGTTTATAGTGAGGGATTGGCGCTGTGTTTACACTGAGGGATTGGTGCTGTGTTTACACAGGGATTGGCACTGTGTTTACACTGGGATTGGCGCTGTGTTTACACTGAGGGATTGGCGCTGTGTTTACACTGAGGGACTGGCGCTGCGTTTACAGTGCAGGATTGGCGCTGTGTTTACACTGAGGGATTGGCGCTGTGTTTACACTGAGGGATTGGCGCTGTGTTTACACTGAGGGATTGGCGCTGTGTTTACACTGAGGGATTGGCGCTGTGTTTACACTGAGGGACTGGCGCTGTGTTTACACTGAGGGACTGGCGCTGTGTTTACCCTGAGGGACTGGCGCTGTGTTTATAGTGAGGGATTGGCGCTGTGTTTACACAGAGATTGGCACTGTGTTTACACTGAGGGATTGGCGCTGTGTTTACACTGAGGGATTGGCGCTGTGTTTACACTGAGGGATTGGCGCTGTGTTTACACTGAGGGATTGGCGCTGTGTTTACACTGAGGGATTGGCGCTGTGTTTACACTGAGGGATTGGCGCTGTGTTTACACAGGGATTGGCGCTGTGTTTACACTGAGGGATTGGCGCTGTGTTTACACTGAGGGACTGGCGCTGCGTTTACAGTGAGGATTGGCGCTGTGTTTACACTGAGGGATTGGCGCTGTGTTTACACTGAGGGATTGGCGCTGTGTTTACACTGAGGGATTGGCGCTGTGTTTACACTGAGGGATTGGCGCTGTGTTTACACTGAGGGACTGGCGCTGCGTTTACAGTGCAGGATTGGCGCTGTGTTTACACTGAGGGATTGGCGCTGTGTTTACACTGAGGGATTGGCGCTGTGTTTACACTGAGGGATTGGTGCTGTGTTTACACTGAGGGACTGGCGCTGTGTTTACCCTGAGGGACTGGCGCTGTGTTTATAGTGAGGGATTGGCGCTGTGTTTACACAGGGATTGGCACTGTGTTTACACTGAGGGATTGGCGCTGTGTTTACACTGAGGGATTGGTGCTGTGTTTACACAGGGATTGGCACTGTGTTTACACTGACGGATTGGCGCTGTGTTTACACTGAGGGATTGGCGCTGTGTTTACACTGAGGGACTGGCGCTGCGTTTACAGTGCAGGATTGGCGCTGTGTTTACACTGAGGGATTGGCGCTGTGTTTACACTGAGGGATTGGCGCTGTGTTTACACTGAGGGATTGGCGCTGTGTTTACACTGAGGGATTGGCGCTGTGTTTACACTGAGGGACTGGCGCTGTGTTTACAGTGAGGGATTGGCGCTGTGTTTACACTGAGGGATTGGCGCTGTGTTTACACAGGGATTGGCACTGTGTTTACACTGAGGGATTGGCGCTGTGTTTACACTGAGGGATTGGCGCTGTGTTTACACTGAGGGACTGGCGCTGTGTTTACAGTGAAGGATTGGCGCTGTGTTTACACTGAGGGACTGGCGCTGTGTTTACAGTGAAGGATTGGCGCTGTGTTTACACTGAGGGATTGGCGCTGTGTTTACACTGAGGGATTGGCGCTGTGTTTACACTGAGGGATTGGCGCTGTGTTTACACTGAGGGATTGGCGCTGTGTTTACACTGAGGGACTGGTGCTGTGTTTACCCTGAGGGACTGGCGCTGTGTTTACCCTGAGGGACTGGCGCTGTGTTTATAGTGAGGGGTTGTTTAAGAGATTGGCGCTGTGTTTACACAGAGATTGGCACTGTGTTTACACTGAGGGATTGGCGCTGTGTTTACACTGAGGGATTGGCGCTGTGTTTACACTGAGGGACTGGCGCTGTGTTATACTGAGGGACTGGCGCTGTGTTTACACTGAGGGATTGGCGCTGTGTTTACACTGAGGGATTGGCGCTGTGTTTACACTGAGGGATTGGCGCTGTGTTTACACTGAGGGACTGGCGCTGCGTTTACAGTGCAGGATTGGCGCTGTGTTTACACTGAGGGATTGGCGCTGTGTTTACACTGAGGGATTGGCGCTGTGTTTACACTGAGGGACTGGCGCTGTGTTTACCCTGAGGGACTGGCGCTGTGTTTATAGTGAGGGATTGGCGCTGTGTTTACACAGGGATTGGCACTGTGTTTACACTGAGGGATTGGCGCTGTGTTTACACTGAGGGACTGGCGCTGCGTTTACAGTGCAGGATTGGCGCTGTGTTTACACTGAGGGACTGGCGCTGCGTTTACAGTGCAGGATTGGCGCTGTGTTTACACTGAGGGACTGGCGCTGCGTTTACAGTGCAGGATTGGCGCTGTGTTTACACTGAGGGGCTGGCGCTGTGTTTACACTGAGGGGCTGGCGCTGTGTTTACACTGAGGGGCTGGCGCTGTGTTTACACTGAGGGATTGGCGGTGATCTCTCTGTCTCGAGTTCCGGGGGTTAGTATGGGGGTGGTGACAGTACTTGGTCTCATTTTTCTCTTCTAATCAGCTTATGTTTTGAGAGGTCTGGTGCACAGGAGGTGGTGCAGTGTGACCCTGGGTATTACCGTGAGTATGGGATATGACGGTGAGGATGGGTGTTCAGAGGCCAAGGGATGAATGAGCAAGTGATGAGAAATGTTAAGAGCTGTCTGCAGTTTTCCCGAGAATGGTCACAGTTACTGCAAAGAATAGGAAAAAAATTGTTTTTTTAAAAAAGAGGGATTGCATTGGTTTGTGAATCCTGAGGCTTTGGGTTACAAAAGGTTGGAATCAGAGCATTTGGAAAAGGAGGCAACATCTGGGGCTGTGTGAATGTTTCACAGCCTTGGGTAATAGTCGTTATGAGAAATCCTTAATCATTGGCCCATCTCAGCTCAGAAACACAGATTTGATTCCAGCTTCATAGGAATACAGGGGGACTGGAAGGAATAATCATGTAAAAGAACCCAAAACTGGCAAAAACCACTGAAACTGTCCCTAATTGGAACAGTGATTGTACACAATGCCATTGGAGTCTGAGAGTCCTCACATAACACTTGTGGGAGCTGAAGGTTGTGGCTGTGATTTGATTGGCTCCCAGTGCTACACCGAATCCACTGGCTCCCCAGTGCCACACTAAATCCACTGGCTCCCCAGTGCCACACTAAATCCACTGGCTCCCCAGTGCCACACTAAATCTACTGGCTCCCCAGTGCTATACTGAATCCACTGGCTCCCCAGTGCTACACCGAATCCACTGGCTCCCCAGTGCTACACTGAATCCACTGGCTCCCCAGTGCCACACTAAATCTACTGGCTCCCCAGTGCTACACTGAATCCATTGGCTCCCCAGTGCCACACTAAATCCACTGGCTCCCCAGTGCTACACTGAATCCACTGGCTCCCCAGTGCCACACTAAATCTACTGGCTCCCCAGTGCTACACTGAATCCACTGGCTCCCCAGTGCTACACCGAATCCACTGGCTCCCCAGTGCCACACTAAATCTACTGGCTCCCCAGTGCTACACTGAATCCACTGGCTCCCCAGTGCTACACTGAATCCACTGGCTCCCCAGTGCTACACTGAATCCACTGGCTCCCCAGTGCCACACTAAATCTACTGGCTCCCCAGTGCCACACTAAATCTACTGGCTCCCCAGTGCCACACTAAATCTACTGGCTCCCCAGTGCTACACTGAATCCACTGGCTCCCCAGTGCTACACTGAATCCATTGGCTCCCCAGTGCCACACTAAATCTACTGGCTCCCCAGTGCCACACTAAATCTACTGGCTCCCCAGTGCCACACTAAATCTACTGGCTCCCCAGTGCTACACTGAATCCACTGGCTCCCCAGTGCTACACTGAATCCACTGGCTCCCCAGTGCTACACTGAATCCATTGGCTCCCCAGTGCCACACTAAATCTACTGGCTCCCCAGTGCCACACTAAATCTACTGGCTCCCCAGTGCCACACTAAATCTACTGGCTCCCCAGTGCTACACTGAATCCACTGGCTCCCCAGTGCCACACTAAATCCACTGGCTCCCCAGTGCCACACTAAATCTACTGGCTCCCCAGTGCCACACTAAATCTACTGGCTCCCCAGTGCTACACCGAATCCACTGGCTCCCCAATGCCACACTAAATCCACTGGCTCCCCAGTGCCACACTAAATCCACTGGCTCCCCAGTGCCACACTAAATCCACTGGCTCCCCAGTGCCACACCGAATCCACTGGCTCCCCAGTTCCACGCTTCGGGACAGAGAGGCTTTGTGCTTCTTTTGAGCTGCTCACTTTCTAGCAGAACTTTGAGAAACTATTCAACCAGGGCCACCCTCAGAAAACATTAATTCAAAAGCAATTCTGCTCCTCTGTAATCTGAGCAATCCAGATTTTGAAAGGTAAAACACTGCTGGGTAAGTTTCAATGGGCTGAAGCCAGATTTGATCTGAAGATTAGCCTACAGCAGTTCCGTACACACACAGACACACAGAGACACATATACACACAGACACAGGCATACATGTGCAGACACACACACACAAAGGCACATATACACTGACACACACAAATACTGAGACACGCACACATAGACATACAGAGACACGGACACAGACACACATTCACATTCTGTCTGGAATCTAGACAGTGTCAATACCATCACAAACTTTCCCCGATCACTTGGAGAACAGTCTGAATCCTGACTGGACATTTTGGAGTTCTGGTTAGAAGGGTGGCCCTTTGCCAGGTTTAAGCTGTGCTGTACTTTGCAGAGGTGACAGAGATTCAATATTCTGTAATCAGAGGCTGCAATCACACCCCAAGCATTCATCACCCTGCAAATGAAACACTTCTGGTGACCTGTCTGGAACTGCCCCTCGCACTCTGACCCTGTGATCTTCACACTCTATCACTTTTGCACTCTGACCCTGTGACCTTGTGTCTCTGAATTTGCAGGTAGATGCTGTGTCGAGACTGACTAACTGGTGGTTAGTCACGGGACCACACGGTGGCACAGTGATTAGCACTGCTGCCTCACAGTGCCAAGGACCTGTGTTCAATTCCTTCCTCGGGTTGCTGTCTGTGTGGAGACTGCACGTTCTCCCAGTGTCTGTGTGGGTTTACTCTGGGTGCCCTGGTTTCCTCTCATACTTTAAAGATGTCCAGGTTAGCTGGATTGGCCATGCTAAACCCTAATAGCAGGGGAAATAGCAGGATAAATTTGTGGGGTTACAGGAATAGGGTCTGGGTTGCATTATAGCCGGTGAGACTCAATGGGCTGAATGGCCTCTTTGTGAACTGTGGGGATTGTATAATAGGATAATGCGAATAACAGCTTGGTGCATCCTCTTGAGCTACTGATCCCTTTGGAATAATCAGGATCTTTACAGTTCTGGAAGATTCAGCATTTTGAGTGTTTGGATGGATTTGCTAAACAGCTTCATTCCATTGGATGTGTTTGTTGGATCAGCTTTTATCAAATCCTGAACAGTTATAAAAACAGACTGACAGAATGCTGAGCACAGGAGGGAGAGAGAGAGAGAGAGAGAAAATGTTACAATTCCATCATGTCACACACAATCTCAGCATCCTCCTACATGCTATTCAATCAGACTTGTGACATGGAAAATAGAACGGCCAGATTGTGCACAGTAAGATCCCACACACTGCATAGAATATAGAACATTACAGCGCAGAACAGGCCCTTCGGCCCTCGATGTTGCGCCGACCAATTATGAAAAAAGCAATGACCCTCCAAACTAAACCATTCCCTTCTCTTCCATAAACTTATCAACTAACCTCTTAAACGCCACCAAACTTAGCACATCTACAACTGCCGCAGGCAGGGCATTCCACTCCCTAACCACCCTCTGGGTAAAGAACCTACCTCTGATATCAGTCCTATAACTATCACCCCTTAATTTAAAGCTGTGTCCCCTCGTGCTAGCTTTCTCCATCCTAGGAAAAAGGCTATCACTGTCCACCCTATCTAAACATCTAATCATCTTATATGTTTCGATAAGGTCCCCTCTTAGCCTCCTCCTTTCTAACGAAAACAACCTCAAATCCCTCAGCCTCTCCTCATAAGACATGCCCTCCATACCAGGCAAACATCCTGGTAAACCTCCTCTGTACCCTCTCCAAAGCCTCCACATCTTTCTTATAATGCGGGGACCAGAACTGCCCACAATACTCCAAGTGCGGCCGCACTAGAGTTTTGTACAGTTGCAACATGACGTTGCGGCTCCGAAATTCAATCCCCCTACCAATAAAAGCTAAGACTCCATATGCCTTCTTAACAACTTTATCAACTTGACTGCCTACTTTCAGGGATCTATGCACAAATACACCAAGATCCCTCTGTTCATCAACACTATTAAGAATCCTACCATTAGCCCTATACTCTACACATTTATTATTCCTGCCAAAGTGCATTACCATACACTTTTCCACATTAAACTCAGGAAATGGCAGATCAACTGTTTTAAAGTCACTGATTGAAGAATAAATATTTACCTGAGGACACAGGGAGAGTTTCATTGTTCTTCCTGCTCCAGAAGCCTGACATGGGCTTCAGTTATTGTCTAATTAAAAAGATAGCACCTCTGACAGTGCGGCACTCCCTCAGCACTGACCCTCTGACAGTGCGGCGCTCCCTCAGCACTGACCCTCTGACGGTGCGGCACTCCCTCAGCACTGACCCTCTGACAGTGCGGCACTCCCTCAGCACTGACCCTCTGACAGTGCGGCACTCCCTCAGCACTGACCCTCTGACAGTGCAGCGCTCCCTCAGCACTGACCCTCTGACAGTGCGGCACTCCCTAGTTAGAGAGGCTGTACTTAGCAATTGCTGTACTGTAGATACTCAATTGAAATACAAAGGAATCTGTGCATCCCACCCATTGCTGATGCTTCCTGAAAAGTGAATTTGAAGAGACAAAACACTTTCCTGTGAGCCATCGAAGCTGAGAATTATACAGAGCAGAAAAGGCCCTTCGGCCTATTGAGTCTGTACCAACAAAACCTACCATTAAAAGCTAGTCCCATTTTCCTACACTTGTCCCATATCCTGGAATGTTTTGATGTTTCCAGTGCTCATCCAAAAACGTTTTAAAGTTTATGAGGTTTTCAGCCTCCACTATCTTTCCAGGAAGCACTTTCCGGATTCCCACCACACCACGTGAAAAAATGTTTTCTCAAATCCCCTCGGAATCTCCTATGCCTCACCCTAAAACTCTACCTCCGCATGACTGACCCCTTAACTCAGGGGAACAGCTGCTCCCTCCTCATCCTGTCCAAACTTCTCAACCTTATAAACCTCAGTCATGTCCCCTCTCAGCCTTCTCTGCTGTACAGAAAACAATCCAAGCTTCTCTAATCTCTTTTTGTAGCTCAGTGCTCCATCCCAGACAGCATCCTGTTGGACGCTGAAAGCCCCAATATTCCCAATCCACTCAAATTTCCAATGGATTTGAACGGGCTGAGACAGTACAAAGCCTCTCTGTTGCCACCTGCTGACAAATTACAAAGTGGCAATTAGCAGGGAGAAATACGGGGAGGCCACTCAACCCCTTAATTCAATGAGATCAGGACTAATCTGTATTCTATCTCCTTCAATTCCATGTTATGTACCTTGTTTGGAAAAAATCTGAGCAATTAGAAAGCTGTAAGCTCAGATTTAACATTATGCAGCATCTTTCAGTTTTCAGTGGAGTTCAACACACTGGAGAAATAGAACAAAGAACAAAGAAAATTACAGCACAGAAACAGGCCTCTCCAAGCCTGCACCGACCATGCTGCCCGACTGAACTAAAACCCCCCACCCTTCTATTCCCATCCTATTCATGTACTTGTCAAGTCATTCCTTAAAAGTCACTACCGTATCCACTTCCACTATCTCTCCCAGCAGCAAGTTCCAGGCACCTACCACTCTCTGTGTAAAACACCTGCCTCATACATCTCCTTTAAACCTTGCCCCTCACCCCTTAAACCTATGCCCCCTAGTAATTGACCTCTCCACCCTGGGAAAAAACTTCTGACTATCCACTCTGTCCATGCCTCTCATAATCTTGTAGACTTCTATTAGGTCTCCTCTCAACCTCCGTCGCTCCAGTGAGAACAAACCAAGTTTCTCCAATTTCTCCTCATAGTTAATGCCCTCTACCAGGCAACATCCTGGTAAATCTTTTCTGTACCCTCTCCAAAATCTCCACATCCTTCTGGTAGTGTGGTAACCAGAATTGAACACTATCTTCCAAGCCTCACTAAGGTTCTATAAACCTGCAATATGACTGCCAATTTTTAAACTCAGTACCCCAGCCAATGAAGACAAGGACACCATACGCCTTCCTGATTACCTTCTTCACCTGCATTGCCACTTGTAGTAACCTGTGTACCTGTACAGCCAGATCCTTTGCCAAAGGTAGTCCCATTTACTATATATTTCGTATCTTTATTAAACCTTCCAAAATGCATTACCTCACATTTACCTGGATTAAACTCCATCTGCTGTCTCTCTGCCCAAGTCTCCAACTGATCTATCTCCTGCTGTATCTTCTGATGTTCCTCATTGCTATCCGCAAATCCACCAACCTCTGTGTCATCTGCAAACTTACTAATCAAATCAGTTACATTTTTCTCCAAATCATTTATATATATTACAAACGGCAAAGGTTCTCCGATAGAACTTCCAAACTTCTCTCTCGAAGGATTTGCCTTTTATTTTAATGGCATGTCCTCTTGTCCAGACACCCACCATCAGAACAAACCCTACTCTGGGACAAGAAAATAAGAACTATTGCAGCAAAGGAATAAATATTTTAAAATTGTTTTTATAAAACACACACTGAGGGAGCGCCGCACTGTCAGAGGGTCAGTGCTAAGGGAGCGCCACACTATCAGAGGGTCAGTGCTGAGGGAGCGCCACACTGTCAGAGGGTCAGTGCTGAGGGAGCGCCGCACTGTCAGAGGGTCAGTGCTGAGGGAGCGCCGCACTGTCAGAGGGACAGTGCTGAGGGAGTGCCGCACTGTCGGAGGGTCAGTGCTGAGGGAGCGCCGCACCGTCAGAGGGTCAGTGCTGAGGGAGCGCCGCACCGTCAGAGGGTCAGTGCGGAGGGAGCGCCGCACCGTCAGAGGGTCAGTGCGGAGGGAGCGCCGCACCGTCAGAGGGTCAGTGCGGAGGGAGCGCCGCACCGTCAGAGGGTCAGTGCTGGGGAGCGCCGCACCGTCAGAGGGTCAGTGCTGAGGTGCCGCACTGTCAGAGGGTCAGTGCTGGGGGAGCGCCGCACTGTCAGAGGGTCAGTGCTGAGGGAGTGCCGCACTGTCAGAGGGTCAGTGCTGAGGGAGTGCCGCACTGTCAGAGGGTCAGTGCTGAGGGAGTGCCGCACTGTCAGAGGGTCAGTGCTGAGGGAGTGCCGCACTGTCAGAGGGTCAGTGCTGAGGGAGTGCCGCACTGTCAGAGGGTCAGTGCTGAGGGAGTGCTGTTGTACTCGAGTATAAAGTATCATTTGTCTTTTTTTTACTGCCTGATGCACCTGTGTGATTACCTTCAGCGACTGGTGCATGTGGGCACCTTGGTGTCTTTGCACATTCTGCTCTCCTAATCTATTGCCATTCAGATCATAATCTGCCTTCCTGTTTTTACAACCAAAGTGGATAAACTGGAAGCAGGAGGAGGCCATTCAGCCCTTCGGGCCTGCTTCACCATCCATTGTGATCATAGCTGTTCCTCAAATTCAATATCCTGATTCCCTCCTTCCCCCCATACCCCTCGATCTCTTTAGCTCGAAGAGCGAAATCCAATTTCTTCTTGAAATGACAATGGTTTGGCTTCAGCTACTTTCTGTGAGAGTGAATTCCACACATGCATCAACTCTGAGTGAAGAAATTTCTCCTCACCTCAGTTCTAAAAAGTTTACCCCTTAATCTTAAACCATGTCCCATGGTTCTAGACTCCCCAGTATTCTTTCTGAATCTACCCTGTCTAACCCTGTTAGAATTTTATAAGTTTCTAAGAGATCCCCTCTCACTGTTCTAAACTCCAGTGAATATAATCCTAATTGACTAAATCTCTCCTCATATGACAGATCTGCCATCCCAGGAATCAGCCTGGTAAACCTTCGCTGTGCTCCCTCTATAGCAAGGAACATTCTTCCTCAGATAAGGAGACCAAAACTACACATAATACTCCAGGTGTGGCCTCACCAACACCCTGTACAATTGCACTAAAATATCCCAATCCTTATACTAAATCCTGTTACTATAAAGGACAACATACCATTTGCCTTTTTTACTGCCTGCTGTATCTGCGCGCTTACTTTCAGCGACTGATACACGAGGACTCCAAGGTCTCGCTGAATATCCAAATCTCTCAATTCACACCCATTCAAATAATAATCTGTCTTCCTATTATTGCTACCAAAATGAATAACCTCACATTTATCCACATTGTACTGCATCTGCCATGCAGATGCCCACACACTCAGCCTGTCCAAATCACACTGAAGCATCTTTGCATCCTCCTCACAGCTCACCCTCCCAACTTTGTATCATCTACAGATTTGGAGATAATACATTCAGTTCCCTCTTCCAAATCATTAATATATAATGTGAACGGTTGGAGTCCAGCACAGATCCCTGCAGAACCCCACTAATCACTGATTCCCAATCAGAAAAAGATCCATTTCTGCCAGATCTTTGCTTTCTATCTGCTAACCAGCTTTCTATCCATCTCAAGATATTCCTGTAATCCCATGTGTTTACATCATAGTCTATTATGTAAGAAATTGTCCAAAGCCTTCTGAAAGTTTAAATAAACCACATCCTCGATCAACTCTAATTATATCCTTCAAAAAATTCCAACACATTCATCAAGTGTGATTGTCCTTGTGTAAATCTACGGCTGATTGATTATCCCAATGCCTTCCAAATGCCGAGTTATGAAATCCTTGATAACAATGATTCCTAGGATGGAGAAAGCTAGCACGAGGGGACATAGCTTTAAATTGAGGGGTGGTAGTTATAGGACGGATGTCAGAGGGTGGTAAGGGTATGGAATGCCCTGCCTGCTGCAGTTGTGGATGCGCCAAGTTTGGTGGCGTTTAAGAGGTTAGTAGATAAGTTTATGGATGAAAAGGGAATGGTTTAGGTTAGAGGGTCATTGCTTTTTCTTAATTGGTCGGCGCAACATTGAAGGCCGAAGGGCCTGTTCTGCGCTGTAATGTTCTGTGTACCTATGTAACAGACGCTCATGACTTCCCCAGTACCGACGCTGGGTTCACTTGTCTATAATTCTGTTTGAATAGTGGGCTTACATTAGCTACTCTCCAATCTGTAGGAACTATTCCAGAAACCAAAGAATTTTGGAAAATAACCACCAATGGATCTACTATTTCCAGGGCCCCTTCCTTCAGTTCTCTGGGATGAAGATTATCAGGATCTGGAGATTTATCCACCTTCAATCCCATCAATTTCTCCAAAACCATTTCTCTCCTAATGCTGATTTCCTTCAGCTCCTCACTAAAACATGTTTCTCTCAGCACTTCCAGTACATTATTCATGTCTTTGTGAAGACTGAAGCAAAGTTCAAATTTAATTCCTCAGCCGTTTCTTTATTCCCCGTTATAAATTCTCTGTTCTGACTGTAAGGGGCCAACATTCATTTTTGTTCATCTTTTTCTGTTCACATACCTACAGAAACTTCTACAGTCAGATTTATGTTCCCCATCAGTTTACTTTCATTCTCTATTTTTTCCTTCTTAACCAATCCCTTGATCCTGTTTTGCTGAATTTTAAACTGCTCCCCAATCCTCAGGACTGTTGTTCCTTCTTAACAATTTGTGAGTATCAGATTCAAGGAAGAAGCTATCTCTAATTTCCTTGTCAGCCACCGTTTGGCCAGAACTCCCTTACAACTTTCACGCCAAACAGGAATAAACAATTTCTGGAGTTCACTTACTCTAATTATATTGCCAATCAACAGGCCACTCACTCGACTTGTCCAAATCACACTGAAACATCTCTGCATCTTCCTCCAGCTCACCTTCCCACCCAGCTTTGTGTCATCTGCAAATCTGAAGATATTATATTTCGTTCCCTCATCTAAATCATTACAATAAGCAGTGAATAACACTGATCCCTGCGGTATCCCTCTTGTCACTGCCTGCCCTTTGGAAAAGACCCCTTTATTCTGACTTTTTGGGTGGGATTTTACTGCCTCACTCAGGTGACATCATAAAATCCTGCCCCAGGGAGTAGAGATTTCTGCTCTGGGAACTTTGCCACCTTGGAATCAGGGCGGGCAAGGTGGTAGGTTTTTGGTCTTTGTTACTTGTCTATCAATCAGTTTTCTATCCACCTCAATACACCACCCCCACTTCCATGTTCTTTAATTTTACACACTAATCTCTTTTGTGGGACTTTGTGTGAAAGTCCAAATAAATCCTCATCAACTTTATTAGTTACATACTCCAAGAATCCCAGAAGATTTGTCAAGCATGATTTCCCATCCATAAATCCATGCTGACTGCCCAATCTTGCCACTGTTTATAAAATCTTTGATAATGAATTCTAGAATTTTCCCCAGTACCGATGTCAGACTGACTGGTCTATAATTGCCTGTTTTATCTCTAACTGCTCTTTAAAATAGTGCGGTTACATTAGCTACCCACTAATCTGTAGGAACTGTGGCAGAGTCTACAGAATCTTGGAAGGTGATTATCAATGCATCCACTATTTCTCGAGCCTCAAATACTCTGAAATGTAGATTTAAGCTCCTGAGGATTTTTTCGTCTTCAATGCGATCAGTGCTTGACTGGTCAGCTATTTCCTTGCCCCCATTATAAACTCCCCTATTTCTAAGGGATCTACGTTTTGCTTCGTCAGTCTTTTTCTCCTCACATTTTTATAGAAATGTTACAATCAGTTTGTACATGCTTGCAAGTTTACACTTATTCTCTATTGCATAGAGCCTCATTTACGTGAAAAACTCTCTTGCCACAACTTATTTTAACACAAGGTGGCAGCAGTGCACCGAGAATGTGGCAGTGACATTGAGACTGAATGGAAGAAACCAGCCCCAGGTTTAGCTGAGTCCTCCATCAGTCACCCTCAACAAACTCATTCCCTTTGCTTCCATCTGACTTGTTTTCTGCAAGGACTGTGATTATTCCTCAAGGACCACAATACAAAACAGCAGCTTAATTTCAATCTCATTACCACAGCTCAGTAAACATACTCTTGTTTTTTGCTGCAGAAGATTGTGGGTTCAAATCCCAACCTGGAAAAAGAGAGGACAAAATCCAGGCTAACATTCCCAGTGCTGAGGCAGTGCCGCACTGTCAGAGGGTCAGTGCTGAGGGAGCGCCGCACTGTCAGAGGGCCAGTGCTGAGGGAGCGCCGCACTGTCAGAGGGTCAGTGCTGAGGGAGCGCCACACTGTCAGAGGGTCAGTGCGGAGGGAGCGCCGCACTGTCAGAGGGTCAGTGCGGAGGGAGCGCCGCACTGTCAGAGGGTCAGTGCGGAGGGAGCGCCGCACTGTCAGAGGGTCAGTGCGGAGGGAGCGCCGCACTGTCAGAGGGTCAGTGCGGAGGGAGCACCGCACTGTCAGAGGGTCAGTGCGGAGGGAGCGCCGCACTGTCAGAGGGTCAGTGCGGAGGGAGCGCCGCACTGTCAGAGGGTCAGTGCTGAGGGAGCGCCGCACTGTCAGAGGGTCAGAGCTGAGGGAGCGCCTCACTGTCAGAGGGTCAGTGCTGAGGGAGCACCGCACTGTCAGAGGGTCAGTGCTGAGGGAGTGCCTCACTGTCAGAGGGTCATCTTTTATGTTGGATTTTAAATAGTGCTGAGGTAGACATACACAAACTCATTGTGTTCGTTAATTAAGTCAATTAGTTAATTCTCTCAGGCTGTTGCTAAATAAATTATCCCTCTGTAAACATTGAATATAAAAGGTGGAAAGCTTACACCCATTGCTGCTCTGTGGGATCTCACTGTGTAGAAGGTAGATATAGTGATTGGATGATTTGTTTGCTGCTTGATGTCCTCATCTCTGTCAAATCAAAATTTGCAGCGAGTAATTTCTGATCTCCCATAACCACTTTCCAACATCCTTGTTTAAGTGTTTTTCTAACTCTTCCTGTTTCTCAGTAATGTTTGCTGATCTGACTGAAAGGTCTTTGTTCTAACTCACAGCAACTGCTAATTCTTTATCACAGAACATTCAACTCTGATGAATGAAAGAGGATGTGACAAGACTCACAGGAACAGACTGAGACCATTCAGCCCCTCGAGTCTATTTCATTATTTGACTACACACTCCAAATCCAAAACCCTTGCCCATTAAAGATCGATTTTGAAAAGTCTGGTTAACTCTCACTGTCTGCAGCTCTTTGGGGGTGAGAGTTAGAGATTTGCAGTGCCTTCAGTGTGAGGAAGTCCTGATTTGCCCCTTCATTCCAAACTCCCCCTCACCAGAGAGCTGACAAAAGAACATCGCCAATCCCCCAGTGATCTCCCTTCAATCCTCGCAGGAAGAGAATCTTTGTGAAACCTGCCCTTGCAATTTAACCCTTTAAAACCCAATGTCTCAGCCTGGTTAATGTGTGTTACACCATCTCCAAAGGCAGTCTATCCCCAGCACTGGAGAGTTACTGCAGCTGGAGGTTGGCATGAGCAGTCAGGATTAGGAATCACAGAGGTCAGACTGGGATTTACAAACTTCACATTGTGAACAACATTCCCATTGAACCTCACATCCTGAAACAGATTCCCTGTTGTTTTATGAATTCTGATGAGTGTGTTCCCTGAACTTGTTATTGTCACTCAGAGTTGAATGTTCTGTGATAAAGAATTAGCAGTTGCTGTGAGTTAGAACAAAGACCTTTCAGTCGGATCAGCAAACATTACTGAGAAACAGGAAGAGTTAGAAAAACACCAAAATGAGGGATATAAACAGAAAGGACAGAAACACTGAGTCAGTGCTGAGAGTCAGCACAATGATCCCGGCTCACAGCAATAATCACTGTGCCTATTCTTTCCCAAACATCTGCATTTCTCCAGATGTTACGGTCATCCTGAGTACATTCTGTAAATTTCCTCTCAAAACATCATCTGAGTAAAGCTCCCTCTACACTGTCCCCCATCAAACACTCCCAGGACAGGTACAGCACAGGGTTAGATACAGAGTAAAGCTCCCTCTACACTGTCCCCCCATCAAACACTCCCAGGACAGGTACAGCATAGGGTTAAACAAAGAACAAAGGACAACCCAGCACGGGAAACAGGCCCTTCGGCCCAATGAGCCCGCGCCGCCATCCTAACGTCTTAATGACATATAGAGACCAATATAGGGACAATTTGTTACCCAATCAGCCTAAGAGCACATTTTTGGGATGTGGGAGGAAACCGGAGCACCCGGAGAAAACCCACGCAACCACGGGGAGAACGCGCAAACTCCCGCAGACACAGGCCCAAATCCATGTGTCTGCACAGCAACAGCGATAGTCTCTGAGCTGTCATGTTGCCCATCTGATGGTCCAGTTTAAGCATACACTAACGACATGAAGCACTAGGCCACTCCTGAAGTAACATCCAAGAGCAGCCCTCGCACGACCTGCCGAATGCATGCGCCTTGTTGGTCAACAAGGTGGACCGAATAGCCTGTGGAAACAAATAAAGTATTTAAACAGTCCTCCTATATCCCTCTATCTGCAGACCGCTCATGTGGCTGTCCAAGAGACCCTTAAACAACCCTAGCGTGCCTGCTCCCACCACCTTACTCGGTAGTGCATTCCACACCCCCACTACCCTTTGTGTGAAAAAATGCCCTCTAATATTAGTCTTATACATAGCCCCCCTCACCCTAAGGCCGTGACCCCTCGTTCTATCCGAATCTAATGGTGGAAAAAGCTTACCACCATTTACTCTATCTATACCCCTCATAATCTTATATACCTCTAATAGATCCCCTCTCAGCCGACGTCTTTCAAGGGAAAACAACCCCAGTGCGTTCAACCTTTCCTCGTAAGACAGCCCTTCCATACCAGGCAGCATCCTGGTAAATCTCCTCTGCACTCTCTCCAGGGACTCCACATCCTTCCGGTAGTACGGCGACCAGAACTGGACGCAGTACTCCAAGTGAGGCCTAACCAACGTTCTATACACTTGCAACATCAAACTCCTACTCTTGTATTCTATACCCCTTCCTATGAAGGCTAACATACCATACGCTTTCTTTATCACCTTTTCCACCTGTACTGACACCTTCAGAGACTTGTGAACCTGCACCCCCAGGTCTCTCTGCGTCTCTATACTCCGGATAGTTTTACCTTTTATCCTATAACTCCCCTCTACATTATTCCGGCCAAAATGCATCACCTCGCATTTATCCGGATTAAATTCCATTTGCCATCTATCTGCCCAATCTACCAGCCTATCTATGTCCTGTTGTATTGCCTGGCACTGCTCCTCAGTCCCCGCCAATCCAAGCATCTTAGTGTCATCAGCAAATTTGCTGATCACACCACCTACCCCCTCTTCCAAGTCATTTATATAAATCACAAATAGAAGAGGTCCTAGTACTGAGCCCTGTGGCACACCACTAGTGACTGACCTCCAGTTGGAAAAAGAGCCTTCCACTAATACCCGCTGTCTCCTCCTCCCAAGCCAGTTCTCAACCCATCTACATACCTGGCCCTGTATCCCATGCGCCTTCACCTTTTCTATCAGCCTACCATGGGGAACCTTGTCAAACGCCTTACTGAAATCCATGTAGACGACATCAACGGCTTGTCCTTCATCAACCGTTTTTGTCACCTCTTCAAAAAATTCCACTAGATTCGTAAGGCACGACCTCCCCTTAACGAAGCCATGCTGCGTATCCCTGATCAGATCGCAGCGCTCCAGATGTTCACACATCCTGTCCCTGTCGCCGAAGGGCCTGTTCTGCGCTGTAACGTTCTATGCTCTACACTGTCCCCATCAAACACTCCCAGGACAGATACAGCACAGGGTTAGATACAGAGTAAAGCTCCCTCTACACTGGGATCTGTTTTGGGGCCCCTGCCGTTTGTAATTTTTATAAATGATCTGGATGAGGGTATTGAAGGATGGATTAGTAAATTTGCTGATGACACCAAAGTCGGAGGAGTGGTAGATAGTGAAGAGGGGTGTTATAGTTTGCAGAGAGACTTGACAAGTTGCAGAGCTGGGCCGAGAGGTGGCAAATGGAGTTTAATGTGGAAAAGTGTGAGGTAATTCACTTTGGCAGGAATAACAAATGTGTAGAGTATAGGGCTAATGGTAGGACTCTTAATAGTGTTGATGAACAGAGGGATCTTGGTGTATATGTGCATAGATCCCTGAAAGTTGGCAATCAAGTCGATAAGGTTGTTAAGAAGGCATATGGAGTCTTAGCTTTTATTGGTAGGGGGGTTGAATTTCGGAGCCGCAACGTCATGTTGCAACTGTACAAAACTCTAGTGCGGCCGCACTTGGAGTATTGTGTGCAGTTATGTGGGCCACATTATAGAAAGATAGGACATAGAACATAGAACATACAGCACAGGAACAGGCCCTTCTGCCTTCGATGTGTGCCGACCAAAATAAAAGCAATGCCCCTCCTACTAAACCATTCCTTTCTCATCCTATACTTATCACTACCTCTTAAACGCCACCAACTGTCGCATCTACAACAGCTGGAGGCAGGGCATTCCACTCCATAATCACTCTTTGAGTAAAGAACCTACCTCTGATATCCTCCTATAACTCATACCCCTTAATTTAAGTTGTGTCCCTCGTGCTACTTCTCCATCCTAGGAAAAAGGCTATCATTCTGTCCACTCCTATCTAAACCTGCTATTCACTTATATGCTTCAATAAGATCCCCTGAGCCGCCTCCTTTTCTAACGAGAAACACTCAAATCCTTCAACGCTCCTTCATAGGACTGCCCTCCATACCAGGCAACATCCTGGTAAACCTCCTGTGTACCCTCTCCAATGCATCCACATCTTTCTTATAATGTGGCGACCAGAACTGCACACAATACTCCAAGTGCGGCCGCACTAGAGTTTTGTACAGCTGCAACATGATGCTGCGGCTCCTAAATTCAATCCCCCTACCAATAAAATTAAGACTCCATAAGCCTTATTAACAACTTTATCCACTTGACTGCCTACTTTCAGGGATCTATTGACACATACACCAAGATCCTTCTGTTCCTCAACACTATTAAGAGCCCTACCATTAGCCCTATACTCTACACATTTATTGTTCCTGCCAAAGTGCATTACCTCACACTTTTCCACATTAAACTCCATTTGCCACCTCTCGGCCCAGCTCTGCAACTTGTCCAAGTCACTCTGTAAACTAAAACACCCCTCTTCACTATCTACCACTCCACCAACTTTAGTATCATCTGCAAATTTACTGATCCATCCCTCAATACCCTCATCCAGATCATTTATAAAAATTACAAACAGCAGGGGCCCCAAAACAGACCCCTGAGGCACACCACTCGTCACCGAACTCCACGATGAATATCTCCCATCAACCACCACCCTCTGTCTTCTATCTGCCAGCCAATTTCTAATCCAATTAGCTAAATCACCCTCTATTCCACACATCTGCATTTTCTGTAGAAGTCTTCCATGGGCCACCTTATCAAAAGCCTTACTAAAGTCCATATATACTACATCAACCGCCTTACCCCCATCCACCTCTCTGGTCACCTTTCTCAAAAAACTCAATGAGGTTAGTAAGGCATGACCTACCCTTCACGAAACCATGCTGACTATCCCCAATCAATTCATTTCTCTCTAAATAACCATAAATCCTATCCCTAATAATTCTCTCCAATACCTTGCCCACAACAGAAGTAAGACTCACTGGCCTATAATTCCCTGGAAGGTCTCTCTTCCCCTTCTTAAACAAGGGGACCACATTCGCTATCCTCCAGTCCTCCGGAACCACACCCGTAACCAACGACGACCTGAAGATCAGAGCCAGAGTCTCTGCAATCTACTCTCTTGCCTCCCAGAGAATCCTAGGGTAAATCCCGTCCGGCCCAGGGGACTTATCCAACTTCAAACCCTCGAGAATTTCTACACATCCTCCCTATCTACTACAATACTTCCCAATTTGCAACCCTGTACCTCAGTGCTCTCCATAGCTACATTTCCAGCACTCTGCGTGAATACCGAAGAGAAATATTTATTCAGTGCCTCACCAATCTCTTCAGGCTCCACGCACAACTTCCCACTGCTGTCTATGACTGGCCCTAATCTTGCCCTTACCAATCTTCTATTCTTAACATATCGAAAGAAAGCTTTAGGATTCTCCTTAATCCTATCAGCCAACATCTTCTCGTGTCCCCTCTTAGCTCTCCTCAATTCACTTTTTACCTCCTTCCTAGCTAATCTATAGCTATCCATTGCACTACCTGAGCCTTCAAGCCTCATCCTGACATAAGCCTCCTTTTTCTTCTTAACCAGCAAATCAACTCTTTTCGTACACCAAGGCTCTCTTACTCGTCCATTTCCTCCCTCCCTGACGGGGACATACTTATCAAGGACTCTCAGCAGCTGCTCCTTGAATAAGCACCCTTCCAGATTTCCATCCCTGTAGTTCCCTAGTCCATCTATGCACCCTAATTCTCTCCTGATGGCCTCATAATTACCCTTTTCCCCCAGCTATAACTACAGCCCCGCTCATGGCCTATCCCGTGTCCATCACTAGGTTGAACGTAACCGAAGTGGTCACTATCAACAAAATGTTCACTAACTTCCAAGCCTAAACCCCTGTCTGAGGACTCATTGCCCAGCAACGCAATCCAATGTAGCCTCACCTCTAGTTGCCTTCTACATACTGAGTCAAAAAACCTTCCTGCAACCTCTGTACGAAAACTGACCCCTCTAACGAGCTAGAGCTATAGCTATTCCAATCAATATTAGCAAAGTTAAAGTCCCCCATCACAATTACCCTACTACTTTCACTCCTAATCAGAATTGACTTTGCAATCCTTTCCTCAACCCCTCTAGAACTATTAGGAGGTCTGTAAAAGACTCCCAACAGGGTGACCTCTCCTCTCCTGTTTCTAATCTCAGCCCATACTACCTCAACAGACAAGTCCTCATCAACCTTCTTTTCGATCACCGTGATACAGTCTTTGACCAGTAACGCCACTCCTCCCCCCCTTCTACCCCCTTCTCTACTCCCACTAAAGCATTTGTACCCCGGAACCTGCAACATCCATTCCTGTCCCTGCTCTACCCAAGTCTCTGAAATGGCCACAACATCGAAGTTCCAGGTACTGGTCCAAGCTGCAAGTTTCTCCCCCTTATTGCGAATACTCCTTGCATTAAAGTATACGCATTTCAAACCATGCCCGACCCCACCCGTATGCTGCTGTGTTTTAAGCAGATGTGGTGGCTTGGAGAGGGGCGAGGAGGTTTTACCAGGGTGTTGTCTGGTAGGCGGGCAGGTCCCTTATGAAGAGAGGCTGGGGATTTGAGTTTGTTTGTCGGTTAGAAAGGAGGCGGCTAAGAGGAGACCTTATTTGAGAACATATAGATGTTTAGAGGTTTAGATAGGGTGGAACCAGTGAGCCTTTTTCCTAGGATGGAGAGAGCTAGCACGAGAGTGACCATAGCTTTAAATTAAGGGGTGGTAGTTTAGGACGATGTCAGAGGAAGGTTCCTTTACCCAGAGTGGTACATTTGTAATGGAATGCCCGCCTGCTACAGTTGTAGATGACGCCAAGTTTGGTGGCGTTTCAGAGGTTAGTAGATAAGTTTATGGATGAAAAGGGAATGGTTTAGGTTAGAGGGTCATTGCTTTTTCTTAATTGGTCAGCGCAACATTGAGGGCCGAAGGGCCTGTTCTGCACTGTTATGTTCTATGTTCTACACTGTCCCCATCAAACACTCCCAGGACAGATACAGCACAGGGTTAGATACAGAGTAAAGCTCCCTCTACACTGTCCCCCATCAAACACTCCCAGGACAGGTATAGTATGAGGTTGGTGTCCTGAACAAGGTTTATTCTGAATTATCCAGATTAAAAACAGATATTCTGGTGATTGTTATGAATGGGATCTTGCTGAACTCAAATTTGTGACATTACATCATTGACCAACCCATATTCTGAATTGAAAACCATATAAACGTGAAATAAGGTGAGTGCTCGGGTGGCCAGCTCGATAACAACTCATCCCAGCAACTTGTCACAGTGCTCCCCACGCTACTCTGACTCACTGAGCACATTCCTCAGCAACAAACAGTAGAGATTGCTCAGTGTCAAGGGTCGAGGGGGTAAGGGGGGGGGGGAAAAAAATGGAAAGTATGGGGGGGGGGGAGGAGAGGGCGCACTGGGAGAAAAAAGGCGCGGCAGTGCTGAGGCAGTGCCGCACTGTCAGAGGGTCAGTGCTGAGGGAGCGCCGCACTGTCAGAGGGCCAGTGCTGAGGGAGCGCCGCACTGTCAGAGGGTCAGTGCTGAGGGAGCGCCACACTGTCAGAGGGTCAGTGCGGAGGGAGCGCCGCACTGTCAGAGGGTCAGTGCGGAGGGAGCGCCGCACTGTCAGAGGGTCAGTGCGGAGGGAGCGCCGCACTGTCAGAGGGTCAGTGCTGAGGGAGCGCCGCACTGTCAGAGGGTCAGAGCTGAGGGAGCGCCTCACTGTCAGAGGGTCAGTGCTGAGGGAGCACCGCACTGTCAGAGGGTCAGTGCTGAGGGAGTGCCTCACTGTCAGAGGGTCATCTTTTATGTTGGATTTTAAATAGTGCTGAGGTAGACATACACAAACTCATTGTGTTCGTTAATTAAGTCAATTAGTTAATTCTCTCAGGCTGTTGCTAAATAAATTATCCCTCTGTAAACATTGAATATAAAAGGTGGAAAGCTTACACCCATTGCTGCTCTGTGGGATCTCACTGTGTAGAAGGTAGATATAGTGATTGGATGATTTGTTTGCTGCTTGATGTCCTCATCTCTGTCAAATCAAAATTTGCAGCGAGTAATTTCTGATCTCCCATAACCACTTTCCAACATCCTTGTTTAAGTGTTTTTCTAACTCTTCCTGTTTCTCAGTAATGTTTGCTGATCTGACTGAAAGGTCTTTGTTCTAACTCACAGCAACTGCTAATTCTTTATCACAGAACATTCAACTCTGATGAATGAAAGAGGATGTGACAAGACTCACAGGAACAGACTGAGACCATTCAGCCCCTCGAGTCTATTTCATTATTTGACTACACACTCCAAATCCAAAACCCTTGCCCATTAAAGATCGATTTTGAAAAGTCTGGTTAACTCTCACTGTCTGCAGCTCTTTGGGGGTGAGAGTTAGAGATTTGCAGTGCCTTCAGTGTGAGGAAGTCCTGATTTGCCCCTTCATTCCAAACTCCCCCTCACCAGAGAGCTGACAAAAGAACATCGCCAATCCCCCAGTGATCTCCCTTCAATCCTCGCAGGAAGAGAATCTTTGTGAAACCTGCCCTTGCAATTTAACCCTTTAAAACCCAATGTCTCAGCCTGGTTAATGTGTGTTACACCATCTCCAAAGGCAGTCTATCCCCAGCACTGGAGAGTTACTGCAGCTGGAGGTTGGCATGAGCAGTCAGGATTAGGAATCACAGAGGTCAGACTGGGATTTACAAACTTCACATTGTGAACAACATTCCCATTGAACCTCACATCCTGAAACAGATTCCCTGTTGTTTTATGAATTCTGATGAGTGTGTTCCCTGAACTTGTTATTGTCACTCAGAGTTGAATGTTCTGTGATAAAGAATTAGCAGTTGCTGTGAGTTAGAACAAAGACCTTTCAGTCGGATCAGCAAACATTACTGAGAAACAGGAAGAGTTAGAAAAACACCAAAATGAGGGATATAAACAGAAAGGACAGAAACACTGAGTCAGTGCTGAGAGTCAGCACAATGATCCCGGCTCACAGCAATAATCACTGTGCCTATTCTTTCCCAAACATCTGCATTTCTCCAGATGTTACGGTCATCCTGAGTACATTCTGTAAATTTCCTCTCAAAACATCATCTGAGTAAAGCTCCCTCTACACTGTCCCCCATCAAACACTCCCAGGACAGGTACAGCACAGGGTTAGATACAGAGTAAAGCTCCCTCTACACTGTCCCCCCATCAAACACTCCCAGGACAGGTACAGCAAGGGTTTATAACAAAGAACAAAAACAACACAGCACGGGAAACAGGCCCTTCGGCCCAATGAGCCCGCTCCGCCATCCTAACGTCTTAATGACATATAAGACCAATATAGGGACAATTTGTTCCCAATCGCCTAGAGCACATTTTTGGGATGAGGGAGGAAACCGGAGCACACCGGAGAAAAACCCACGAACCACAGGGAGAACGCGCAAACTCCCGCAGAAACGGCCCAAATCCATGTGTCGCACAGCAACAGCGAATAGTCCTCTGAGCTGTCATGTTGCCCATCTGATGGTCCAGTTTAAGCATACACTAACGACATGAAGCACTAGGCCACTCCTGAAGTAAATCCAAGAGCACCCCTCGCACGACCTGCCGAATGCATGCACCTTGTTGGTCAACAAGGTGGACCGAACATCCTGTGGAAACAAATAAAATATTTAAACAGTCCTACTATATCCCTCTATCTGCAGACCGCCCATGTGGCTGTCCAAGAGACCCTTAAACAACCCTAGCGTGCCTGCTCCCACCAACTTACTCGGTATTGCATTCCACACACCCACTACCCTTTGTGTGAAAAAATACCCTCCCTAATATATCATCTTATACTAGCCCCCCTCACCCAGGCCGTGACCCCTCGTTCATATCCGAATCATGGGGAAAAAGCTTACCACCATTTACTCTTCTATACCCCCATAATCTTATACACCTCTAATAGATCCCCTCTAAGCCGACGTCTTTCAAGGGAAAACAACCCCAGTCTATTCAATCTTTCCTCATAAGACAGCCCTTCCATACCAGGCAGCATCCTGGTAAACCTCCTCTGCACTCTCTCCAAGGACTCCACATCCTTCCGATAGTACTGCGACCAGAACTGGACCCAGTACTCCAATAGGCCTAACCAACGTTCCATACAACTGCAACATCAAACTCCTACTCTTGTATTCTATACCCCTTCCTATGAAAGCTAACATACCATACACCTTCTTTATCACCTTCTCCACCTGTAATGACACCTTCAGAGACTTGTGAACCTGCACCCCCAGGTCTCTCTGCGTCTCTATACTCCCGGATATTTTTACCTTTTATCCTATCAACTCCCCTCTACTATCCGGCCCAAAATTCATCACCTCGCATTTATCCGGATTATTCCATTTGCCATCTTCGCCCAATCTACCAGCCTATCAATGTCCTGTGTATTGCCTGGCATGCTCCTCACCCCCCGCCAATCCAATATTTGTGTCATCAGCAATTTGCTGATCACCCACCTACCCCCTCTTCCAAGTCATTTATTAAATCACAAATAGAAGAGGTCCTAGTACTGAGCCCGTGGCACACCACTATGACTGAACCTCCATTTGAAAAAAGAGCCTCCCACTAATACCCTCTGTCTCCTCCTCCCAAGCCAGTTCTCAACCCATCTACATACCCGACCCTGTATCCCATGCGCCTTCACCTTCTCTATCAGCCTACCATGAGGAACCTTATCAAACGCCTTACTGAAATCCATGTAGACGACATCAACGGCTTGTCCTTCATCAACCGTTTTGTCACCTCTTCAAAAATTCCACTAGATTCGTAAGTCACGACCTCCCCTTAACGAAGCCATCTGCTATCCCTGATCAGATCGAAGCGCTCCAGATGCACACACATCCTGTCCCTGTCGCCGAAGGCCTGTTCTGCGCTGTAAACGTTCTATGCTCTACACCGTCCCCCACAACACTCCAGGACGATACAGCACAGGGTTAGATACAGAGTAACCTCCCTCTACACTGTAATCTGTTTTGGGCCCCCTGCCGTTTTGTAATTTTTATAAATGATCTTGATGAGGTTATTGAAGATGGATTAGTAAATTTGCTGATGAAAACCAAAGTCGGAGAAGTGATAGATAGTGAAGAGGGGTGTTATATTTGCAGAGAGACTTGGACAAGTTGCAGAGCTGGGCCGAGAGGTGGCAAATGGAGTTCAATGCGGAAAAGTGTGAGGTAATTCACTTTGCAGGAATAACAAATGTGTAGAGTATAGAGCTAATGGTAGGACTCTTAATAGTGTTGAAGAACAGAGGGATCTTGGTGTATATGTGCATAGATCCCTGAAAGTTGGCAATCAAATCGATAAGGTTGTTAAGAAGGCATACGGAGTCTTAGCTTTTATTGGAGGGGGATTGAATTTCAGACCCACAACATCATGTTGCAACTGTACAAACTCCAGTGCGGCCGCACTTGGAATATTGTGTACAGTTCTGGTCCCCCATTATAAGAAAGATAGAACATAGAACATAGAACAATACAGCACAGAACAGGCCCTTCGGCCTTCGATGTTGTGCCGACCAAAATAAAAAGCAATGCCCCTCCAACTAAACCACCTCCCTCCACACCATATACTTATCAACTACCTCTTAAAAAAAAAACAACCGCCAACCAAACTTGGCCATCTACAACAGCTGCAGGCAGGGCATTCCAACTCCCTAATCACTCTTTAGTAAAAGAACCTACCTCTGATATCCATCCTATAACTCTATACCCCTTAATTTAAAGCTGTGTCCCCTAGTGCTAGCTTTCTCCATCCTAGGAAAAAGGCTATCACTGTCCACCCTATCTAAACCTCTAATCATCTTATATGCTTCAATAAGATCCCCTCTTAGCCGCCTCCTTTCTAACGAAAACAACCTCAAATCTTCAACCTCTCTTCATAGGACCTGCCCTCCATACCAGGCAACATCCTGGTAAACCTCCTCTGTACCCTCTCCAATGCCTCCACATCTTTCTTATAATGTGGCGACCAGAACTGCACACAATACTCCAAGTGCGGCGCCGCACTAGAGTTTTGTACAGCTGCAACATGATGCTGCGGCTCCTAAATTCAATCCCCCTACCAATAAAAGCTAAGACTCCATAAGCCTTCTTAACAACTTTATCCACTTGACTGCCTACTTTCAGGGATCTATTGACACATACACCAAGATCCTTCTGTTCCTCAACACTATTAAGAGCCCTACCATTAGCCCTATACTCTACACATTTATTGTTCCTGCCAAAGTGCATTACCTCACACTTTTCCACATTAAACTCCATTTGCCACCTCTCGGCCCAGCTCTGCAACTTGTCCAAGTCACTCTGTAAACTAAAACACCCCTCTTCACTATCTACCACACCACCAACTTTAGTATCATCTGCAAATTTACTGATCCATCCCTCAATACCCTCATCCAGATCATTTATAAAAATTACAAACAGCAGGGGCCCCAAAACAGACCCCTGAGGCACACCACTCGTCACCGAACTCCACGATGAATATCTCCCATCAACCACCACCCTCTGTCTTCTATCTGCCAGCCAATTCTAATCCAATTAGCTAAATCACCCTCTATTCCACACATCTGCATTTTCTGTAGAAGTCTTCCATGGGCCACCTTATCAAACGCCTTACTAAAGTCCATATATACTACATCAACCGCCTTACCCCCATCCACCTCTCTGGTCACTTTCTCAAAAAACTCAATGAGGTTAGTAAGGCATGACCTACCCTTCACGAAACCATGCTGACTATCCCCAATCAATTCATTTCTCTCTAAATAACTATAAATCCTATCCCTAATAATTCTCTCCAATACCTTGCCCACAACAGAAGTAAGACTCACTGGCCTATAATTCCCAGGAAGGTCTCTCTTCCCCTTCTTAAACAATGGGACCACATTCGCCATCCTCCAGTCCTCCGGAACCACACCCGTAACCAACGAGGACCTGAAGATCAGAGCCAGAGGCTCTGCAATCTCCTCTCTTGCCTCCCAGAGAATCCTAGGGTAAATCCCGTCCGGCCCAGGGGACTTATCCAACTTCAAACCCTCGAGAATTTCTAACACATCCTCCCTATCTACTACAATACTCCCCATTTGCAACCCTGTACCTCAGTGTCTCCACAGCTACATTTCCAGCACTCTGCGTGAATACCGAAGAGAAATATTTATTCAGTGCCTCACCAATCTCTTCAGGCTCCACGCACAACTTCCCACTGCTGTCTATGACTGGCCCTAATCTTGCCCTAACCAATCTTCTATTCTTAACATATCGAAAGAAAGCTTTAGGATTCTCCTTAATCCTATCAGCCAACATCTTCTCGTGTCCCCTCTTAGCTCTCCTCAATTCACTTTTTACCTCCTTCCTAGCTAATCTATAGCTATCCATTGCACTACCTGAGCCTTCAAGCCTCATCCTGACATAAGCCTCCTTTTTCTTCTTAACCAGCAAATCAACTCTTTTCGTACACCAAGGCTCTCTTACTCGTCCATTTCCTCCCTGCCTGACAGGGACATACTTATCAAGGACTCGCAGCAGCTGCTCCTTGAATAAGCACCACATTCCAGATGTTCCCAGTCCCTGTAGTTCCCTAGTCCAATCTACGCACCCTAATTCTCTCCTGATGGCCTCATAATTACCCTTCCCCCAGCTATAACTACAGCCCCCAGCTTCATGCCTATCCCTGTCCATCACTAAGGTGAACGTAACCGAATTGTGGTCACTATCACCAAAATGTTCACTAACTTCCAAGCCTAACACCTGGTCTGGCTCATTGCCCAGCACCAAATCCAATGTAGCCTCACCTCTAGTTGGCCTATCTACATACTGAGTCAAAAAACCTTCCTGCACACTCTGTACGAAAACTGACCCCTCTAACGAGCTAGAGCTATAGCTATTCCAATCAATATTAGCAAAGTTAAAGTCCCCCATCACAATTACCCTACTACTTTCACTCCTAATCAGAATTGACTTCGCAATCCTTTCCTCAACCTCTCTAGAACTATTAGGAGGTCTGTAAAAGACTCCCAACAGGGTGACCTCTCCTCTCCTGTTTCTAATCTCAGCCCATACTACCTCAACAGACAAGTCCTCATCAAACTTCTTTTCGATCACCGTGATACAGTCTTTGACCAGTAACGCCACTCCTCCCCCCCTTCTACCCCCTTCTCTACTCCGACTAAAGCATTTGTACCCCGGAACCTGCAACATCCATTCCTGTCCCTGCTCTACCCAAGTCTCTGAAATGGCCACAACATCGAAGTTCCAGGTACTGGTCCAAGCTGCAAGTTCCTCCCCCTTATTGCGAATACTCCTTGCATTAAAGTATACGCATCTCAAACCATGCCCCACCCCACCTGTACGCCGCTGTGTTTTACAGATGTGGTGGCATTGGAGAGGGTGCAGAGGAGGTTTACCAGGATGTTGTCTGGTATGGAGGGCAGGTCTTATGAAGAGAGGCTGAGGGATTTGAGGTTGTTTTCGTTAGAAAGGAGGCGGCTAAGAGGAGACCTTATTGAAACATATAAGATGATTAGAGGTTTAGATAGGGTGGACAGTGGTAGCCTTTTTCCTAGGATGGAGAGAGCTAGCACGAGAGGACATAGCTTTAAATTAAGGGGTGGTAGTTATAGGACGGATGTCAGAGGAAGGTTCTTTACCCAGAGGGTGGTAAGGGTATGGAATGCCCTGCCTGCTACAGTTGTAGATGCGCCAAGTTTGGTGGCGTTTAAGAGGTTAGTAGATAAGTTTATGGATGAAAAGGGAATGGTTTAGGTTAGAGGGTCATTGCTTTTTCTTAATTGGTCAGCGCAACATTGAGGGCCGAAGGGCCTGTTCTGCACTGTTATGTTCTATGTTCTACACTGTCCCCATCAAACACTCCCAGGACAGATACAGCACAGGGTTAGATACAGAGTAAAGCTCCCTCTACACTGTCCCCCATCAAACACTCCCAGGACAGGTATAGTATGAGGTTGGTGTCCTGAACAAGGTTTATTCTGAATTATCCAGATTAAAAACAGATATTCTGGTGATTGTTATGAATGGGATCTTGCTGAACTCAAATTTGTGACATTACATCATTGACCAACCCATATTCTGAATTGAAAACCATATAAACGTGAAATAAGGTGAGTGCTCGGGTGGCCAGCTCGATAACAACTCATCCCAGCAACTTGTCACAGTGCTCCCCACGCTACTCTGACTCACTGAGCACATTCCTCAGCAACAAACAGTAAGAGAATGACAGGCAATTCAGCTGAGTCTGCAGCAAGTGTTCATGAATTCATCTCCTCCAGCTGTCATCACTCTCTACCCAGAGAGAATGGAAAGTGTTTTCTTTGTGATAAACTCTTATCTCAGTGATACAGTCCAGCAATATTGCTGACTGGACTCTTCATTCAACATTTTATTGTTCTGTCCCCTTTGTGGCAGATACATCATTGAGTAACCAAGACCATCATCACTCTCGGCATCGGAGTTAGAATGTGGCAGGGGACGGAAAGTGAGGCAACTAGAGCTTAGTGAGTTGTCCCAGTCCATTCAGCTCCTGCTCATTCACCCTCTGGGCCAGTGCTAGAATTGCATTGTCAATGCCTTGTCTCTGGGATGAGCCCCAGGAAGTGGAGGGTGCCTGGAACTCTTTGCTGGGGGAGGTAGTGGAAGCAGATACAGTGGTGACTTTTAAAGGGTGTCTTGATAAGTACATGAATGAGATGGGAATAGAGGGATATGGTCTCCGGAAGGGTAGGGGGTTTTAGTTAAATGGGGTTCTATGTTCTATGGGTAGAGTGGTCGGTGCAGGCTTGGAGGGGCTGAAGGGTCTGTTCCTGTGCTGTAATTTTCTTTCTTTTTTATTTCTTTGTTCTCAGTTCCAGACACTGAAAAGAAACCATTTATATTTTCACATCACAATAGGTCAGTTTCACAGGCTGGCCCTCTGGGGTGAAGGGCTGATAACTGTCCCATCAGTTTATTGAACTGAGTACATTACTACCGAAACCACTCACTCCATTCCAACTGAGAAATCTGCAGACAAAGGAGTCAGTCCATGCAGATTAAAATTCTACTCCAGACACAAGTGCACAAATTCAACTCTGACACTAACAGGGAGTCAGTGCTGAGGGAGCGCCGCACTGTCAGAGGGTCAGTGCTGAGGGAGCGCCGCACTGTCAGAGGGTCAGTGCTGAGGGAGCGCCGCACTGTCAGAGGGTCAGTGCTGAGGGAGCGCCGCACTGTCAGAGGGTCAGTGCTGAGGGAGCGCCGCACTGTCAGAGGGTCAGTGCTGAGGGAGCGCCGCACTGTCAGAGGGTCAGTGCTGAGGGAGCGCCGCACTGTCAGAGGGTCAGTGCTGAGGGAGCGCCGCACTGTCAGAGGGTCAGTGCTGAGGGAGCGCCGCACTGTCAGAGGGTCAGTGCTGAGGGAGCGCCGCACTGTCAGAGGGTCAGTGCTGAGGGAGCGCCGCACTGTCAGAGGGTCAGTGCTGAGGGAGTGCCGCACTGTCAGAGGGTCAGTGCTGAGGGAGCGCCGCACTGTCAGAGGGTCAGTGCTGAGGGAGTGCCGCACTGTCAGAGGGTCAGTGCTGAGGGAGTGCCGCACTGTCAGAGGGTCAGTGCTGAGGGAGCGCCGCACTGTCAGAGGGTCAGTGCTGAGGGAGCGCCGCACTGTCAGAGGGTCAGTGCTGAGGGAGCGCCGCACTGTCAGAGGGTCAGTGCTGAGGGAGCGCCGCACTGTCAGAGGGTCAGTGCTGAGGGAGCGCCGCACTGTCAGAGGGTCAGTGCTGAGGGAGCGCCGCACTGTCAGAGGGTCAGTGCTGAGGGAGCGCCGCACTGTCAGAGGGTCAGTGCTGAGGGAGCGCCGCACTGTCAGAGGGTCAGTGCTGAGGGAGCGCCGCACTGTCAGAGGGTCAGTGCTGAGGGAGCGCCGCACTGTCAGAGGGTCAGTGCTGAGGGAGCGCCGCACTGTCAGAGGGTCAGTGCCGAGGGAGCGCCGCACTGTCAGAGGGTCAGTGCTGAGGGAGCGCCGCACTGTCAGAGGGTCAGTGCTGAGGGAGCGCCGCACTGTCAGAGGGTCAGTGCTGAGGGAGCGCCGCACCGTCAGAGGGTCAGTGCTGAGGGAGCGCCGCACCGTCAGAGGGTCAGTGCTGAGGGAGCGCCGCACTGTCAGAGGGTCAGTGCTGAGGGAGCGCCGCACCGTCAGAGGGTCAGTGCTGAGGGAGCGCCGCACGTCAGAGGGTCAGTGCTGAGGGACGCCGCACCGTCAGAGGGTCAGTGCTGAGGGAGCGCCGCACCGTCAGAGGGTCAGTGCTGAGGGAGCGCCGCACCGTCAGAGGGTCAGTGCTGAGGGAGCGCCGCACCGTCAGAGGGTCAGTGCTGAGGGAGCGCCGCACCGTCAGAGGGTCAGTGCTGAGGGAGCGCCGCACCGTCAGAGGGTCAGTGCTGAGGGAGCGCCGCACTGTCAGAGGGTCAGTGCTGAGGGAGTGCTGTTGTACTCGAGTATAAAGTATCATTTGTCTTTTTTTTACTGCCTGATGCACCTGTGTGATTACCTTCAGCGACTGGTGCATGTGGGCACCTTGGTGTCTTTGCACATTCTGCTCTCCTAATCTATTGCCATTCAGATCATAATCTGCCTTCCTGTTTTTACAACCAAAGTGGATAAACTGGAAGCAGGAGGAGGCCATTCAGCCCTTCGGGCCTGTTTCACCATCCATTGTGATCATAGCTGTTCCTCAAATTCAATATCCTGATTCCCTCCTTCCCCCCATACCCCTCGATCTCTTTAGCTCGAAGAGCAAAATCTTATTTCTTCTTGAAATGACAATGGTTTGGCTTCAACTACTTTCTGTGAGAGTGAATTCCACACATGCATCAACTCTGAGTGAAGAAATTTCTCCTCACCTCAGTTCTAAAAAGTTTACCCCTTAATCTTAAACCATGTCCCATGGTTCTAGACTCCCCAGTATTCTTTCTGAATCTACCCTGTCTAACCCTGTTAGAATTTTATAAGTTTCTATGAGATCCCCTCTCACTGTTCTAAACTCCAGTGAATATAATCCTAATTGACTAAATCTCTCCTCATATGACAGATCTGTCGTCTCAGGAATCAGCCTGGTAAACCTTCGCCGTGTTCCCTCTATAGTGATGAAAAGGGATAGGCATGTAGCTGGGGGCAGTAGTTATAGCTGGGGGAAGGGTAATTATGAGGCCATCAGGAGGGAATTAGGGTGCATAGGTTGGACTAGGAAACTACAGGAACTGGGAACATCTGAAATGTGGAGCTTATTCAAGGAGCAGCTACTGCGAGTCCTTGATAAGTATGTCCCTGTCAGGCAAGAAGGAAATGGTCGAGTAAGGGAACCATGATGTACTAAAAAAGTTAATTCGCTGGTTAAAAGGAAAAAGGAGGCTTATGTCAGGATGAGGCTTGAAGGCTCAGTTAGTGCACTGGATAGCTAAAGATTATGATGTAGAGATGCCAGTGTTGGACTGGGGTAGTAAGAACTCAGTAAGAATTTAGCAACACCAACTTTAAATCCAACCGATTTATTTGATAGTAAATTTGCGAGCTTTCGACACTCTTGTGCCTTTGTCAGGCAAATGCAGTGTTCTGGTCTGCAATCGCACACATATCAACACAGACAGTCACAGATTGCTGATTAGAATGCGAATCCTTACATCTAACCTGATATTCAAGTGTTAAAGTGGCTAACAATGTGTGTGAAGGGAATCCTGAGCATTGGTTAGAGAATTGTGTATTTTCTCCAGACAGCACAGTAAGTGAGGTTTTTTTGCTAACCCAGGCAAGTCACGGGGGTTACAGATAGTGTGACATGAAGCCAAGATCCCTGTTAAGACCGTCCTCATGTATGCGGAACTTGGCTATCAGTCTCTGCTCAGCGACTCTGCGTTGTCGTGTGTCACGAAGGCCCTCTTGAAGAACATTTACCCGCAGGTCGAAGGCCGAATGCCCATGACTGCTGAAGTGTTCGCCCACAGGAAGGGAACTGTTTTGCCTGTGATTGTTGAGCGATGCTCATTCATCCGCTGTCGTAGTGTCTGCATGGTCTCCCCAATGTACCGTGCTTCGGGACATCCTTTCTTGCAACGTATTAGGTAGACAACGTTGGCCGAGTTGCAAGAGTAGGTACCGTGTACCTGGTGAATGGTATCCTCACGTTTGATGATGTCGTCCATGTCTATGATCTGGCATGTCTTGCAGAGGTTGCTGTGGCAGAGTTGTGTGGTATTGTGGTCACTGTTCTCCTGAAGGTTGGGTAGTTTGCTGCGAACAATGATCTGTTTGAGGTTGTGCGGTTGTCTGAAAGCAAGAAGTGGGGGGGTGGGGATGGCCCTAGCGAGATGTTCATCATCATTAATGATATGTTGAAGACGCCGGAGAAGATGTCGTAGCTTCTCCACTCCGGGGAAGTACTGGACAACAAAGGATACTCTGTCCACCGTGTCCCGTGTTCGTCTTTTGAAGAGGTCAGTGCGGTTTATCGCTTGGCACGTTGGAACTGTTGATCGATGAGCCGAGTGCCATATCCTGTTCTCACGAGGGCATCCTTCAGCGTCTGGAGGTTTCTGTCACGATCCTCCTCATCTGAGCAAATTCTGTGTATACGGAGGGCTTGTCCATAGGGAATGGCTTCTTTAACGTGCCTAGGGTGGAAGCTGGAGAAGTGGAGCATTGTGAGGTTGTCTGTCGGTTTTCGGTACAGTGAGGTGCTGAGGTGACCGTCCTTGATGGAGATGCCTGTGTCCAAGAATGCAACTGATTCTGGAGAATAGTCCATGGTGAGTCTGATGGTGGGATGGAACTTGTTGATATCATCATACAGTTGTTTCAATGATTGTTCACCATGAGTCCAAAGGAAAAAGATGTCATCAATGTATCTAGTATATAACCTTGGTTGAAGATCTCGTGTGGTGAAGAAGTCTTGTTCGAACCTGTGCATGAAGATGTTGGCATACTGAGGTGCGAATTTGGTCCCCATGGCTGTTCCATGTGTCTGGATGAAAAGCTGATTGTTGAAGGTGAAGACATTGTGGTCCAAGATGAAGCGGATGAGTTGTAAAATTGCATCCGGAAACTGGCAGTTGTTGGCATTGAGTACTGAGGCAGTTGCAGCAATACCATCGTCGTGGGGGATGTTGGTGTAGAGCGCCGAGACATCCATTGTGACAAGGAGTGTCCCTGGTTCAACTGCTCCATGTGTGCTGAGTTTCTGCAGGAAGTCCGTAGTGTCAAGACAAAAGCTGGGGGTTCTTTTGTACCACAGCATGGTATATTGGGGAGACCATGCAGACACTACGACAGCGGATGAATGAGCATCACTCAACAATCACCAGGCAAAACAGTTCCCTTCCTGTGGACGAACACTTCAGCAGTCATGGGCATTCAACCTCCGACCTGCGGGTAAATGTTCTTCAAGGGGGCCTTCGTGACACACGACAGCGCAGAGTTGCTGAGCAGAGACTGATAGCCAAGCTCCGCACACATGGGGACGGTCTTAACAGGGATCTTGGCTTCATGAAACACTATCTGTAACCCCCGTAACTTGCCTGGGTTAGCAAAAAACCTCACTTACTGTGCTGTCTGGAGAAAATACACAATTCTCTAACCAATGCTCAGGATTCCCTTCACACACATTGTTAGCCACTTTAACACTTGAATAGCAGGTTAGATGTAAGGATTCGCATTCTAATCAGCAATCTGTAACTGTCTAGGGTGACTTAGCTAATTGGATTAGGAATTGGCTGGCAGATAGAAGACAGAGGGTGGTGGTTGAGGGAGATATTCGTCGTGGAGTTCGGTGACGAGTGGTGTGCCTCAGGGGTCTGTTTTGGGGCCCCTGCTGTTTGTAATTTTTATAAATGATCTGGATGAGGGTATTGAGGGATGGATCAGTAAATTTGCAGATGACACTAAAGTCGGTGGAGTGGTAGATAGTGAAGAGGGGTGTTATAGTTTACAGAGTGACTTGGACAAGTTGCAGAGCTGGGCCGAGAGGTGGCAAATGGAGTTTAATGTGGAAAAGTGTGAGGTAATGCACTTTGGCAGGAACAATAAATGTGTAGAGTATAGGGCTAATGGTAGGGCTCTTAATAGTGTTGAGGAACAGAAGGATCTTGGTGTATGTGTCAACAGATCCCTGAAAGTAGGCAGTCAAGTGGATAAAGTTGTTAAGAAGGCTTATGGAGTCTTAGCTTTTATTGGTAGGGGGATTGAATTTAGGAGCCGCAGCATCATGTTGCAGCTGTACAAAACTCTAGTGCGGCCGCACTTGGAGTATTGTGTGCAGTTCTGGTCCCCACATTATAAGAAAGATGTGGAGGCATTGGAGAGGGTACAGAGGAGGTTTACCAGGATGTTGCCTGGTATGGAGGGCAGGTCCTATGAAGAGAGGTTGAAGGATTTGAGGTTGTTTTCGTTAGAAAGGAGGCGGCTAAGAGGGGATCTTATTGAAGCATATAAGATGATTAGAGTTTAGATAGGGTGGACAGTGATAGCCTTTTTCTAGGATGGAGAAGCTAGCACGAGGGGACACAGCTTTAAATTAAGGGGTATGAGTTATAGGACGGATATCAGAGGTAGGTTCTTTACTCAAAGAGTGATTAGGGAGTGGAATGCCCTGCCTGCAGCTGTTGTAGATGCGCCAAGTTTGGTGGCGTTTAAGAGGTTAGTTGATAAGTATATGGAAGAGAAGGGAATGGTTTAGTTTGGAGGGGCATTGCTTTTTATTTTGTTCGGCACAACATCGAAGGCCGAAGGGCCTGTTCTGTGCTGTAATGTTCTATGTTCTATGTTCTATGTCTGTGTTGATATGTGTGTGATTGCAGACCAGAACACTGCATTTGCCTGACGAAGGCACAAGAGTGTCAAAAGCTCGCAGATTTACTATCAAATAAGTCAGTTGGATTTAAAGTTGGTGTTGCTAAATTCTTACTGAGTTCTTACTACCCCAGTCCAACACTGGCATCTCTACATCATGACTACTACCGACACCGCATACTGCCGGATCCAAGTGGAGAGGATCTCCAAGAGGATTGCACATATCGACACAAACATCAAGTTTCTACAGAGATGCAAGAAAGCAGACAGGATACCAAAGGGACTACAGATCACGAACCCACTCAGGTCAACCTATAACACAGACTACACTGAGAGGCTTTGCCGTCGCACCTCTCTCACACTCCTCAATCACCTCATACACCAGCTCTATAGCAAACGCCGCACCCTGGAAAGTAAAATGGAATACATATTCTCAACTTGCGCTCAGGACGCAGACCAGCTGCGAAACTTTGCCAAGCAGATGAGATGAAGAAACTACACCATTGATATGCACACTAAGAACAGGAAACTTGAAAAACTCGGCATCGCCACCAGCAACAACCAAGCCTCCCTTGGCACCACAGTAGAAAACAACACTACGCAGGGAGATCCATTGTTAACTTGTCGGACGACACACTTCAATCAGAGGAAATCAAAGTTCTCAGCCAAGGGCTCAATTTCTGCCCCACCACCAAAATGGACCCCATCAGTCTTGCAGGGAAACACAGAGGAATTCATCAGGCGAATGAGGCTGCGTGAGTTCTTCCACAAACCCCAAGAGGCCAATAGTGGACTCAATAAGATAGCTAATGAACCAGAACAGCCGACAGAGGGACCCGCAGTGCAGCAACTGAAGAGGAATGAATCCAATTGGACTCCTCCGGAAGGCCGCTGCCCCCGACTGGACACATATGCCCAAGCCATCAGGAGGTGCGTGAACACCAGATTCATCAACCGCACTTACAGGACAGTCCCGAACATCACCCAAGCACAAAGCAAGGCCATCTGTGCTCTCAAGACCAACCACAACATTGTCATCAAACCAGCAGACAAAGGAGGCGCCACCGTCATACTGAACAGAACGGACTACTGTGAAGAAGTGTACCGACAACTAAACAATGTGAAACACTACAGACAGTTACCAGCAGATCCGACCAAAGAACACACTCGTCAACTCAACACTCTGATCAAAACCTTTGATCCGGACCTTCAGAACACCCTCCGGGCTCTCATTCCACGTACTCCCCACATTGGAGATCTCTACTGCCTCCCAAAGATACACAAGGCAAACATACCCGGCCATCCCATCGTATCGGGCAATGGGACCCTGTGTGAGAACCTCTCCGGCTATATCGAGGGCATCCTGAAACCCATTGTACAAAGAACCCCCAGCTTTTGTCTTGACACTACGGACTTCCTGCAGAAACTCAGCACACATGGAGCAGTTGAACCAGGGACACTCCTTGTCACAATGGATGTCTCAGCGCTCTACACCAACATCCCCCATGACGAATCTTACTTCTGTTGTGGGCAAAGTATTGGAAAGAATTATTAGGGATAGGATTTATAGTTATTTAGAGAGAAATGAATTGATTGGGGATAGTCAGCATGGTTTTGTGAAGGGTAGGTCATGCCTTACTAACCTTATTGAGTTTTTTGAAAAAGTGACCAAAGAGGTGGATGGGGGTAAGGCAGTTGATGTAGTATATATGGACTTTAGTAACGCGTTCGATAAGGTGCCCCATGGAAGGCTTCTGCGGAAAATGCAGATGTATAGTATTTAGGGTGATTTAGCTAATTGGATTAGGAATTGGCTAGCTGATAGAAGACAGAGGGTGGTGGTTGATGGAAATTATTCATCGTGGAGTTCGGTTACAAGTGGTGTACCTCAGGGATCTGTTTTGGGGGCCCTGCTGTTTGTAATTTTTATAAATGATCTGGATGAGGGTATTGAAGGATGGATTAGTAAATTTGCGGATGACACCAAAGTCGGAGGAGTGGTAGATAGTGAAGAGGGGTGTTATAGTTTGCAGAGAGACTTGGACAAGTTGCAGAGCTGGGCGAGAGGTGGCAAATGGAGTTTAATGTGGAAAAGTGTGAGGTAATGCACTTTGGCAGGAATAATAAATGTGTAGAGTATAGGGCTAATGGTAGGATTCTTAATAGTGTTGATGAACAGAGGGATCTCGGTGTATATGTGCATAGATCCCTGAAAGTAGGCAATCAAGTCGATAAGGTTGTTAAGAAGGCATATGGAGTCTTAGCTTTTATTGGTAGGGGGATTGAATTTCGGAGCCACAACGACATGTTGCAACTGTACAAAACTCTAGTGCGGCCGCACTTGGAGTATTGTGTGCAGTTCTGGTCCCCGCATTATAAGAAAGATGTGGAGGCTTTGGAGAGGGTACAGAGGAGGTTTACCAGGATGTTGTCTGGTATGGAGGGCAGGTCTTATGAAGAGAGGCTGAGGGATTTGAGGTTGTTTTCATTAGAAAGAAGGCAGCTAAGAGGAGACCTTATGGAAACATATAAGATGATTAGAGGTTTAGATAGGGTGGACAGTGATAGCCTTTTTCCTATGATGGAGAAAGCTAGCACGAGGGGACATAGCTTTAAATTAAGGGGTGGTAGTTATAGGACGGATGTCAGAGGAAGGTTCTTTACCCAGAGGGTGGTAAGGGTATGGAATGCCCTGCCTGCTGCAGTTGTAGATGCGCCAAGTTTAGTGGTGTTTAAGAGGTTAGTAGATAAGTATATGGATGAAAAGGGAATGGTTTAGGTTAGAGGGCCTTTCTTCATTGGTCGGCGCAACATCGAAGGACGAAGGGCCTGTTCTGCGCTGTAATGTTCTATGTTCTATGGGCCGGATGGGATTTACCGTAGGATTCTCTGGGAGGCGAGAGAGGTGATTGCAGAGACTTTGGCTCTGATCTTCAGGTCATTGTTGGTTACAGGTATAGTGCCGGAAGACTGGAGGATAGTGACTGTTGTCCCATTGTTCAAGAAGGGGAATAGAGACTTTCCTGGGAATTATAGACCAGTGAGTCTTATTCTGTTGTGGGCAAAGTTTTGGAAAGAATTATTAGGAATAGGATTTATAGTCATTTGGAGAGAAATGAACTGATTGGGGATAGTCAGCATGGTTTTGTGAAGGGTAGGTTGTGCCTCACAAACCTTATTGAGTTTTTTGAAAAAGTGACCAAAGAGGTGGATAAGGGTAAGGCAGTTGATGTGGTATATATGGAGTTTAGTAATGCGTTCGATAAGGTGCCCCATGGAAGGCTTCTGCAGAAAATGCAGATGTATAGGATTGAGGGTGATTTAGCTAATTGGATTAGGAATTGGCTAGCTGATAGAAGACAGAGGGTGGTGGTTGATGGGAGATATTCATCGTGGAGTTCGGTGACAAGTGGTGTGCCTCAGGGGTCTGTTTTGGGGCACCTGCTGTTTGTAATTTTTATAAATGATCTGGATGAGGGTATTGAGGGGTGGATTAGTAAATTTGCAGATGACACTAAAGTCGGTGGAGTGGTAGATAGTGAAGAGGGGTTTATAGTTTGCAGAGAGACTTGGACAAGTTGCAGAGCTGGGCCGAGAGGTGGCAAATGGAGTTTAATGTGGAAAAGTGTGAGGTAATGCACTATGGCAGGAATAATAAATGTGTAGAGTATAGGGCTAATGGTAGGATTCTTAATAGTGTTGACGAACAAAGGGATCTTGGTGTGTATGTGCATAGATCCCTGAAAGTAGGCAGTCAGGTCGAGAAGGTTGTTAGAAAGGCATATGGAGTCTTGGCTTTTATTGGTAGAGGGATTGAATTTCGGAGCCGCAACGTCATGTTGCAACTGTACAAACTCTAGTGCGGCCGCACTTGGAGTATTGTGTGCAGTTCTGGTCCCCACATTATAAGAAAGCTGTGGAGGCATTGGAGAGGGTACAGAGGAGGTTTACCAGGATGTTGCCTGGTATGGAGGGCAGGTCTTATGAAGAGAGGCTGAGGGATTTGAGGTGGTTTTCGTTAGAAAGGAGGCGGCTAAGAGGAGACCTTATTGAAACATATAAGATGATTAGAGGTTTAGACAGGGTGGACAGTGATAGCCTTTTTCCTAGGATGGAGAAAGCTAGCACGAGGGGACATAGCTTTAAATTAAGGGGTGGTAGTTATAGGACGGATGTCAGAGGAAGGTTCTTTACCCAGAGGGTGGTAAGGGTATGGAATGCCCTGCCTGCTGCAGTTGTAGATGCGCCAAGTTTGGTGGCGTTTAAGAGGTTAGTAGATAAGTTAATGGATGAAAAGGGAATGGTTTAGGTTAGAGGGTCATTGCTTTTTCTTAATTGGTCGGCGCAACATCGAAGGCCGAAGGGCCTGTTCTGTGCTGTAATGTTCTATGTTCTATAGCAAGGACATCCTTCCTCAGATAAGGAGACCAAAACTACACATAATACTCCAGGTGTGGCCTCACCAACACCCTGTACAATTGCACCAAAATATCCCAATCCTTATACTAAATCCTGTTACTATAAAGGACAACATACCATTTGCCTTTTTTTACTGCCTGCTGTATCTGCGCGCTTACTTTCAGCGACTGATACACGAGGACTCCAAGGTCTCGCTGAATATCCAAATCTCTCAATTCACACCCATTCAAATAATAATGTCTTCCTATTATTGCTACCAAAATGAATAACCTCACATTTATCCACATTGTACTGCATCTGCCATGCAGATGCCCACACACTCAGCCTGTTCAAATCACACTGAAGCATCTCTGCATCCTCCTCACAGCTCACCCTCCCAACTTTGTATCATCTACAGATTTGGAGATAATACATTCAGTTCCCTCTTCCGAATCATTAATATATAATGTGAACGGTTGGAGTCCAGCACAGATCCCTGCAGAACCCCACTAATCACTGATTCCTAATCAGAAAAAGATCCATTTCCGCCAGATCTTTGCTTTCTATCTGCTAACCAGCTTTCTATCCATCTCAAGATATTCCTGTAATCCCATGTGTTTACATCATAGTCTATTATGTAAGAAATTGTCCAAAGCCTTCTGAAAGTTTAAATAAACCACATCCTCGATCAACTCTAATTATATCCTTCAAAAAATTCCAACACATTCATCAAGTGTGATTTTTCTTGTGTAAATCCACGGCTGATTGATTATCCCAATGCCTTCCAAATCCCAAGTTATGAAATCCTTGATAACAAACGCTCATGACTTCCCCAGTACCAACGCTGGGTTCACTTGTCTATAATTCTGTTTGAATAGTGGGCTTACATTAGCTACTCTCCAATCTGTAGGAACTATTCCAGAAACCAAAGAATTTTGGAAAATAACCACCAATGGATCTACTATTTCCAGGGCCCCTTCCTTCAGTTCTCTGGGATGAAGATTATCAGGATCTGGAGATTTATCCACCTTCAATCCCATCAATTTCTCCAAAACCATTTCTCTCCTAATGCTGATTTCCTTCAGCTCCTCACTAAAACATGTTTCTCTCAGCACTTCCAGTACATTATTCATGTCTTTGTGAAGACTGAAGCAAAGTTCAAATTTAATTCCTCAGCCGTTTCTTTATTCCCCGTTATAAATTCTCTGTTCTGACTGTAAGGGGCCAACATTCATTTTTGTTCATCTTTTTCTGTTCACATACCTACAGAAACTTCTACAGTCAGATTTATGTTCCCCATCAGTTTACTTTCATTCTCTATTTTTTCCTTCTTAACCAATCCCTTGATCCTGTTTTGCTGAATTTTAAACTGCTCCCCAATCCTCAGGACTGTTGTTCCTTCTTAACAATTTGTGAGTATCAGATTCAAGGAAGAAGCTATCTCTAATTTCCTTGTCAGCCACCGTTTGGCCAGAACTCCCTTACAACTTTCACGCCAAACAGGAATAAACAATTTCTGGAGTTCACTTACTCTAATTATATTGCCAATCAACAGGCCACTCACTCGACTTGTCCAAATCACACTGAAACATCTCTGCATCTTCCTCCAGCTCACCTTCCCACCCAGCTTTGTGTCATCTGCAAATCTGAAGATATTATATTTCGTTCCCTCATCTAAATCATTACAATAAGCAGTGAATAACACTGATCCCTGCGGTATCCCTCTTGTCACTGCCTGCCCTTTGGAAAAGACCCCTTTATTCTGACTTTTTGGGTGGGATTTTACTGCCTCACTCAGGTGACATCATAAAATCCTGCCCCAGGGAGTAGAGATTTCTGCTCTGGGAACTTTGCCACCTTGGAATCAGGGCGGGCAAGGTGGTAGGTTTTTGGTCTTTGTTACTTGTCTATCAATCAGTTTTCTATCCACCTCAATACACCACCCCCACTTCCATGTTCTTTAATTTTACACACTAATCTCTTTTGTGGGACTTTGTGTGAAAGTCCAAATAAATCCTCATCAACTTTATTAGTTACATACTCCAAGAATCCCAGAAGATTTGTCAAGCATGATTTCCCATCCATAAATCCATGCTGACTGCCCAATCTTGCCACTGTTTATAAAATCTTTGATAATGAATTCTAGAATTTTCCCCAGTACCGATGTCAGACTGACTGGTCTATAATTGCCTGTTTTATCTCTAACTGCTCTTTAAAATAGTGCGGTTACATTAGCTACCCACTAATCTGTAGGAACTGTGGCAGAGTCTACAGAATCTTGGAAGGTGATTATCAATGCATCCACTATTTCTCGAGCCTCAAATACTTTGAAATGTAGATTTAAGCTCCTGAGGATTTTTTCGTCTTCAATGCGATCAGTACTTGACTGGTCAGCTATTTCCTTGCCCCCATTATAAACTCCCCTATTTAGAACAAAGAACAAAAAAAGAACAAAGAACAAAACAGCACGGGAAACAGGCCCTTTGGCCCAATGAGCCTGCGCCGCCACCTCGATGTTCCCACTTCTACCCACGATCCCTGTCCATGTTTATAGATCTATGGATTAAAAACCAAATTTGAGACAATTTAGGGAGAATTTGTTTTGCCAATTAGCCTAAGAGCACATCTTTGGGATGTGGGAGGAAACCGGAGCTCCCGGAGAAAACCCACGCAATCACGGGGAGAATGCGCAAACTCCCACAGATACAGGCCCAAATCCATGTATCTGCACAGCACAGCAATAGTCATTGAGCTGTCGTGTTGCCCATCAGATGGTCCAGGTCAAGCATACACTAACGATGTGAAGCACTAGGATACTCTCAAAAGGTCCAAGAGCAGTCCTCTCACGACCCATCGCGTGTATGCCCCTCGTTAGACAACAAGGTGGACCAAAGCACCTGTAGGATAAAAACAAGTACATCAATATCATCATCTATTTACACACTTCCCAGGGACTCCCAAGGCTCATGATCCCTATTTTAAATCAGTTTTATACACCCCTCCATTCCCATTCTGTTCATGTGCCCATCTAAGTATTTCTTAAATAACTCCAGAGTGCCTGCCTCCACCACTTTACTTGGCAGTGCATTCCATACCCCCACCACCCTCTGTGTGAAAAAACTCCCTCTAGCATCCAAATTATACCTTACCCCCCTCACCCTAAGCCCGTGACCCCTCGTGCTATTTGAGTCCATCCTAGGGAAAAGCTTAGCCCTGTTTACTCTATCTATACCCCTCATAATCATGTACCCCTCTATCAGATCTCCTCTAAGTCTACGTCGTCCTAAGGAAAACAGTCTCAATTTGCCTAATCTCTCCTCGTAACTCAGACCTTCCATACCAGGCAGCATCCTGGTAAACCTCCTCTGCACTCTTTCCAGAGTCTCCACATCCTTCCGGTAGTAAGGCGACCAGAACTGGACACAGTATTCCAAATGAGGTCTAACCAGCGTTTTATACAACTGCAACATTAAAGGCCAGCTCTTGTACTCTATACTCCTTCCTATAAAGGCTAACATACTATATGCTTTCTTCACAACCTTCTCCACTTGCTCTGCCACCTTCAGAGACTTGTTCACCTGCGTTTCTATACTCTTAATAGGTCTACCCTTTATCATATACCTCCCTGCTACATTCTTTCTCCCGAAATGCATCACCTCACATTTATCAGGATTGAATTCCATCTGCCATCTATCTGCCTAAGCTACCAGCCTATCTATGTCCTGCTGCATCACCTGACAATGCTCCTCACTATCCGCAAATCCAGCCATCTTTGTATTGTCTGCAAACTTGCTGATCACTCCACTTACTCCCTCTTCCAAGTCATTTATATATATTACAAATAGAAGAGGTCCCAGTACCGAGCCCTGCGGCACACCACTAGTGACCGACCTCCAGCTAGAAAAACACCCTTCCACTATTACTCTCTGTCTCCTATTACTAAGCCAGTTACTTATCCATCTAGCTACCTGTCCTTGTATCCCATGAGCCTTGACCTTCTCGACTAACCTCCCATGAGGGGCTTTGTCAAACGCCTTACTGAAATCCATATAGACGACATCAACGGCTCACCCTTCGTCCACCGTTTTCATCACCTCCTCAAAAAATTCTACCAGATTTGTAAGGCACGACCTCCCCTTAACAAATCCATGCTGCATATCCCTAATCAGATCGCAACGCTCTAAGTGCCTATACATCCTATCTCTAAGAATCCCTTCCAACAGCTTCCCTACCACTGACGTCAAACTCACCGGCCTATAATTTCCAGGGTTATCCCTACTACCTTTTTTAAACAACGATACAACATTAGCTATTCTCCAGTCCTCTGGGACCTCACCTGTGTCCAAGGAAGAGACAAAGATTTGAGTCAGAGGCCCAGCAATTTCACCTCGCACCTCTCTAAGCAGTCTGGGATAAATGCCATCAGGCCCTGGAGATTTATCAGTTTTAATGCTACCTAGAAGCCCTAACACTTCCTCCCTCGGTATGGATATTTCCCTCAGCTGGTCCACAGCTCCTTCAGAGACAGGAGCTGTCAACAAACCCCTCTCCTTCGTGAATACCGACGCAAAGTATTCATTCAGGATCTCTGCCATTCCCTCGGGCTCTAAGCACAGTTCCCCTCCTCTGTCCCTTTCTAAGGGATCTACGTTTTGCTTTGTCAGTCTTTTTCTCCTCACATTTTTATAGAAATGTTACAATCAGTTTGTACATGCTTGCAAGTTTACACTTATTCTCTATTGCATAGAGCCTCATTTACGTGAAAAACTCTCTTGCCACAACTTATTTTAACACAAGGTGGCAGCAGTGCACCGAGAATGTGGCAGTGACATTGAGACTGAATGGAAGAAACCAGCCCCAGGTTTAGCTGAGTCCTCCATCAGTCACCCTCAACAAACTCATTCCCTTTGCTTCCATCTGACTTGTTTTCTGCAAGGACTGTGATTATTCCTCAAGGACCACAATACAAAACAGCAGCTTAATTTCAATCTCATTACCACAGCTCAGTAAACATACTCTTGTTTTTTGCTGCAGAAGATTGTGGGTTCAAATCCCAACCTGGAAAAAGAGAGGACAAAATCCAGGCTAACATTCCCAGTGCTGAGGGAGCGCCGCACTGTCAGAGGGTCAGTGCCGAGGGAGCGCCACACTGTCAGAGGGTCAGTGCCGAGGGAGCGCCGCACTGTCAGAGGGTCAGTGCTGAGGCAGTGCCGCACTGTCAGAGGGTCAGTGCTGAGGGAGCGCCGCACTGTCAGAGGGTCAGTGCTGAGGGAGCGCCGCACTGTCAGAGGGTCAGTGCTGAGGGAGCGCCGCACTGTCAGAGGGTCAGTGCTGAGGGAGCGCCGCACTGTCAGAGGGTCAGTGCTGAGGGAGCGCCGCACTGTCAGAGGGTCAGTGCTGAGGGAGCGCCGCACTGTCAGAGGGTCAGTGCTGAGGGAGCGCCGCACTGTCAGAGGGTCAGTGCTGAGGGAGCGCCGCACTGTCAGAGGGTCAGTGCTGAGGGAGCGCCGCACTGTCAGAGGGTCAGTGCTCAGGGAGCACCGCAGTCAGAGGGTCAGTGCTGAGGGAGTGCTGCACTGTCAGGAAAACAAGTAGTAAAATGCTCTTTCGAAGGTCCCTAAACACAAATCTTTGGGGTGGATATCAGGTATAATCACTGGTTTGCCCAGCCGTTTTTATGCTCTAAAAAATCAAAGAAAAATCACAGCACAGGAACAGGCCATTCGGCCCCCCAAGCCTGCACCATGCTACCCCACTTTACTAATTCCTCCTACACTTCCAGGAACAAAAAGGATCCATGATGTCTCAGACTGTGTTCTCAGGGTCCTTAAGGCAGAGGGGGATCAGTGGCAGGTTGTGGTGTACATCGGTACCAACAATATAGGTCAGAGAAGGGATGGGAATTTAAAATAGGAATTTAGGGAGCCAGGCTGGAAGCTGAAAGCCAGGACAAAACATGCAGTTATCTCTGGTTTGTTACCGTGTTAGTGAGCTGAGGAACAGGGAGAGAGTGCAGATTAACATGGCTGCAGGGATGGTGTAGGAGAGAGGGTTACATTTACATGGATAATTGGAGCACATTCAGTGCAAGGTGGGACCTGTACAAACAGGACGGTTTGGACCTGAACCAGAGGGGCACCAATATCCTGGGAGGGAAATTCGCTACGGCATTTCAGGTGGGTTTAAAGTAATTTTTCAGGGAGATGGGAAAATGAAGTGTAATTGAAAAGCTAGTGTTGAGGATTGTGAGGTACTGAGGAAGGTGTCAAGATGGCAGGAGTGTACAGACAGACAGGACAGAGGGTTGAAGTGCATCTACTTCAATGCAAGGAGCATCAGGAATAAGGTAGGTGAACTTGGAGTGTGGATTGGTACTTGGGACTATGATGTTGAGGCCATTATGGAGACATGGTTAGAACAGGGACAGGAATGGTTGTTGGCAGTTCTGGGGTGTAGATGTTTCAGTAAAAGTAGGGAAGGTGGTACAAGAGATGGAGGAGTAACATTGTTAATCAAGATAGTTTAACAGCTGCTGAAGGCATTTCGAGGGGGATCTGCCCACTGAGGTAATATGGGCTGAAGTTAGAAATAGGAAAGGATAGTCACGTTGTCAGGAGTTTTCGATAGGCCCCCAAATAGTAATAGAGATATGGAGGAGGAAATGGCAAAGCAAATTATGGATAGATGTGGAGGTCACAGGGTAGGTATCATGGGTGATTTTAACTTTCCAAATATTGATTGGAACCTTTATAGGTCGAATAGTTTAGATGGAGCAGTTTTTGTACAGTGTGTGCAGGATAAGCCGACAAGAGGTGGGACCACATTGGACTTGGTACTGGGTAATGAACCAGGCCAAGTGTTCGATTTGTTTGTGGGAGAGCACTTTGGAGATAGTGACCACAATTCAGTGTCCTTCATTATTGTAGTGGAGAGGGATAGGGTCACACGACAAGGCAAGGTTTATAATTGGGACAGGGGTAATTATGATGTGATTAGACAAGAATTAAGGAGCATAAGATGGGGACACAAACTGTCAGATAAGGTCAAAAACGAAAAGTGGAGCTTGTTCAAGGAACAAATACTGTGTGTCCTTGATAGGTATGTCCCTGGCAGACAGGGGGGAAATAGCTGAGTGAGGGAACCATGGCTCACAAAAGGAGATTGAATGTCTTGTTAAGAGGGAAAAAAAAGCATATGGAAGGATGAGAAAACAAGGTTCGGTTGAGTCGCTTAAGGGTTATAGGGTATCTAGGAATGAGCTAAAGAAAGGGCTTAGGAGAGCTAGAAGGGAGCATGAGAAGCCCTTGGCAAGTGAGATAAAGGAAAATCCCAAGGCTTTTTACTCTTATGTGAGAAATAAAAGAATGACCAGGGTGAGGTTAGGGCCAGTCAAAGATAGTCGTGGGAACTTGTGCATAGAGTCAGAAGAGATAGGAGAGGCATTGAATGAATACTTTTCTTCAGTGTTCACTAAGGGGTCATGTTTTTGAGGATGTGTGTGAGATACGGGCTGATAGGATGGAGGGGGTAGATGTTCTGAGGGAAGATGTATTAGCAATTTTGAAAAACCTGAGGGTCGATAAGTCCCCTGGGCCTGATGGGATACATCCTAGGATACTTTGGGAAGCAAGGGATGAGATTGTGGAGGCTTTAGCTTTGATCATTGGGTCCTCACTGTCCACGGGGATTGTGCCAGAGGACTGGAGAGTGGTGAATGTTGTTCCTCTCTTCCAGAAAGGAAATAGGAATGATCCTGGTAATTACAGGCCAGTTAATCTTACTCTGGTAGTTGGTAAGTTAATGGAAAAGGTCCTGAGAGATAACATTTATGACTATTTAGAAAGATTCAGTTTAATCTGGGATAGTCAGCACAGTTTCGTGAGGGATAAGTCCTGCCTCACAAATTTAATAGAATTCTTTGAGAAGGTAACCAAGTATGTAGATGAAGGTAGAGCAGTTGATGTCATATATGTAGATTTTAATAAGGCATTTGATATGATTCACCATGGTAGGCTCATGAAGAAAGTAAGGAGATGTGGGATAGAAGGAAGTTTGACTGATTGATAAGACAGAGGGTTGTGGTGGAGGGAAAATTTTCGGACTGGAGGCCAGTTACCAGCGGTGAACCACAGGGTCCTCTGCTATTTGTGATTTTTACCAATGACTTGGAAGAGGGGGCTGAAGGGTGGGTTAGTAAATTTACTGATGACATCAAGATTGCTGGACTAGTGGATGAGGTGGAGGGCTCTTGCAGGCTGCAAAGAGACATTGATAGGATGCAGAGCTGAGCCGAAAAGTGGAAGATGGAGTTTAACCCTGATAAGTGTGAGGTGATTCATAGAATATAGAACACTACAGCACAAACAGGCCCTTCGGCCCACAAGTTGTGCCGAACACATCAAAACCTACCCAGCCATAGACCTATCTATAACCCCCAATCCCATTGGATCCCATATACTCATCCAGAAGTCTTTTAAAAGACCCCAGCGAGTTCGCCTTGACCACCACCGACGGCAGCCGATTCCATTCACTCACCACCCTCTGAGTGAAAAACTTTCCCCTAGCATCCCCTCTGTACTTGCTTCCCTGCACCTTAAATCTGTGCCCTCTCGTCGCGACCATTTCAGCCCTGGGAAATAGTCTCTGAGAGTCCACCCTATCTATTCCTCTCAACATCTTGTAAACCTCTATCAGGTCGCCTCTCAACCTTCGTCTCTCCAGGGAGAACAGTCCCAGCTCCCTCAACCTGTCTTCATAAGGCATGCCTCCCAATCCAGGCAACATCCTTGTAAATCTCCTCTGCACCCTTTCAATAGCTTCCACGTCCTTCCTATAGTGAGGCGACCAGAACTGCGCACAGTACTCCAAGTGTGGTCTGACAAGGGTCCTATAAAGCTGCAGCATTACCTCCTGACTCCTGAACTCAATCCCTCGATGAATGAAGGCCAGTACACTGTAAGCTTTCTTAACCACATCCTCCACCTGGGAGGCCGATTTGAGAGTCTTATGGACCCGGACCCCAAGATCCCTCTGCTCTTCCACACAGCTAAGACTCCTACCTTTGATAGTGTACTCATTCATCCCGTTGGATCTGCCAAAATGGACCACAACACATTTATCCGCGTTGAAGTCCATCTGCCACTTCTCCGCCCAGTCTTGCATCCTGTCGATGTCATGCTGCAACTTCTGACATCCCTCCAGACCATCCACAACACCACCGACCTTCGTGTCATCGGCGAACTTACTCACCCATCCCTCCACTTCCTCATCCAGGTCATTTATGAAAATGACAAACAGCAAGGGTCCTAGAACAGATCCCTGGGGCACTCCACTGGTGACCGACCTCCATGCAGAAAAAGAGCCATCCACAACCACCCTCTGCCTTCTGCAGGCAAGCCAGTTCTGGATCCACAAGGCCAAAGCCCCTTGGATCCCATGGCCTCTCACCTTCTCAAGAAGTCTTGCATGGGGGACCTTGTCAAATGCCTTGCTGAAGTCCATGTACACCACGTCCACTGCTCTTCCTTCGTCAATGTGTTCAGTCACATTTTCGAAGAACTCAATTAAGCTTATAAGGCATGACCTGCCTTTTACAAAACCATACTGACTATTTCTAATCAACCTAAACTTCTCCAAATGCTCATAAATCTTGTCCCTCAGAAGCCTCTCCATCAGCTTACCAACCACTGAGGTCAGACTCACCGGTCGGTAATTTCCAGGACTATCCCTGTTCCCTTTCTTGAAAATAGGGACCACATCCGCAATCCTCCAGTCCTCCGGAACCTCTCCCGTCTCCATCGACGACGCAAAGATCATCGCCAGGGGCTCTGCAATGACATCCCTCACCTCCCACAGTAACCTGGGGTACATCCCATCTGGTCCCGGAGACTTGTCTATCTTGATAGCATTTAAAAGTTCTAACACATCCGCTTCCTTAATATCTACATACTCAATCTTTTCAGTCTGCCGCAAACTTGTAGTGCATCCTCCCAGATCACTTTCCACCGTGAATACTGAGGCAAAGTACTCATTAAGCACCTCTGTCATTTCTTCCGGTTCCATACAGACTTTTCCCCCTTCACCTTTTATAGGTCCTATCCCTTCTCTTCTCATTCGTTTTGGAAGGACAAACTTGAATGCGGAATACAGGATCAATGGCAGAGTTCCGAGGAGTGTAGAGGAACAGAGAGATCTTGGGGTTCATATCCATAGCTCTCTGACGGTTGTCACTCAAATGGATAGAGCCGTGAAGAAGGTTTATAGTGTGTCAGCTTTTGTTAATGGGGGTTTGAGTTCAAAAGTCGTGGGGTTATGCTGCAACTATACCTGACCTTCATGAGACACATTTGGAATAGTGTGTGCAGTTCTGGTCACCTCACCATAAGAAGGATATGGAAGCATTGAGAGAATGCTGAGGAGATTTACCAGGATGCTGCCTGGTTTGGAGCATAGGTCTTATGAGGAAAGGTTGAGGGAACTGGAGTTTTTCTCTTTAGAGTGGAGGAGGATGAAAGGTTACTTAATAGAGGTTTATACGATAATGATAGGGATTGATAGAGCGGATGTTCAAACACTATTTCCTCGGGTGGATGTAGCTGTTACTCGGGGGCTTAACTATAAGGTTCACGGTGGGAGATATAGGAGGGATGTTCGAGATAGATTCTTCACTCAGAGTGGTTGGGGCATGGAATGCACTGCCTGCTGTGATAGTGGAATCAGACACTTTAGGAACTTTCAAGTGGTTATTGGATAGACACATGGAGCACAACAGAATGATAGGGATTGGGACAGGTTGATCTTGGATTTGGAATAGCTTGGCGCAACATTAAGGGCCAAAGGACCTGTACTATGCTGTACACTTCTATGTTCTATATCCCTCTATTCCTATTCATGTATTTGTCAAGATACCCCTTAAAAGTCACTATTGTATCTACTTCCACTACTCCCCCAGCAGTGAATTCCAGGCACCCGGCACACTTTGCATAAAAAATTGCCTTGTACATCTCCTTTAAACATTGCCCCTCGCACCTTAAACCTGTGCCCTCCTAGTAATTGACTCTTCCACCCTGGGAAAAAGCTTCTGACTATCCACTCTGTCCATGGAAGACTTCTGCAGAAAATGCAGCCCATGGAAGACTTCTGCAGAAAATGCAGATGTATGGGATAAAGGGTGATTTAGCTAATTGGGTTAGGAATTGGCTAGCAGATAGAAGACAGAGGGTGGTGGTTGATGGGAGATATTCATCGTGGAGATCGGTGACAAGTGGTGTACCTCAGGGGTCTGTTTTGGGGCCCCTGCTGTTTGTAATTTTTATAAATGATCTGGATGAGGGTATTGAGGGATGGATTAGTAAATTTGCAGATGACACTAAAGTCGGTGGAGTGGTAGATAGTGAAGAGGGGTGTTATAGTTTGCAGAGAGACTTGGACAAGTTGCAGAGCTGGGCCGAGAGGTGGCAAATGGAGTTTAATGTGGAAAAGTGTGAGGTAATGCACTATGGCAGAAATAATAAATGTGTAGAGTATAGGGCAAATGGTAGGATTCTTAGTAGTCTAGATGAACAGAGGGATCTTGGTGTGTATGTGCATAGATCCCTGAAAGTAGGCAGTCAAGTCGATAAGGTTGTTAAGAAGGCATATGGAGTCTTAGCTTTTATTGGTAGGGGGATTGAATTTCGGAGCCGCAACGTCATGTTGCAACTGTACAAAACTCTAGTGCAGCCGCACTTGGAGTATTGTGTGCAGTTCTGGTCCCCACATTATAAGAAAGATGTGGAGGCATTAGAGAGGGTACAGAGGAGGTTTACCAGGATGTTGCCTGGTATGGAGGGCAGGTTTTATGAAGAGAGGCTGAGGGATTTGAGGTTGTTTTCGTTAGAAAGGAGGCGGCTAAGAGGGGACCTGATCGAAACATATAAGATGATTAGAGGTTTAGATAGGGTGGACAGTGATAGCCTTTTTCCTAGGATGGAGAAAGCTAGCACGAGGGGACACAGCTTTAAATTAAGGGGTGATAGTTATAGGACAGATATCAGAGGTAGGTTCTTTACCCAAAGGGTGGTTCGGGAGTGGAATGCCCTGTCTGCAGCAGTTGTAGATGCGCCAAGTTTGGTGGCGTTTAAGAGGTTAGTTGATAAGTATATGGAAGAGAAGGGAATGGTTTAGTTTGGAGGGGCATTGCTTTTTATATTGGTCGGCGCAACATCGAAGGCCGAAGGGCCTGTTCTGTGCTGTAATGTTCTATGCCTCTCATAATCTTGTAGACTTCTATCAGGTTGCCCCTCAACCTCTGTCAGAACAATCAATTTTCTCCAACATTTCCTTGTAGCTAATGTCCTCCATACCAGGCAATCCTATTAAATCTTTTCTGTGCACTCTCCACATCCTTCTGGTAGTGTGGTGACCAGAATTGAACACTATATTTCAAATGCAGTCTAAAATTGTATAAAACTGCAACATAACTTGCCAATTTTTAAATTCAGTGCCCCGGCCAATGAAGGCAAGCATGCCGAGTGCCTTCTTGACTACCATCTCCACCTGCATTGTCACTTTCAGTGACCTGTGTACCTGTATACCCAGATCCATCTGCCTATCAATACTCTTAAGGGTTCTGCCATTTATTGTATATTTCCTTTCTATATCAGACCTTTCAAAATGCATGACCTCACATTTGTCCAGATTAAACTCCATCTGCCATTTTTCCACCCAAGTCTCCAACTGATCTATATCCTGCTGTATTCTCTCATGGTCCTCATCACTAACTGCAACTCCACCAACATTTGTATCGTCCTAACTTACTAATCAAACCAGTTACACTTTCCTCCAAAGCATTTGTATATATTACAAACAGCAAATCCTGGAGGAACACCACCAGTCATAGCCCTTCATTCAGAAATGCATCCTTCCACTGCTACCCTCTGTCTTCTTTGAAAGTCAATTTTGTATTCACATTGCCAGCTCACCTCTGATCTCGTGCGACTTTACCTTCTGTACCATTTGCCATGAGAGACCATGTCAAAGGCCTTATTGAAGTCCACATGGCCAAAATCCACTGCCCTACCCTCAATTATCTTTGTTTCTTCCTTGAAAAACTTGACCAACTTCATGAGACATGACCGTCCCTTCACGAAACCACGTTGTCTCTTATATGTCCACTTATTTCTAAGTGGGAGTAACTCCTGTCTTGAGGAATCCTCTCCAATAATTTCCCTACCACTGACTTCAGGATCAATGGCCCGTAATTACCTGGATTATCCTTGCTACCCTTCTTAAACAAAGGAACAACATTGGCTATTCTCCAAACCTCTGGGTCCTCTCCTGCATGGTATAGAGATGACGGCGTCGGACTGGGGTAAACATAGTAAGAAGTCTCACAACACCAGGTTAAAGTCCAACAGGTTTATTTGATAGAAAACGCCACAAGCTTATGGAACGCTGTCCCTTCAACTGTGTGACGTCCCCTGTAGCCGGTGAGGAAACAAATATTTCTCTCAAGGCCCCAGCAATTTCCCCCTTTGCCTCTCTCAGTATTCTGGGGTATATCCCATCAGATTCTCAGGAGCTGTGTACCTCAATTTTTCTCAAGAACCCCAGTACCTCATCCTTTTTGATTTCAACATGACTCAAACTGTCTACACACTCTTCCCCAGACTCATCATCTATCAAGTCCTTCTCTTTGGTGAATACTGACACACACACACTACTCATTTAATACCTCACCCATTTCCTCCGGCTCCACACAGATTCCTTCCCTTGTCCTTCAGTGGGCCAACCCTCTCCCTGGCTACTCTCACACTCTTTGTATACATATAAAAAGCCTTGGGATTTTGCTTAATCCTGCTGGCCAATTATATGTTGTGACCTATTTTTAGTCCTCTTGACTCTTTGCTTAAGTTTCTTTCTACTTTCCTCGTATTCCACATTTGTTTTGTGTGTTCCCAGCCTCCTGACTTTGACAAATGCTTCCCTTTTCCTCGGCTCACAATATCTCTTGTTATCCAACATTTCTGAAACTTGCCATACTGATTCTTTATCCTTACAGGAATGTGCTGGCCCTGAATTCCTATCAACTTGCACTTGAAAGCCTCCTATATATCAGATGTTGATTTGTCCTCAAACATCTGCCCCAATCTACATTCTTCAGTTCCCACCTAATGTTGTAATTAACCTTCCCCCAATTTAGCACCTTAACTTGAGAACTACACTTATCTTTATCCATCAATATCTTAAAGTTTACTGAATTGTGATCACTGTTCCCAAACTGCTCCCTTACTGAAACCTCGACCATCTGGCTGTGCTCATTCTCCAATACCAGATCCAGTGTAAGTCCTTCCCTAATTTGACAATGTACAGACTGCTCCTTACAAACTCTGCCCCATCCACACCCCAGTCAATACAGAGGAAGTTAAAAACTCCCATCACAACCCTGTTACTTCTACACCTTACCAAAATCTGCCCCTCCACCCACCACTGGTGTTGGGAGGCCTATAATAAACTCCCATATCCATTTTGGCTTCAGCCAAAGGGTTACTACCCTTCAATCATTAACCACACTTTGATGTGTGTTTAGTTGTGATCTGGAATGTGCTGCCTGACTGGATAATGAAAACAAGCTCAACAGGAACTTTCAAAAGAAAACTGGACAAACACCTATAGGAAAAATATTTCAGAACAATATCAGTCAAAATAGGGTGAGTGGGATGAAGAGTTGGCACAGGCACAATGGTCTGAATGGTTTCTGTGTGTGATGCACCATTGTGTGATGTTTTAACATTTATCTTTTATTTCACAGTATTCTGAATTTATTATTTTTAATCTTAGGAGGACCCATTTCAGTTTGGACTGTTACAGTGGAGAAAAGTTCCAGCACAGAAAAGGTTAATAAACTATCAAACACCATGTGCTGCAGTAACACTAACTTGTCCAATAATCCCTGCATACTCTGCTCTCTACCTGTCTGGGAGTGTTTGATGGGGACAGTGTAGAGGGAGCTTTACTCTGTATCTAACCCTGTGCTCTACCTGTCTGGGAGTGTTTGATGGGGACAGTGTAGAGGGAGCTTTACTCTGTATCTAACCCTGTGCTGTACCTGTCCTGGGAGTGTTTGATGGGGGACAGTGTAGAGGGAGCTTTACTCTGTATCTAACCCCATGCTGTACCTGTCCTCGGAGTGTTTGATGGGGGACAGTGTAGAGGGAGCTTTACTCTGTATCTAACCCCGTGCTGTACCTGTCCTGGGAGTGTTGAATGGGGACAGTGTAGAGGGAGCTTACTCTGTATCTAACCCTTGCTGTACCTGTCCTGGGAGTGTTTGATGGGGGACAGTGTAGAGGGAGCTTTACTCTGTATCTAACCCCGTGCTGTACCTGTCCTGGGAGTGTTTGATGGGGGGACAGTGTAGAGGGAGCTTTACTCTGTATCTAACCCCGTGCTGTACCTGTCCTGGGAGTGTTTGATGGGGGACAGTGTAGAGGGAGCTTTACTCTGTATCTAACCCCGTGCTGTACCTGTCCTGGGAGTGTTTGATGGAGGGACAGTGTAGAGGGAGCTTTACTCTATCTAACCCCGTGCTGTACCTGTCCTCGGAGTTTTGGTGGGGGGACAGTGTAGAGGGAGCTTTACTCTGTATCTAACCCCGTGCTGTACCTGTCCTGGGAGTGTTTGATGGGGGACAGTGTAGAGGGAGCTTTACTCTGTATCTAACCCCGTGCTGTACCTGTCCTGGGAGTGTTTGATGGGGGACAGTGTAGAGGGAGCTTTACTCTGTATCTAACCCCGTGCTGTACCTGTCCTGGGAGTGTTTGATGGGGACAGGGCGAGGGAGCTTTACTCTGTATCCAACCCCGTGCTGTACCTGTCCTGGGAGTATTTGTTGTCCAGTACTTCCCCGGAGCGGAGAAGCTACTACATCTTCTCTGGGGTCTTCAACATACCATTGATGATGATGAACATCTCGCGAGGGCCATCCCCCCCCCCCCCCCCCACTTCTTGCTTTCAGACAACCGCGCAACTTCAAACAGATCATTGTTCGCAGCAAACTACCCAACTTTCAGGAGAACAGGGACCACAATACCACACAACCCTGCCACAGCAACCTCTGCAAGACATGCCGGATCACTGACATGGACAACATCGTCAAACGTGAGAATACCATCCACCAGGTACACGGTACATATTCTTGCAACTCGGCCAATGTTGTCTACCTAATACGTTGCAAGAAAGGATGTCCCGAAGCATGGTACATTGGGGAGACCATGCAGACACTACGACAGCAGATGAATGAACATCGCTCAACAATCACCAGGCAAAACAGTTTCCCTTCCTGTGGGCGAACACTTCAGCAGTCACGGGCATTCGGCCTCCGACCTTTGGGTAAACGTTCTTCAAGGGGGCCTTCACGACACACGACAGCGTAGAGTCGCTGAGCAGAGACTGATAGCCAAGTTCCGCACACGAGGACGGTCTTAATAGGGATCTTGGCTTCATGACACACTATCTGTAACCCCCCGTGACTTGCCTGGGTTAGCAAAAAACCTCAGTTACTGTGCTGTCTGGAGAGAATACACATCTCTCTAACCTGTGCTGTTAGCCACTTTAAGACTTGAATGGCAGGTTAGGTGTAAGGATTCTCATTCTAATAGAACATAGAACATAGAACATTACAGCACAGAACAGGCCCTTCGGCCTTCGATGTTGTGCCGACCAAAATAAAAAGCAATGCCCCTCCAAACTAAACATTCCCTTCTCTTCCATATACTTATCAATTAACCTCTTAAACGCCACCAAACTTGGCGCATCTACAACAGCTGCAGGCAGGGCATTCCACTCCCTAATCACTCTTTGAGTAAAGAACCTACCTCTGATATCCGTCCTATAACTAATACCCCTTAATTTAAAGCTGTGTCCCCTCGTGCTAGCTTTCTCCATCCTAGGAAAAAGGCTATCACTGTCCCCCCTATCTAAACCTCTAATCATCTTATATGTTTCGATTAGGTCCCCTCTTAGCCGCCTCCTTTCTAACGAAAACAACCTCAAATCCCTCAACCTCTCTTCATAAGACCTGCCCCTCCATACCAGGCAACATCCTGGTAAACCTCCTCTGTACCCTCTCCAATGCCTCCACATCTTCTTATAATGTGGGGACCAGAACTGTACACAATACTCCAAGTGCGGCCGCACTAGAGTTTTGTACAGTTGCAACATGATGCTGCGGCTCCTAAATTCAATCCCCCTGCCAATAACAGCTAAGACTCCATATGCCTTCTTAACAACTTTATCCACTTGACTGCCTACTTTCAGGGATCTATTGACACATACACCAAGATCCTTCTGTTCCTCAACACTATTAGAGCCCTACCATTAGCCCTATACTCTACACATTTATTGTTCCTGCCAAAGTGCATTACCTCACACTTTTCCACATTAAACTCCATTTGCCACCTCTCGGCCCAGCTCTGCAACTTGTCCCAGTCACTCTGTAAACTAAACCACCCCTCTTCACTATCTACCACACCACCAACTTTAGTATCATCTGCAAATTTACTGATCCATCCCTCAATACCCTCATCCAGATCATTTATAAAAATTACAAACAGCAGGGGCCCCAAAAAGACCCCTGAGGCACACCACTCGTCACCGAACTCCACGATGAATATCTCCCATCAACCACCACCCTCTGTCTTCTATCTGCCAGCCAATTTCTAATCCAATAGCTAAATCACCCTCTATTCCACACATCTGCATTTTCTGTAGAAGTCTTCCATGGGCCACCTTATCAAAAGCCTTACTAAAGTCCATATATACTACATCCACCGCCTTACCCCCATCCACCTCTCTGGTCACTTTCTCAAAAAACTCAATGAGGTTAGTAAGGCATGACCTACCCTTCACGAAACCATGCTGACTATCCCCAATCAATTCATTTCTCTCTACATAACTATAAATCCTATCCCTAATAATTCTCTCCAATACCTTGCCCACGACAGAAGTAAGACTCACTGGCCTATAATTCCCTGGAAGGTCTCTCTTCCCCTTCTTAAACAATGGGACCACATTCGTTATCCTCCAGTCCTCCGGAACCACACCCGTAACCAACGATGACCTGAAGATCAGAGCCAGAGGCTCTGCAATCTCCACTCTTGCCTCCCAGAGAAACTGCAGTCAGCAATCTGTAAATGGTCTGTGCTGATATGTGTGCTTTTGGAGATCAGAACACCTCATTCACCTGACAAAGGCCACAAAGGCCGAAAGCTCGCAGATTTACTATCAAATAAATCAATTGGATTTAAAATTGATGTTGCCAGACTTTACTGGGAGTATTTGATGGGGGGACAGTGTAGAGGGAGCTTTACTCTGTATCTAACCCCATGCTGTGCCTGTCCTGGGAGTGTTTGATGGGGGGACAGTGTAGAGGGAGCTTTACTCTGTATCTAATCCTATGCTCTACCTGTCCTGGGAATGTTTGATGAGGGACAGTGTAGAGGGAGCTTTACTCTGTATTTAACCCTGTGCTGTACCTGTCCTGGGAGTGTTTGATGAGGGACAGAGGGAACTTTACTCTGTATTTAACCCTGTGCTGTACCTGTCCTGGGAGTATTTGATGAGGGACAGTGTACAGGGAGCTTTTCTCTGTATTTAACCCTGTGCTGTACCTGTCCTGGGAGTATTTGATGAGAGACAGTGGTTGCTGACAGAACTAGGTCTTGGTGAGACTCAGCACTCTAGGAGACAAAAAGGAACATTCAGTAAGAAAATTTCAAATGAAGTTCTGGTTCTGTAGGAAGACAAGACTAGATGGGAAGCTAGTGTTTAATCTCTGTTGAACAAGTTAGCTCCCATGCTTTTCAGTAAGGTGCCTGTGTGGAACATGAGGAATCAGTGTTAGTAGCTGGTTGATGGCGGGAAGCCTCGAGTTTTATGAACTTGTCCATTCCGGCAGTGGGTAATAACACCCAGCTGTTGGCAGAAGTCATAAAACACCATGACCTCATTCAGTCTATACTTAAACCACATCAAAAGCAGGAGTACGCAAAATGCATCCTTTATTTAGCTGCAGTCTGGTTCATTCATATATATATATATATATATACACACACAATCATAAAGTGTACAACACTCCCAGCAAAAGGCTCTCAATAATGTCAACTCCCGTCACATCAACACAGACTCCAGATAAGAATTTATTTAAAAAGAGAGTCTGAATCTACTTAGATGGATGAAACATTTCAAAAGAGTGAGGACATCATACCAAATATTTCAAAAGCCCTCAGCAGATTGTTGGACAGAGAAGCTATGAGAATACACAGTCATTGAGCTGGTCTGATCAGTGGTGAGATTTAGAACAGTAGAAATGTTAGGAGCAGAATACTGATCCAGTGGGGAATTTGGAGTCAGAATTCAGAGCTCAGGATTGAGTCATTTACCTCAGAAGTGTGGAGTAGTGCAGACTATCCCAGGAAAGTTTCAGGCAGTGACAGCTACACATTCCGATTGGAGCTCAGAAATTCATTCCTGCGTCTCCTCCCACATGGCTTTAGATTCAGGCCTATCATTAACTTCAGTCGACTGGCTGTCATACCTCACCCACTCTGTCACAACTTCCTCCTCTTGAACTTTGCACGATTGGGCAGGCACTCGGCAGAGAATAAAAGCAGCTGAGAGGACATAGAAAAACAGCAGGCACCATTCAACAGGAACACTGCATGAATCAGCTGCTTACCTCAAATATCTGGAGCTCCGTATTAGATTTACACAGTACATTTAAACTTGGATGAGGCCCATTATCCAAGTCACGGACTTTCCCTAACTGAAGGGTTAAATAATGCCCTAATTTATTGAAGGAAATGGAAAGGAGATTAACCAGCAATCTAAAGTCAAGAGGAAAATCAAATCTTTTCCTGAAAACTTCCATTTGGAATGAGAGTAAGCAACTTTCTCTCCAGTGTGACCGTTAATGTGCTGATGCCCAGCAATAACTCCACAAACCTGCAACATTCCAGATTCTGACAAAGTGCAAAAGTTCAAGATGCACTCGGTCTGATACCTGTGTACGTATAAAAATGATTTGCAAGTGATCCTCAACACATTAGCACAGAAGCTTTAGGTAGCATAGACAGTTTGCATGCTAGAGATAACCACTGGGTGCAGCATTCATGACTTGTAAACTCAGTAAACATTTCACACTCGGGGAGTTACAGCATCTGGATCAGGAATATAAAAATAATTTCTAGATATCCTGGCATGCATCTAGTTAAATCCCCAAACAATTCCAAACCACAGAGAATTATAGCATGGTAAAAAATAAACACACAACCCTCGTTAATACAACACACATCAGCAGCCTATTTCTCATAACTAGCACATGGTACTAGTGACCCATTCCTTCCTCTGATGCACAACTGAATATCTGAATTATATCCCAAACAGTAAACCTTGGCTAGCTAATACTGTGGAGCAAGTTCCAAAGTTGATCCAACTCCTGACACAGTAACGGACAGTGCAAACCTGGTAAAAAAGGAATTATTCTCAGAGCTGGTGCACACCTCAGGGTCAGCTATTGTGTATATGATCGATATATTTATAGATCTATATACAAAGCACACTGAGTAAATGCCACTAATTAACTGTTCTGGTGTATATGTGTTACATAGAACAGGATAAATTGTAATAATGAACCATTAAGCCACAGGCTGAGTACAACACACAGTGATATAGTAGTTATGCTGAATCACATTTCATATTTATCCAGTATCACTGTGCCCTATTCTGTAGCTGCAATCTCTTAGAGCACATGGTTAAAGATATTAGTCAATGTTTCCCACTCTGTGCATCTGCCAATGTTGAACTGCACTGGAAATTAGCAGAAACTCTGGCACACTAACCCAAAGGCAGTTCTCCCTCCCCAGCCTGACACTTCTCCGGTTCAGAATGGATCTAAACTCAAGATTAAAATTTTACCAATGACTAAAAATGCCACCTGGATTTTTATTTAGATTGACATAAAAGCACCTTTGAAATCGAAAGATGACCACTGAGGTATTTACTCATCTATGGAGCGTTGTAACACAAACACAATCAGGTCATTCTCATTGATTAACTGTTTCTCTGCACCGATGGCAATCGGTATGGATATGGGATTTGCTCAGAGTTTCCCCACCCTGAGTGAATGATGATTGCTCTCTGGCTCTCCTCCTCCAGTGAACTGTTTCAGGTAGATTGGAACTGGCTTCCTATCCTCTCCACATAGTGGGGGAACTGCAATCTAGGTTGTGATGCTCACAACCTTTATGAGCACATTTACGAAGGGGAGAGACATGGAAGGAAAATATTCAACTGAACAGGGCCATTTTCTAAGAATGCATTAGCTGCATAGAAAAAAAAATTGTACACGGTTGGGAAAAGTCTTGACAAAATGTAAACCATTTATAAAGTTAAAATCACAGTCTTTTGATGATTAGCAGCTACAGAGAACAGCAGCCGCAGGACTGGCCAAAGGAGTTAAAAAATGAACGCAGAACATAAAGCTAAGAATTGGAATGCTTGACTAGAGCAGAACAATAAAACAGTTGTCTCTCATGTACAAAAATGAGGTAATCAGAATCTCTCCAATGATCACTTCAGGTAACTGACTATGATTTGGAAAAATACACTGAAGCATGTGTGTGTGTGTACATGCGTGTGTGTGTGTGTGCGCGCACATGTGAAAGGTGCGGTTATCTGGCTGCTGTGTAGCAATGACCAAACCAAAGTGCTTTTTGTTACATTCCTCATCAACAGTCCGGTGCTGGAATAAACAGAAACCGACTTACAATACTGTTGGGATCTCTTTGCAAGATGAAAGAGTTATGTACCACATGTCCTGTTCATTAGGTTGTCACCTCACAACAGCACACTTGACGCAGTGCGATATAGAAATATAGTAACCGTTAATTACATTCCTTACCATCAAACGTGAGCTACTAGCCCACTCAGAATCACAGAGAAAGTCTAAACTTTGGCAATCAAAGCCGAGGTATAAAGTGTCACCCAATTGGAATGTATCAGTTCAGCTTGCTCTGGCTGTTCGTATTCAGCTGGATAATCCTAGCAGGCCATGAGTCACTTTACAAAAGGTAGTTTACAGATCCTAAACTGGCTCCATTATCCATCACAAAGCCTGGAAATCGCTTTAATGTCATTGAGACAAACTGAAGTCCTTGAAACTAATGAGAGAAGCCAAGATGATTAAGGTAGGCCAAGTCACAGGAAAGAAAACAGGAGGTTAAAAAAGTGAATTCAGAAAAAAAACAAGAGCACAAATGGACAGGAACCACCCTGAGGATCTGATAGAATTTCACGTTGGTGTCTAAAGAATGCCACTGTGTTCATTCACAGTTGGGGGTCTTATGAACATGGCCCAAGATCAGTGCCTCACATCTGTCTTCTCCACTCTGTTACCGTATGTTAATATATTGTCCAAATAAAGCAATTATCAGTGGAACTGATGCACCAATGCTAGCCTGGAGATTAGAAGTCTTTCCACACTGGCGTTGGAGAGCTCCGGTACAAGTATTTCCAGATGGCATAGTAGTGCACTGCTGCAGCTAAAGCCACAAAGATGTGCCAAATGGCATGGGCAAAAGGAATAATCCCGTCACTTTTGAAGAACACCACTCCAAGGCAATACAGCATTCCACCCCATACCAGCTCCTGGATACCATCAGTATTCGGCTGCATCAGAACAGCAGGGATTAGATCAAACATCAAACACACTCCACACTTATTCAATTAATTAATCACATTGAAACACTCAGGTTACAACAGCCTGGTCAACAGAGTAAAAAGAACTAAAGAGGGTGTTACTGAGTGACTGTACAGAATCACTATTTATTCAAGGTGAGGATCACTCACTGTGTAACTGTACAGAGTCACTGTTTATTCAGGGTGAGGGTCACTCACTGTGTAACTGTGAATTGATTAAACTGCACTCTTCATTATTTGGAAAATTCAAAAAGAAAATTGGACAAGTTGCAGAGCTGGGCCGAGAGGTGGCAAATGGAGTTTAATGCGGAAAAGTGTGAGGTAATGCACTATGGCAGGAATAACAAATGTGTAGAGTATAGGGCTAATGGTAGGATTCTTAGTAGTCTTGATGAACAGAGGGATCTTGGTGTGTATATGCATAGATCCCTGAAAGTAGGCAGTCAAGTCGAGAAGGTTGTTAAGAAGGCATACGGAGTCTTAGCTTTTATTGGTAGGGGGATTGAATTTCGGAGCCGCAACGTCATGTTGCAACTGTACAAAACTCTAGTGCGGCCGCACTTGGAGTATTGTGTACCGTTCTGGTCCCCGCATTATAAGAAAGATGTGGAGGCATTGGAGAGGGTACAGAGGAGGTTTACCAGGATGTTGCCTGGTATGGAAGGCAGGTCTTATGAAGAGAGGCTGAGAGATTTGAGGTTGTTTTCATTAGAAAGAATGCGGCTAAGAGGAGACCTTATTGAAACATATAAGATGATTAGAGGTTTAGATAGGGTGGACAGTGATAGCCTTTTTCCTATGATGGAGAAAGCTAGCATGAGGGGACATAGCTTTAAATTAAGGGGTGGTAGTTATAGGACGGATGTCAGAGGTAGGTTCTTTACCCAGAGGGTGGTAAGGGTATGGAATGCCCTGCCTGCTGCAGTTGTAGATGCGCCAAGTTTGGTGGTGTTTAAAAGGTTAGAGGATAAGTTTATGGATGAAAAGGGAACGGTTTAGGTTAGAGGGTCATTGCTTTTTCCTAATTGGTCGGTGCAACATCGAAGGCCGAAGGGCCTGTTCTGCGCTGTAATGTTCTATGTTCTAATGAATGAAGCAGAATCTCTGGATTGAGAGAATGCAAGAACTAGGAGCAGGAGTAGACCACTGACCCCTTCAGTCTGCTCTGCCATTCAATAAGCTCATGGCTGATCTTTTCATGGACTCAGCTCCACTTACCCACCCACTCACCATGACCTTTAATTCCTTTACTGTTCAAAAATGTATCCATCCTTGCCTTAAAAACATTCAACTGCTTCACTGGACAGGGAATTCTGTAAATTCACAACACTGTTTGAAGAAGTTCCTCTTCAACTCAGGTGGACAGAGATGATTTGCACATAAAGTAAAACATAACAAGTTCACTGTCCTTGTCTGTTTAATGTTTCCAAAAACCCTAATGTGTCCATAGATGTTTGAATTGGTAAGTTATACACTGGGAAATAATCACCTACCATTGATGCCACCACCACAGCAGGAGAGAATCCCATTGTCAAATAAAATAGCAGCTCAATAATCTTATACCTGTGCAAAGAAAACACAAATGTTTGAACAAGACATACTACAATTAAATTTTGTGTTTTGCTCTTAGCTAATTACTCATGCCTTTTTAAACAAAGGTATAGAGGAGTATTTGTTTAAATAATTATTCTTGCCATGTGGCGTTACTGGCTAGGCTATTGCCCGTCCCTACTTGCTCTTGAGAAAGTGGTTGTGAGCTGCCTAATTTCATATGGCATAGATACACCCATAGTGTGGTTAGGGAAGATGTTCCAGGATCTTGACCCAGTAAAAGTGAAGGAGCAGTGATATATTTCCAAGGATGGGAGTAGGAAATTTGGGATGATGATTTTCCCATGCTTCTGCTATCTTTGCCTTCGAAGTGATGAAGATCACAGGTTCGAGGTGCTGTCAAAAAAACTTGTTGAGTATTTACACCTTGCAGATGGAGATCTCTGCAGCCACAGTGTGCTGCCATTGGATGGAAGAAATGCTTAAAATTACAGATAAGATACTGAACTAGTAGGCCGGTTTATTCTGAAAGAACTCAAGCTTCATGAAAAATTGCTTACTGTTCATGGTATAAAAAGACGTAGATGGTACCAGCAGCTGCCATGATCCAAATAAACCAACGCATATGAGATGCCAAGGGCCCAAGCTCCCGGAGATTTAACCTGCAACAGAAAGGTTTTAGATAGGCTTTCAGACAGGGGTGTGTTAAACTGCACACAGCAAGTGGAGGTTCAGGATGCGACTTCTCTCCAGAAAACATTATCCTTTGCTGAGGTTCTACTGTTGTTTGCTGTTATTGGGACTGTTCTTTAACTATGAACTTTGTCGTCGGTGGAAACCATCACAGCCAAGCCTATTCCTGTGCTCAATGGGAAGAGAGGCAGGAAAGCTTTCAGGGACTGGTTCTAAGATCCAGGTTAAAAAAGGACATAACAGCCACTCGACTAACTCAACATAAATAGGAAATGAACCATACCAGATAGGTTCTGACAGACTGACAACACAGAGAGCTCAAAGTCAGGAATAAAATTTAGATGAATTTAAGCGTTGTAGTTAGGTACCTTTTGAGTCCAGCACTAACATTTGCCACAAGGTATCTGGCACAGTTAATGAAATGTTTAGTATAGCATGTAGGTTTTTAATCACAATTATTTCCATAACAAAGTAATAGTCGCTGTCAGAAAGTTGCCTCAACCATTCCACAAGACCCATAGACTGCTGAACTCATCCAGCTCCATCAGGGTGGATTGCGATAAGTACCAACTCCTCTGTATTTTTCACTGACCAGTCATTTCTATGCTATCTTCCAAGATACTCACCATGGTGCGTAAGAAGATGCAATGAAGAAGTAAATAACGATTCGGTCACACATGTGGAAGCATTGCTCCATTGTTCTGTCAAATAAGGCAAAAAGATAAAACGTGCATAATCTTTTCCAGACCAGTTATATAGATGCCCCCCGGGCAGGGCACAAACAGAAATTCAGAAATCATTAACAATTTTGATTCATATCACGGATACTTCAGTAAATGGATGAGAGTCAGAGTGCAGAACACAGCAACACTGGAAATGGGAGAGATGAGGTGGCAAACTAAGTAGGAATTAAGTTCTTGTTAAATTTGAGTTTTGGAAGTCTGCAGATTGCAAGAGGTAGACAAGTGATGAGGAAAACTGTGGGAAAGGAATGTTGTTAAAGTAAGAGCACTTGGATTTTAAGAGAGAAAGAGAGTAACAGAGACAAAGCAGAATATTTGCATGTGCTCCTATATGGTGATCTTGAATTCAGTTTTGTACTTTTGTCAGCATGCAGACTCCACAAAGGTAAATGGAGGGGAAATGGGTCTTTCTGAAGCACATCAGCTGCAGACATGGAACTGATCGTTCCTAACCTGGATGGTTATAGAATTATAGAAAAATTATAGCACAAAAGGAGACTATTTGTCCCATCTTGTCTGTGTCAGTCAGAGGATAACCAGATGCTCTTTCTAATCCCACCTTCCTGCTCCCAGCCCTTAGCCCTGTAACTTACAGCACTTAAGATGCAGATACTTCTTAAAAGGAGTTTAGGGTCTCTGCCTCCACCAGTAACTTGAGCAGTGAATTTCAGACACCCACCACACTCTGATTAAAAAAAAACTTCTTCCTCATGGCCCGCCTACACCTACTTTCACTTGTCTTGAATCTATGTCCCTGGTTCTAGAATTCTCCACCATGGGAACAATTTTATCTTCTTCTTGTAATTCTTTATACCTTAATCAAATCATCCCCTCAGCCTTCTTTGTTCCAAGGAAAATAACCCCAATCTGTCCAATCTCCACTCGTAGCTACACTTTTCCAGCCCCAGCAACCTTCTTGTAACTTCCTCTGCACTCCCTCCAGAACAATTACATCCTTCCTGTAACATGGTGACCAAAGCTGCACACAATATTCCAGTTGTGGCCTCACCAGTGTTTTATACAATCCCAACGTTATATCCTTACTCTTATATTCTCTACTCTGCCAATGGAAGAGAGCATTCAATCTGCCTTCTTTACAACCTTATCTACTTGAACTGCTGCCTTTAGGGACTTGCATACCAAGATCTCTCAATTCATCTACCACCACCCTCCCCCCTTTTGTACATTTCAATTTGTTGTCTATTCTTTTTTGTGTTTGACCTCACACTTTGTTGTGTTAAAATCTGCCACTTTACTGCCCACTCCACCAACATATCTATATAGATTTGGGGATTATGGCCAGAAGTTTACCAGCCCTCAGAATGGAATTCTCCGTTAGCCTCGAGCGGGATTTTACAAGCCTTGCCCAAGTGAGGTAAAATACCAGCCATAGCTTTCCTCCACACTATCCGGTACTTGGCCAATCTTTGTGCCATTTGCAAAACGGTCAAGTCCAAATCATTGATGAATAAACAAACAGCAAGAGTCCCAACACCGAGCCCTGTGGAACACCACTTAACACAGCTTTCCATTCAAAAGGGCATCCATCGACCATTACCCTTTGCATCAAAAACTGGTTTAGTTACAGGGAACAGTTTGCCACATTACTTATACCTCATGGGTTTTTGCTATGTGTTTTGCATGTATTGTTGATTGACAGCCAAATGAAAGTGATTGCCAAACTTCTTATAGTAGAAGGCCGCTGGCCCACGTGGACCGCTCTGCTTTCTCAAGCTCCTGCAGATCTCAGAGCTGAATGAACAGGACTCTGTGTAGACCACCATGCAGGTGGAGCAGGAATCACATCAATGTTCATGCAGGCTGCCTGAGCTGGTGAAGCCTTGCTTGTAGCACAACCATCAGGAGAAGGGAAGGGATTCCCACCCCACAGAAGTGTTGGTGACTGGTCAGACTGACGTGAATGGTGATTAAGGACCTACTACATATTCTAGACCAGAGGGCTGCTTGCTGGTGTAGCCATACCCATGTCATATTTGCTGCTGCCTCTTATAGCTACTCCTATCAAGAAATCTGTTATCATAGTAAATCATGTTTGCCTGTCTTGCACCATCCTCCCACATTCGTTGTGGCTCACCTGTAACTGCTCTGCGACTCTGTCATCGAACTATACATAAGGGAGGCGATGGCCTAGTGGTATTATTGCTAGACTATTACTTCAGAAACTCAGCTAATGTACTGGGGACCCAAGTTCGAATCTTGCCATGGCAGACGGTGGAATTTCTGTTCAATAAAAAAAAATCTGGAATTAAGAATCTATTGATGATTATAAAACGATTCTTGATTATCAGAAAAATCCATTTGGTTCACTAATGTCCTTTAGGGAAGGAAATCTGTCATCCTTACCTGGTCTGGCCTACACGTAACTTCAGACTCACAGCAATATGGTTAAACCTCAACTGCCCTTTAAAATTGCCTGGCAAGCCATTCAGTTCAAGGGCAACTAGGGATGGGCAATAAATGCTGGCCAGCCCACGATGCCCAATGTCCCATGAGGGTGTGTAATCCTCTTCCTTCTGCCTCCACATTCCCCTCTCAAAGAGACCTCAAGCTTTTCAACTCTGATCAAACAGCTGAAGTATTGACTTTTCAAGGGTTCTTTTTACTGTTGCAATTTCAAGCAGCTCTGCATTTGGCTGATGGTGTCTCTATGGAATTTTAAGTGATCATATCATCCACATTTCAGATCTGGCTTGTCCAAATTTCTGAAGTAGACAGGAAAGTGGATAGAATGCAATATCTTAATGAGAATCTTCCTAGTTTGAGTTTTCTTGTGGTTAACGCCTCCTTCATCTTCACAAAATTACATCTGGAATCTCTACCCTTTGTCTGACTTTGATATCACATCTGTCACCTTCTGTTGTTATCCTGAGTAGACAAACTTATTTACTTGTTTCAACGTGACACCAAGTTTCTTCTCACATATTCCTTCTATTATTGTTTTTGTCTGTCATACTCAATCCATCTTCTAAACTTTGAGATTTCCCTTAACCGGTAATATCCTGCAAAATATCTTCTGATTCTAAGTAGCGCTGTGTCATGAACAAGCTCCTTCCAAAATCCAAATGCCCTTAGTTTAACAATATTCCTTTCCCACATGTTTCAAGACTGCCTGTTATAGAACACATCAAAACTAGCTTTCCTCATCGCCTGTCATTCTCCAGCAATCTGTAGACTTCTAAAACCCAAATTTAACAAGAAACTAATTCCTACTTAGTTTGCCTCCTCATCTCTCCTGTTTTCAATGTTGCTGTGTTCTACACACTGACTCTCATTCATTTACTAAGGTAAGATATGAATTAAAACTGTCAATGATTTTCAACTTTGCCTCCAATTTTCACAGAAGTACATCTAATTCCTTGAACATTTATTCTACATACAGCTTGAAAGATTTTGGCAACAGTCTTGTCGTGCTCCTCTCTTCACTTGAAGCAAGTCTAATTCTAGTCTCATGGCTCCAGCTTAAATATGGGCAAGGAAATCTTTTACTTGTTACCATATACCGTCCTCCTTCGGCTGGTTGAACAACATTTGGAGGAAGCATTGAGGATGGCAAAGGTGCAAAGTGTACTCTGGATGGGGGATTTCAATGTCCATCATCAAGAGTGGCTGGGAAACAGCACTACTGACTGAGCTGTTCGGGTTCTAAAAGATACAACTACTAAACTGGGTCTACAGCAGATGATGAAGGAACCAAGAAGAAAAAACATACTTGACCTCATCCTCACCAATCTGCTAGCTACGGGTGCATCTATCCATGACAATGTCGTTAAGAGTGATCACCACATAGCCTTTGTGGAAATGAAGTCCCATCTTCACATTGAGAATAATCTTCATTGTGTTGTGTGGCACTATCATCGTGCTAAATAGGACAGACTTTGAACCAATCTAGTGACTCAAGGCTGGGCATCCACGAGACACTATGGGCCATCAACAGCAGTGGAACCATGCTCCAGCACAATCTGTAACCTCATTGCCTGGCATATCCCCCACTCAACTATTACTAACTACAGATGGAGGAAGAACAGCTACAACAATAACTTAACAATAATGGCAATAGTAACTTTAAAATGGCTGTTCTGGCTGAGAGCTAGGCAGGCTGGGATTTTTTGTCAATTTATAATTAAAACCAGATGCAGGTCATAAAGTTGCTCTGGTTTGGGAGCTGTGATCTGAAGCTTTTGTGTTGGCCAAATAAGAGAAGTTGTTTACATTTGACCCAGACACTGTCGCTTTGATGTATTACTTTTGTATGTGGAGCATGTAATTTGCATAATGACATTGTTTGCAAGTTCAAACCATGTGATCTATTTCTGGTTACACAATTGGCTGGATGACACAGCATCTTCCAGAAGTGAGTGGAGGACTGTGGATAAAAAGGTGCAGCTTTTATTTGCCAGCAATAACTTGGAAGAGACCAACCATCATAAGAAGACCTGTACCCTGGGGAATGCTTCAGAAAAGAAGAAAATAGATTCTACATCCAGCATATTTCTTGGCCAAGGTTTTCCTAAACTCAGTACTAACTATAATCAGTGAAATAGTTAAAGTTGATGTTCAGTTGAGTTAATATGTAGTTTAAGTGTTAAAGTTCAGTAAAGAGTTAATGAGCTGCAACTGTTCACATTTGAAATGGTACCACAAATGTTAAATAAATAAATAATTGAATTGCTATCCTTTTTTGTCCCATTAAACTGGAATGCTTGGGAAAAAGTTGTTTAAATTAAAAGCTGAGTAACACATCAAGCCAAAAGATTAACCCTGGTTCAATGGAAAGTGCAGAAGTGCATATCAGGAGCAGCACCAGGCATACCTAAAAATGAGGTTTCAACCTAGTGAAGCTACCAAATAGAACTACTTGTATGCCAAACAGCAAAAATAGCAAGTGATAGACAGAGCAAAGCGATCCCACAACCAATGGGTCAGATCCAAGCTCTGCCACATGCAGTCATGAATGGTGGTGGACAATTAAACAACTCACTGGAAGAGAAGGGTCTATAAATATCCCCATCCTAAACGATGGAGGAGCCCAGCACATTAGTGCAAAAGCTAAGGCTGAACCACTTGCATCAATCTTCAGACAAAAGTGCCAATTTCAGCTTCCTCCAGTGGTCACCAGCATCTCAGATGCTAGTATCCAGCCAATTTGATATTCTTCATGTGATATCAAGAAATGGTTGGGGCCACTAGATACTGTAAAGGGAATGGACCTGAATAATAGTACTGAAGCCTTGTGCTCTAGAACTTCCATTCCCCTAACCAAGTTATTCCAGTACAATTATAACATTGGCATCTATCCAACAATGTGGAAAATTGCCCAGGAATGTCTTGTACACAAAAAGCAGGACAAATCCAACACAGTCAATTACTGCCCAGGCTACTCTCGATCATCAGTAAAGTGACTGAAGGGGTCATCAACAGTGCCATCAAGCAGCACCTACTCAGTGACGTCCAGTTTAGGTTTTGCCAGGGTCATTCAGCTCCTGATCTTAAACTTTGGTTCAAACATGGACAGAAGAGCTGAATTCCATAGGTAAGGGAAGAGTGGCTGCCCTAACATCAAGGCCTCACGTAACAGAGCATGGCATCAAGGAGGCCTAGTAAAACGGGAATCAATGATATCAAGGGGCAAATACTCTGCTGGTTAGAGTCATGCCTGGCACATAGGAAGATGGTTGTGGAGGATCAATCATCTCAGCTCCAGGATATCATTGCAGAAGTCCCTCAGAGTAGTGTCCTGGTGCAACCATTTTCAGCTGCTTCATCAATGACCTTCCCTCCGATTCCAAATAAACCTGTTGGATTTTAGCCTGGTGCTTTAAGACGTCTTACTGTTCCCTCAGTCATAATGTCAGAAATGGGAGTGTTTGCCGACAATTGCACAATGTTCAGCACTATTTGCAACTCCTCAGATATTGAAGCAGTCCATGTTCAAATTGAACAAGACCTGGACAATATCCAAGCTTGGGTTGACAAATAGCAAGTAACATTTGCGTCACATAAATGCCAGATAATGACTATCACCAATAATAGACATCACCCCCTGACATTCAATAGTGTTGCCATCACTGGATCCCCCACTGTCAACATCTTTGGGATTACCACTGACCAGAAACTCAACTGGACTCACCACATAAACACAGCAGCTACAAGAACAGGTCAGAGGCTAGGGATTCTGCAGCAAGTAACTCACTTCTCGACTCTCCAAAGCCCATCCACCATCTACAAAGCACAAGTCAGGAGTGTGATGGAATACTCCCCACTTGCCTGGATGGGTGCAGCTCCAACAATACTCAAGAAGCTTGACAGCATCCAGGACAAAGCAGCCCAATTGATTGGCACCACATCCACTCCCTCCACCACCAACATTCAATAGCAGCAGTGTATACCATCTACAAGATGCACAGCAGAAATTCACCAAAGGTCTTTATACAGACTTTCCAAACCTACAACATTTCCACCTAGAAAACATGGCTAGCAGATACATGGGAACACCATTACCTGCAAGTTCCTCTTTAAGTAACTCACCATTCTAACTCGGAAATACATTACAGTTCCCTTGCAGTTGCTGGGTCAGAATCCTGGAATTCCCTCCCTCCCTATTATGGGTCAACCCACAGAACAGCGATTCAAGGCGAGCTCACCAGCATCTTCTGAAGGGAAACTAGGGAAGGCAATAAATGCCAGCCAGCCAGCAACAGACATGTAAAAAAGTCTGCTGTTCCCTATTTGATTCCAATCTAGAATCTGAATAAATCTCATATCTTTACACTGATTGTTACATTTCAGCAGTATGTCTACTAAACACATAAACTTTTCATAATCTAGGATGCAAATGTAAATGTTATTTACTTCTAGGTATTTATCAAAGATTGTTCTTAGGTTAAATATTCCCTTTGCCATTCCTATTCCAGGTCTAAATCCACACTGCATTTCACCAATTTCTGATTCAAATGTTCTATTATATTTTATTATTACGAGAAAGAGTGGCCAAAGTAAACATTGGTCCTTTAGAGGGTGAAAAGGGAAATGTAATAATGAGAAAATGGCTGAGGCATTGACCAAGTATTTTGTGTCACTCTTCACAGTGGAAGACACAAATAACATGCCAAAAATTAATGACAGGAACGCTATAGCAGATGAAAACCTAGAAACTATTATCATGAAAGAGGTAGTGTTGGTTAAGTTAATAGGGCTAAAGGTAAACAAGTCTCCTCATCCTGATGGAATGCATCCCAGGGTACTAAAAGAGATGGTGGGAGAAACAGCAAAGGCACTAGTGATAATTTACCAAAATTCACTGAACTCTGGAGTTGTTCCCGCAGATTGGAAAACAGCAAATGTAACACCACTGTTTAAAAAGGAGACAGACAAAGGCAGATAACTATAGGCTGGTTAGCTTAACTTCTGTAATACGAAAAACGCTTGAATCTTTCATCAAGGAAAAATAGCAAGGCATCAGGATAGAAATTGTCTCACAGGTAAGACACAACATGGGTTCATGAAGGGCAGGCCATGTTTGACTAATTTAGTGGAATTTTTTGAACATATTACATTTGCAAAGGGGAATCTATGGATGTGGGGTATCTGGATTTCCAGAAGGCATTTGTCAAGGTGCTGCATCAAAGACTGCTGCATAAGATGTTATAGGTAATGTATTAGCATGGATACAGGATTGGTTAAATAACAAAAAGCAGAGTGGAGGTAAATGGGTGTTTTTCTGTTTCACAATTAGTGACTGGTGGTGTGCCTCAGGGATAAGTATTGGAACAGAAATTATTTATGATTTACAGATGATTTGGAATTGGGGACCAGGTGTAGTGTGTCAAAATTCGACACTAAGATAGGTGGCAAAGCAAAGTGTGCAGAGGATGCTGAAAGTTTGCAAAGAGATATAAATAGTCTAAATGAGTGGGTGAGGGTCTGGCAGATGGAGTACAATGTTAGCAAATGTGAGATCATCCATTTTGGTAGGAATAACAGCAAAATGGATTGTTATTTAAATGGTAAAAAATTGCAGCATGCTGCAGTGCAGAGGGACCTGGGTGTCCTTGTGCAAGAATCTCAAGGAATTGGTTTGCGTGCAGCAGGTAATTAAGAAGGCAAATGGAATTTTGTCCTTCATTGCTAGAGGGACGGAGTTTAAAAACAATGAGGTTATATTGCAGCTGTATAAGGTACTGGTGAGACCACACAAGGAGTACTTGTACAGTTTTGGTCTCCTTACTTGAGAAAGGATATACTGGCACTGGAGGAAGTGCAGAGGAAATTCAGTAAGTTGATTTCAGAATTGAGAGCGTTGGCTTATGAGGAGACACTGTATACTCATTGGAATTCAGAAGAATGAAAGGAGATCTTACAGAAACATATAAAATTATGAAGGGAATAGATAAGATAGAAGCAAGGAAGTTATTTCCACTGGCGAGTGAAACTAGAACCAGGGGCATAGCCTCAAAATAAATGGAAGCAGACTTAGGTCTGAGTTGAAGAGGAACTTCTTCACACAAAGGGTGAATCTGTGGAATCCCCTGCCTAGTGAAGTAGTTGAGGCTATCGCATTGAATGTTTTTAAGGCAAGGATAGATAAAGTTTTGAACAGTAAAGGAATTAAGGATTATGGTGAGCGGGTGGGTAATTGGAGCTGAGCCCACAAACAGGTTAACCATGATCTTACTGAACAGCGGAGCAGGTTTGATGTGTCAGGTGACCTACTCCTGCTCCTAGTTCGTAAGTGCTTATGTTCTTATTATAATTTTCAAGAGCATTTTAACAACTGGATTCATTAAACTTGTAGTTCCAAATTGATTTCATTCCATTGCTTTAGGTTTTTTTGGGTAACTTAACAAATAATGAATTTCTCAAACCACTTGGAATGTGACCTTTGTATATTTTTAATCACAAACTTCTATTATTAATTGTTTTCTATTTCTTGTTCTGATTCCTCAATCATTTATTAGGTTGGTCCATTCCTATGTTTTTCAATTCTTAAGTAAAGCACATAATTCTTTTCCACCTAACCAGATTCTAGCCAACTTACTTCTGCAAGTGCTAGTTATTCACTACGTGTCTGTTAGCTGTATGTAATAATCAAGTTTTCCTGCTTGATATAAAGTCCTTATACTCCATGTTCCAATTTTCAAGGAGTTATGTCTTCCACTGAATGCAGAAGCTAACCACTTGAGAGTTTAGGTAAATTTTGCCATAAATCCACTGGTTATTTTATCGGACAAAGGCTTCTTTTTCCCCGTCACTATTTACAACAGAACTGATTGCAGGAGCCGCCTTCTTCTGCATCTGCTATTCTTCGACCTTGACGTCGTGTGACTAACTATGGGTCTTATACCATATAAGGTGTCAGAATCTTCAAAGGTGACTGCTCGCACTACTTTTCTGAGCATTTTGACTATGCCATATGCCTTGTTGGATCTCCATCTTGAGCCACTGTCCTACTAACCTGTTAGGATCTTCTGCCTCTTCCACAATTCCTAGACTTCATGCCCATTGAAAGAAAGATAGAACATAGAAGACTACAACACAAACAGGCCCTTCGGTCCACAAGTTGCGCCCATCATACCCATAACCTACTAGGCCACAGAACTATTTGTAACTCCCAATCCCACTTAATCCCATGTACTCATCCAGAAGTCTTTTAAAAGATCTCAGCGAGTTCGCCTCCACTACCACCGACGGCAGCTGATTCCATTCACTCACCACCCTGTAAGTGAAAAACTTACCCCTAGCATCTCCTCTGTACTTGCTGCCCAGCACCTTAAACCTGTGTCCTCTCGTAGCGACCATTTCAGCTCGGGGAAATAGCATCCGAAAATCCACCCTATCTATCTCTCTCAACATTTTATAAACCTCTATCAGGTCATCTTTCAACCTTCGTCTCTCCAGGGAGAAGAGACCTAGCTCCCTCAACTTATCTTCATAGAGCATGCCTCCCAATCCAGGCAACATCCTTGTAAATCTTCTTTGCACCTTCTCAATAGACTCCACAACCTTCTTGTAGCGAGGTGACCAGAACTGCACGCAGTACTCCAAGTAGGGTCTGACAACTATAAAGTTGCAGCATTACCTCCCAACTCCTAAACTCAATCCCTTGATTAATGAAGGCCAGTATACCATATGCCTTCTTGACCACATTCTCAACCTACGAGGCCGATTTAAGAGTCCTATGGACCCCGACCCCAAGATCCTTCTGCTCCTTAACACTGCTAAGACTCCTACCTAGCTTCAGTTGTTGTGGATGTTCCACTCCACAACAGCTGAAGCTAATGGACCTCTCACTTTGTTTTGCACGGCTGTTGAATTGAGATCTCGAATGAACTGATGTGCACAATCAGCTTCATAGAGTTAAAGTAAGAGTTATGAGATGAGAATCTCCCCTAATCATTCTTGCCTTGTTGTGGGTATGTGATTTGGCAGGGATCATGGGTACTAGAATTCTCAAACATATCCCACATCTAATTCCTACAATTAACATCTCTTTCCTAAGAGTTATAGCAGTGGTTTCTTTAGTCTAAATGAAAACATGATCATTCAAAAACATAAAACCCTGAATAAGTAATTAACTCTCTAACCAGGGGTAACTCACTTATTTTATCAGCCAAGGACAATTATCATTTTACTTGCAGGACTCTAGAAACCAACGATCTTCACAAAGTTAACTACAGCTTCACTAGACACAACTGTTACCTTGCCCACTCACTGCTCAATCACAGCAGCACTGGCAGCTCTAAAGCTTGCCTGTCTGACAATAACTGGATTAAATTACATCCTGTGTGGTGTCCTCAAAGGAAACCAATCAGAAATCTGATCCAACTCATTGGACTTCCAAATAAACTTAACCGAGTGTCCAGGGGAATGAGTAAGAAGAAACCTGCACATATAGAAAATACAGCATTTTCCTCAACACAGTGTCCAGATTTTCAAAATTCAGTTTATCCAGGGACTTAAAACTATAACTCATATTGAACATTTCAATTTATAATAAAAAGTAAGAAACTCCATGTCTTCTGTTCTGATCAGGCAGGGCAGGAATTGAAGTATTTCCAATTTGTCTCAACACTCCAGGTCAGAAAGGGTGAAATTAAACATCATTTGATCCATACTAGGTACTCCTGCTAACAAGGTGAACACTAGCTGAGGACAAGATGTGCAAATAGTCCAAAGATGTGCTGGTTAGGTTGACTGGCCATGCTAAGATTGACCCTAGTGTCAGAGGCATTAGCAGGGTAAACACGTAGGGTTACAGGGGTAGGGCCTGGGTCTGATTGTAGTTGATGCAGACTCGACGAGCTAAATGACCTCCTTTTGCACTGCAGGGATTCAATGGAAGATCTTAAAGTTTAAAGTAGGCTTACATTAAAAATACAATGAAGTTACAGTGAAAATTCCCTAGTTGCCATACCCTGCCGCCTGTTTCAATACACCGAGGGAAAATTTAGCATAGTTAATGCATCTAACCAGCCCATCTTTTAGACTGTAGAAGGAAACACAGCATCTGGAGGAAATCCATGCAGACACAGAGAGAACATACAATCTCCACACAGACAGTCACCCAAGCCGGGAATCAAATCTGGGTCCCTGGCGGTGTGAGACAGCAGTGCGAACCACTGTTGTGCCCACTCAAGATCAGACTCAGCTGCTCATTCTCAGCAGCCAAACAGCTTGATGACTATACAATCATAGACATCTACAGGAGATATTGCAGGGAAGTCTGTGGCTGTGAAACTCCTATCATGAATAAAGCCAACCTCTGCAGACAGGAAGGAAATGTTACCATGTATTACCTCAAATGGCTCTTTTTCCATGCAATTATGTGGAAGACAGTGGAAACGATGAAGAGCGCACACAGACCAACACCATACATCCAGGCTGTAATCTTCTTCCACCGGTCATCCGACAGTCGATGAAGTAGTGTGCTTCCAACAATTGCTGGAAAAATGAGGAACTAGGAAAAAACATACACTCCAATTCAATCATTCAAACTTTTCCAACAACTCTGTTAGCTTATTTACCGCTTGGTCAAGGTTCCCTGCCCTCACCCAGCCCAACATTGCTGAGCAAGTACCTGATAAACCTCAAGGCAGACATATTCCTTAACTCTTGCTGTTCTCTGTCCTTTAGAAATGGGAAACTATAACAGGATGCCACAAGAGTCCAATATTTGAGTATACCTAAGAAAGTTGCAGGGCCTGTGCAGCATAGCAGAACGCGGAATTAAGCTGCAGAGCTGTACAACCAAGGATTGCTCAACTGTGTAATGGTGACATGTGACAGTTCCTGATCACCCAAAGTGAAATACCCAGATGTAGTCTGTGCTAACTTAGCTAATCTTAACCAGAATGAAGAGGAACATGATCAGGAATAGTCAACACGGCTTTGTTAAGGGCAGATCATGCTTTACGAGCCTAGTTGAATTCTTCAAAAATGTGACTGAACACATTGACGATGGAAGAGCAGTGGATGTGGTGTAGATGGATTTCAGCAAGACATTTGATAAGGTCCCCCATGCAAGACTTCTTGAGAAGGTGAGAGGGCATGGAATCCAAGGGGCTTTGGCCTTGTGGATCCAGAACCGGCTTGTCTGCAGAAGGCAGAGAGTGGTTGTGGATGGGTCTTCTTCTGCATGGAGGTCAGTCACCAGTGGAGTGCGCAGGGATCTGTTCTAGGACCCTTGCTGTTTGTCATTTTCATACATAGAATATAGAACAATACAGCCCTTCAGCCCACGAGTTGCGCCGATCACATCTACCAATCTACAGACCTATCTATAATCCCCTATCCTATTCTTTTCCATATACTCATCCAGAAGTCTCTTAAAAGACCCCAGTGAGTTTGCCTCAACAACCTCCGATGGCAGTCGGTTCCATTCACTCACCACCCTCTGAGTGAAAAACCTACCCCTGACATCTCCTTTGTATTTGCTTCCCTGCACCTTAAATCTGTGTCCTCTCGTAGTGACCATTTCAGCTCGGGGAAATAGTCTCTGAGAGTCCACCCTATCTATTCCTCTCAACATTTTATAAACCTCTATCAGGTCGCCTCTCAACCTACGTCTCTCCAGTGAGAAGAGTCCCAGCTCCCTCAACCTATCTTCATAAGGCCTGCCTCCCAATCCAGGCAGCATCCTTGTAAATCTCCTCTGAACTCTCTCAATAGCCTCTACATCCTTCCTATAATGAGGCGACTAGAACTGCGCACAATACTCCAACTGGGGTCTGACAAGAGTCTTATAGAGCTGCATCATTACCTCCTGACTCCTAAACTCTATTCCTCGATTAATGAAGGCCAGTACACCGTCCGCCTTCTTGACCACTTCCTCCACCTGCGAGGCCGATTTAAGATTCCTATGGACCCGGACCCCGAGATCCTTCTGCTCTACAACACAGCTAAGACTCCTACCCCTTATATTGTACTCCTTCATCCCATTATTCCTGCCAAAATGGACCACTACACATTTATCCACGTTGAAGTCCATCTGCCACTTCTCCGCCCAGTCTTGCATCCTGTCTATGTCCCGCTGCAACTTTTGGCATCCCTCCAGACCATCCACAACACCACCGACCTTTGTATCGTCGGCGAACTTGCTAACCCATCCCTCCACTTCCTCATCCAGGTCATTTATGAAAATGACAAACAGCAGGGGTACGTGACCTGGATGAGGAAGTGGAGGGATGGGTTAGTAAGTTCGCCGATGATACAAAGGTTGGTGGTGTTGTGGATAGTCTGGAGGGATGTCTGAAGTTGCAGCGAGACATAGATAGGATGCAAGACTGGGCGGAGAAGTGGCAGACGGACTTCAACGCGGATAAATGTGTGTGGTCTACTTTGGCAGGACCAATGGGATGAAGCAGTATAACATCAAGGGTAGGAGTCTTGGCAGTGTTGAAGAGCAGAAGGATCTTGGGGTCCGGGTCCATAGGTCTCTTAAATCTGCCCCGCAAGTGGATGATATGGTCAAGAAAGCACATGGTGTACTGGCCTTCATTAATAGAGGGATTGAGTTTAGGAGTCGGGAGGTAATGCTGACCCTTGTCAGACCCCACTTGGACTATTGTGTGCAGTTCTGGTCGTCTCACTATAGGAAGGATGTAGAAGCTATTGAGAGGGTGCAGAGGAGATTTACAAGGATGTTGCCTGGATTGGGGGGCATGCCTTATGAAGACAGGTTGAGAGAGCTAGGTCTCTTCTCCCTGGAGAGATGAAGGTTGAGAGGCGATCTGATAAAGGTTTATAAGATGTTGAGAGGAATAGATAGGGTGGATTCTTGGAGACTATTTTCCAGGGCTGAAATGGTCGCTACGAGAGGACACAGGTTAAAGGTGCTGGGGGGCAAGTACAGAGGAGATATTAGAGGTAAGTTTTTCACTCACAGGGTGGTGAGTGAATGGAATCGGTTGCCGTCAGTGGTGGTAGAGGCAAACTCGCTGGGGTCTTTTAAGAGACTTCTGGATGAGTACGTGGGATTTAATGGGATTGGGAGTTACAGATAGTTCTATGGCCTGGTAAGCATAGATATGATCGGCACAACTTGTGGGCTGAAGGGCTCATGCCCAATATGCACCAGCCAGTGAAACAATTTACTCCTGCCAATCAGGACTGAGCCTCCACAATGTAAGAACAAAGTACAGCAAAGGAACAGGCCCTTCAGTGCTCCAAGCCCATGCCACTCATGATGCCCTAACTTTAAAAAAGCTTCTTGCCCTTACTCAATCCCTACCTCTCCTTTTCCTCCCTGTTCACATATTCAACCAGATGCCTCTTAAATGTTGCTAATATGCCTGCTTCCACCACCCCTCTGACAACATGTTCCAGGCACCCATGATTCATTGTGTGAAAAATTTCCCACACACATCTCCTTTAAACTTTCCTCCTCTCACTTTGAACTTGTACCCCCTTGTAACTGACATTTCCACTCTGGGATAAAGGCTCTGACCATCCACCATCTATGTCTCTCAATTTTGTGGACCTCCATCAGATCTTTTCTTAGCCTCTGTCTTTCCAATGAAAACAATCCTAGATTATTCAATCTCTCCTCAGTCACGCCCTCGAGACCAGCCGACAACCTGGTGACCTTCTGTGCACTCTAAAATTTCTCTAGGTGGAATGCCCGGTCAACAACATAACCATTATTAACCAATTTAAAATATGGGCACAATAGTTAACACCTTGCTGAAATCTAGCATCAGCTTTATGTATGACTGTTGCAACTCAGGCATGCTGTCCAAAGCACAATGCGCTTGTCATGGCTTTGTGGGTAGCAGATCAGAAGGCTGTAGGATCTCAGCAATAAGTGTTGCATTGATGGAGCAGCTTTGCTTTGGGCAAGGTGCTAAACTGAGAACCCCATCACCCACTCAGTTCATTCAAAGATTCCACTGACACTATTCGAAGAAGAGCAAAAGTTGGTTCCCTGATCTTGCCAAATGTTTATTCTTTAATCAAATGATCTTGTTATTCTCACATGGCAATAGTCGTGCACATGTATCTCATTACAACGCTAACTGCTCTAAACTATTTAATGGGCTACAAAATACTTTGTAAAAGTTTTTACATAAAGATAGTTACTTACAAGACAGAAGGTTAAACGACAAAAAGACAGAATGCAAAAGGCATGAATTAAGTTACAATTTTTGCCAAAACAGATTACAATCACAGCACAGGGGTAAATATGTTAGAATCAGAATGTAAGAACAGCATGATCTTTAATAAGGTCATGGCTGATCTTCAAGTTTACTCCCCTTTTTCACTCTATTCCATGTCCTTAGATTTCCTGAGGGCCTGAAAGCGTGTCGATCTCAGTCCTGAATATACTCAATAATCAGGCATCCACAGCCCTCTGCTGTAGAGAGTTCCAGAGACACACAACCTGCTTGCAAACAGACCAAAGGTGTTCTGCAAAGTGGTCACTCAGTCATCCATCACATCCAACCATCACCCATGCAATCATAGAAGGTGTAACACATGCTCCTTTACCTCATCCCTGTTCAGATGAAGCAACGTTTCACATGCATGTTCTTTAATCTGGTCTATTGCATTCTCTGCTCCCAATGTGGACTACTCTGCATCGGACAGACCAAATGCAGTCTGGGTGACTGCTTCACTGAACATCTTCAATTCATCCACAAGCAGGACTCAGACGTACTTGTCACTAGCCAGGTCAACACCATCCTGCTTTCCTGTCCACCTGTTCATCCTTATCCTGTTGCAACTTTCCAGAGAAACCAAATGCAAACTGGAGGAACAGCACCTCCTCCAATTGTGCACTTTATAGCCTTCTGGATTGAATATTGGAGTTCAACAACTTCAGAGTATGAACTCTGTTCTCCAATTTCATCCCATTTCCCTTTATTTTATTTTAGTTCTTTTTATCTTATTAATCCATGCTGGGATGTGGCACAGGGGGTTGAAAAGTAGAGATAAAAAGAAAGAGGTTCACAGTGCACATTCAGCTGTAGTCCAATCTGATCCCTGCTATTGAAGGAAAACATTACATTCAGATAATCTCAAATAGAAAAGGCTGGTGAATAAGTAAGTGTTGGTGCCTGTACGATTCACCCCATCACATCATGTAAACAGTAGAAGATTGGAGAACTTACCGCATGTGTATAGCAGTTTGCAGCATGTTCATAGGTGGTGGGCTGGTACCGGGAATTTGCTGAGGGTCGATTATTCATAAATCTATAAAGAAAGCAAGGGAGTTTATTAATCCAATAAGTACTCATGTTTTAGGTAGAGCTTTGATTCAGTTAAACTTAAATTCATCAACAGAAGGCCCCCCCACAAAAAAAAACAAATTAGAAATTGTATTGGACAGAAATTTCCCCTTTCCCATGAAAAGGAAACTCAGATCTGCACTGAAATTCCAACATAATACATCGGAGAGTTAGATCTCGACACCTCACTCAAACCCTCACATAAACAATCAAGTATTTCACTTACACGTGTCAAGGTTAATGGCTAGACATCTTACTTTGACAATGCATGTTTCCTTCCCATGATGATCTGTGCTGGAACTGGACATAAGAAAGCAGCTGCTTTACCTCTTCACCACAATGTGGCTCCTTTAAAATGCAGGAACACCCAATCACAGGTCTTGCCCTGCTTCTAATTTAGCAGTTAAACTGCGTTTCTATCCATTCAGCTGTTAAACCGGTAGAGTTAGTGTGCAATGTTGTAGAATAAGATGACTTCCTGGTTCGATATCTATTTTTAAAAAAGGAAGTTAACACCCAGTGAAGGTAAATCTAGATGATTATCATCACCCACAACAGAGCTATTTAGTGTCAAAACATATCTGTCAACATGCCAGTAAAAAGCTCTGCATTTAGTGCACCCTCAACTCCAGTTAAAATCCTAAGCTAATCCAAACAAAATCCTCATACTCTCTACTCAGCACTGTACAGAATTCCAGTCGGCCAAACTATTCCTGTCAGCCAACATCACTATAAAAAGGCACAGATTATCTGGTCATTAATTCAATGCTGTTTGTGGGATCTTATTTTGCGTAACTTAGTTGCCTCACTTGTCTACTTAACAACTGTGATTCCACTTCAAAATTCCATTCGGTATATTATGAAAGGCAATATATTGATGTAAATTCTTTCTTAAACCACAGATTTTCTTTCATTGGTTAATCTTCATTATTTTGTTACGTTAATCACCACCAACCAAAGAGTATCTGCAAGATCAGACTTAGCCAAATAGTTAAAACTAGATAAAGGCAAATTACTGCAGATGCTGGAATCTGAAACAAAAACAGAAAATGCTGGAAAATCTCAGCAGGTCTGACAGCATCTGTGGAGATAGAACACAGCCAATTTTTTGTATCTGGATGACCCTTTGTCAGAGCTGTGGTGGCTCTATTAAGCCACAGAAACTTTATTACAGTTTGCGAGTAAAGCAGAAACTTTTATAACAAGAACTAAGCTTTAGCTGGAATCTACTTGAAGGGTTGGAATAGTTTAAATATAAAATAACAGATAGCTGGGAGAGAAATACAGGCTAGAATCTGATTGGGATTAGGGAGGAAGCAGGGGTGTGTGCTTATTTATAAATGGATGCCCAATAGTTATGTCCTGAGTGTCTCTTTATGCGTTAGTCATTGATCAACGTTCTTACTAAACAGACAAGTAGTTTCATGTTAGTGTTTGTAAAGTATTTATGCACTTACAGAGATTGCGTGACTGTAGGGAGAGAATCATCTTGGGCAACAATATATATCCAATGCCATTAGGAGCAACAAGCCCAGGCACACTCAGTGCACTGTGTTATTGCCTGGAAACCAGCTCTGCATGCTTAAGCTGCAAGTCACAAAACCAAACTAATATCAAATACTGAATGTTTTTATAAATAAATCTATCCATCGATCTTTTAGCCTGCACTGCAATTAGGAGGCACTTAGGAAATAAATCCCAGAATGATCAAATAAATATCTTGATGGCTCAGCTGTTCAAAATAACCCCAATTATGGGAGTCACCAGAATGTGCAGGAAGATACCAACTGATTCCCAATCTGAGGTCAAGAACAACAATTGGGCTTTACAATTATAGAGAAAAAAGAGGGAACAGAGACATTGAGATAAAGGAAACAAAATGGTTGACCAGCCATGACAGATGTTTATGAATAATATAGTTTGTGGCTCACAATAAAGATATATTTCAGTAAGGAAGAAGGGACAAATCCATGGTTAACCAAGAAGTTAAGGATAATACTAAACTGAAAGTGGTAAGGCAAAACATAGAACATAGAACATTACAGCGCAGAACAGGCCCTTCGGCCTTCGATGTTGCGCCGACCAATTAGGAAAAAGCAATGCCCCTCTAACCTAAACCATTCCCTTTTCGTCCATAAACTTATCTACTAACCTCTTAAACGTCACCAAACTTGGCGCATCTACAACTGCAGCAGGCAGGGCATTCCATACTCTTACCACCCTCTGGGTAAAGAACCTACCTCTGACATCTGTCCTATAACTACCACCTCTTAATTTAAAGCTATGTCCCCTCGTGCTAGCTTTCTCCATCCTAGGAAAAAGGCTATCACTGTCCACCCTATCTAAACCTCTAATCATCTTATATGTTTCAATAAGGTCTCCTCTTAGCCGCCTTCTTTATAACGAAAACAACCTCAAATCCCTCAGCCTCTCTTCATAAGACCTGCCCTCCATACCAGGCAACATCCTGGTAAACCTCCTCTGTACCCTCTCCAATGCCTCCACATCTTTCTTATAATGTGGGACCAGAACTGCACACAATACTCCAAGTGCGGCCGCACTAGAGTTTTGTACAGTTGCAACATGACATTGCAGCTCTGAAATTCAATCCCCCTACCAATAAAAGCTAAGACTCCATATGCCTTCTTAACAACCTTATCGACTTGATTGCCAACTTTCAGGGATCTATGCACATCTACACCAAGATCCCTCTGTTCTTCAACACTATTAAGAGTCCCACCATTAGCCCTATACTCTACACATATGTTATTCCAAAGTGAATTACCTCACACTTTTCAGCATTAAACTCCATTTGCCACCTCTCGGCCCAGCTCTGCAACTTGTCCAAGTCTCTCCGCAAAGTATAACACCCCTCTTCACTATCTACCACTCCTCCGAGTTTTCGGATTGGGAAGATTTTAAAAATCAATAAAAGATGACCAAAAAAAGTAGAGGGAAAAGATAAACCATGAAAACTAACAAATGAAATAAAAACAGACAGCAAGAGTTGCTTTAAATACATGAAAAGGAAGAAATGGGCCAAAGTGAAGATAGGCCCCTCACATTCCAAAAATGCTAAATAATCAAGGGTCAGAAGGGAAAGGAGGAAATAAATAACAATCACTAAAGAAAAAGTACTGGGGAAACCAACAGGTCTAGACTCTGGGTTGGTTCCCGCAGATTGGAAAACAGTAAATATGATGCTATTGTTTAAAAAAGGAGGTAGATAAACAATAGGTAACTACAGGCCAGTTAGCTTATCTTTTGTAATGGGGAAAATGCTTCATTCTATCATCAAGGAAGAAAGAGAGAGATATCTGGATATAAATTGTCCCATTGAGAAGACACAGCATGGGTTCATGAAAGACAGATCATGTTATTTAACTAATTTAGTGGAATTCTTTGGGTACAATACGAGCGCAGTAAACAATGAGGAACCAGAGGATGTGGTGGATCTGGATTTCCGAACGACACTCGACAAATGCCGCACAAAAGGCTATTGCATAAAATAAAGGTATATGGTATTACGGGTAACGTATTTGCATGGATAAAGGATTGGTTAACTAACAGAAAAAAAAGTGGGGATAAATGGGTGTTTTTCTAGTTGGCGATCAGTGACCAGTGGTGTGCCTCAGGGATCAATGTTGAGACCACAACTGTTTACAATTTACATAATGATTTGGAGTTGAGGACCAAATATTCCGTGTCAAAGTTCGCAGATGACACTAAGATGAGAGGCAGGGCAAAGTGTGCAGAGGACACAATATCTGGGCGGCTTGGTAGCACAGTGGTTAGCACTGCTGCTTCAGGGACCTGGGTTCAATTCTCATCTTGGGTCACTGTCTATTTGGAATTTGCATAATCTCCTCGTGTCTGTGTGGGTTTCCTCCAGGTACTCCGGTTTCCTCCCACAGTCCAAAGATGTGCGGGTTAGGTTGATTGGCCATGCTAAGAAATTGCCCCTTAACATCCAGGGTAGCGGAGGTTAGAGGGATTAGTGGGTATGATATGGGTTTGGGCCTGGGTGGGATTGTGTTTGGTGCAGACTCGATGGGCCAAAGGGCCTTTTTTTTCACTGTAGAGTTCTATGATTCAAAGCCTGCAAAGGGATATAGATAGTTTGAATGAATGAGCAAAGATATGGCAGATGGAGTACAATGCTGGTAAATGTGAGGTCATTTTGGTAGGAATAACAGCAAAATGGACTGTTATTTAAATGGCAAAAAAATGCAGCATGCTGCTGTGCAGAAGGACCTGGGTGTCCTTATGCAGGAATCTCAAGGATTCCTGGGGACCAATATCCTGGCGGGAAGGCTGGCTAAGGTTATGGGGAAGACTTTAAACAAGAACGGTTGGGGAGAGGGAATCGATATGAAGTGACTGGGAGCGAGGAGGTTAGTTCGCAAAGACAGAGGAATTGTTGACAGTAGGAGGGAGGATAGATAGGTGATGGAGAAGAGGAGCACTCAGGCCAAAGGGTTGAGATGTGCCTATTTTAACATTAGGAGTGTGGTGAACTTAGAGCATGGGATTGCTGCTTGGAAATGTGATGTGGTGGCCATTAGAGACTTGGATGTCTCAGGAACAAGACTGGATACTTCAATTGCTGGGTTTCAGATGTTTCATGAGGGACAGGGATAGAGGCAAAAGAGGTGGGGGACTGGCACTGTTGATCAGGGATAATGTCATGGCTGTAAAGAAGGTGGACGCCATGGAGTGATTGTCTATGGAGTCTCTGTGGGTGGAAGTCTGGAACAGGAAGGGGTCAATGACTTTAAACAAAGAACAAAGAACAAAACAGCACAGGAAACAGACCCTTCAGCCCAACGAGCCTGCGCTGCCACCCCAATGTTCCCACCTCTACCCTCGATCCCTGTCTATGTTTATAGACCTATGGATTAAAAACCAAATTTGAGACAATTTAGGGAGAATTTGTTTTGCCAATTAGCCTAAGAGCACATTTTTGGGATGTGGGAGGAAACCGGAGCACCGGAGAAAACCCACGCAAGCACGGGGAGAATGCGCAAACTCCCACAGACACAGGCCCAAATCCATGTACCTGCACAGCACAGCGATAGTCACTGAGCTGTCGTGTTGCCCATCAAATGGTCCAGGTCAAGCGTACACTAACGACGTGAAGCACTAGGATACTCTCGAAAAATCCAAGAGCAGCCCTCTCACGACCCATCGTGTGTATGCCCCTTGTTAGACAACAAGGTGGACCAAAGCACTTGTAGGATAAAAACAAGTACATCAATATCCTCATCTATTTACACACTTCCCAGGGACTCTCAAGGCTCATGATCCGTATTTTAAATCAGTTTTCTATACCCTCCATTCCCATTCTGTTCATGTGCCCATCTAAGTATTTCTTAAATAACTCCAGACCTCTCCTTCACAAAACTATGTTCCCACTCGCAAATACATTTATTTCCAAATGGGAATAAATCTTGTCTCGAAGAATCTCTCCAACAATTTTCCTACCAATGACGTCAGGCTCACCAGCCTATAATTACCTGGATTATTCTTGCTACACTTTTTCACACGCTCTCTCTCTTTCACACACTCACTCTCTCATTCTCTCTCTCTCTCTTATTCACTCACACACTCATGCACTCCCTCACTCTGTCATTCACTCTCACACTTGCTCATTCATTCGCACACTTATTTACTCTCTCACTCTTGTTGCCTCACACTGAAAGCCAGTACATACATGGAACACCTTCAGCTGGATCTGCTGAGTGTTGCTGGCCTTACTCTGTTTTGATTTTGATTTGCAGTATCTCTGAACAGGAATGATTAATAAGGTGTGGTGTGGTTGTGGGTGGGAAATGCTTCTGACCCTGAGATTTCATCCAGCCTCCCTTATTTCACGTGCCTGCTGGAGCTGGTGTGGTCATTGGATTGACACAACCCCTGCCCAGGGCTGGCACAGAGAGATGGCACCATGGGCCCATATTTAGTATCAGACTGCCACGCACTGTTGGACATTTTGGAGCTCACCAGCTTTTCCGGCCACCCAATGGTAACAGGGTTGTTGAGAAGGAGATAGGGAAACGGATCCTGGAGAGATACGATAATAACAGAGTTGTCGTGATGGGAGATTTTAATTTCCCAAATATCGATTGGAATATCCCTAGGATAAGGGGTTTGGATGGGGCAGAGTTTGTTAGGTGTGTTCGGGAGGGTTTCCTGACACACTAAGTGGATAAGCCTACAAGAGAAGAGACTGAACTTGATCTGGTATTGAGTAATGAACCAGGACAGGTGTCAAATCGCTCAGTGGGAGAGCATTTTTGGAATAGTGATCATAACTCTATCTCTTTTACACTAGCATTGGAGAGGGATCGGATCAGGCAAGCTGGGAAAATGTTTATCTGGAGTAAGGGGAAATATGAAGCCATCAGGCAGGAAATTAGAGACTTAAATTAGGAGGTATTCTGGGGGAAATATACTGAAGTAAGGTGGCAGATTTTCAAGGAATGTTTGTTTGGAGCTCTGCACGACAACGTTCTGATGAGACAGGGAGGTTTTGATAGGTTACAGGAACCGTGGTGCATGTAAGTTGTAATGAATCTAGTCGAAAAGAAAAACGTACAAAAGATTCAGGGAACTAGGTAATGTTAGGGATCTAGAGGAGTATATGGCTTGTAGGAAGGAACTTAAGAAGGAATTTAGGAGAGCCAGAAGGAGTCAAGAGAAGGCTTTGGCAGGTAAGATTATAAAAAACTCTAAGACATCCTACAAATATGTGAAGAGTAAAAGGATGAGGTGTGAAGGAATAAGACCTATAAAATGTGATGGTGGGAAAGTTTTTATAGAACCGGTAGAAATAGTAGAGGTGCTTAATGAATACTTCGATATTCACGGTGCAAAAAGATCTTGGTGGTTGTCGTGTAGGCTTGTGGAAGACTGAAAAGCTTGAGCATGTGGACATTAAGAAAGAGGATGCATTGGAACTTCTGAATATCAAGATAGATAAGTCACTGGGACCTGATGCGATGTACCCCATGTTGCTGTGGGAGGAGAGCGAAGAGATTGCAGAGCCTCTGGCGATGATCTTTGCATCATCGATGGAGCCGGAAGAGGTCTGGAGAATTGCAGATGTGGCTCCTATATTCGAGGAAGGAAATAGAGATAGCCCAGGAAATTATCGACCAGTGAGTCTAACCTCAGTGGTTGGTAAGTTGATGGAAAAGATCCTGAGAGACAGGATTTATGAACATTTAGAGAAATAATATAATCAAAAGTAATCAGCACGGCTTTGTCAAGGGCAGATCATGCCTTACAAGCCTGGTTGAGTTTTTTGAAAATGTGACTAAACACATTGACGAAGGAATAGTGGTGGATGTGGTTTATATGGACTTCAGCAAGGCGTTCGATAAATCCCCTATGCAAGGTTTTTGAGAAAATGAGGGGATGTGGGATCCAAGAGGATGTTGCTTTGTGGATCCAGAACTGGCTTGCCTGCAGAAGGCAGAGAGAGATGTCCTGCATGGAGGTTGGTCACCAGTGGAGTGCCCCAGGGATGTGTTCTGGGACCCTTGCTGTTTGTGATTTTTATAAATAACCTGAATGAGGAAGTGGAGGGATGGGTTGTAAGTTTGCCGATGACACGAATGTCAGTGGTGTCGTGGATAGTTTGGAAGGATGTCAGAAGTTGCAGCATGACATAGATAGGATGCAAGACTGGGCGGAGAAGTGGCAGATAGAACAGATGGATGATCTAGCAGATAGATGGATTTCAACCCGGATAAATGTGTAGTCGTACATTTTGGCAGGTCAAATGGGGTGAAGGAATATAATATTAAGGGTAAGATTCTTAGCCGTGTGGAAGATCAGAAGGATCTTGGGGTCTGGGTTCATAGACTCTCAAATCGGCTTCACAGGTAGAGGATGTGGTTAAGAAGACATATGGTGTACTGGCCTTCATCAATCAAGGGATTGAGTTTAGGAGTTGGGAGATAATGCTGCAGCTGTATATGATCCTGGTCAGATCCCACTTGGAGTACTGTGCGCAGATCTAGTCATCTCATTACAGGAAGGATGTGGAAGCCATTGAAAAGGTGTAGAGGAGATTTACAAGGATGTTACCTGGTTTGGATGGCATGCCTTATGAGGATAGGTTGAGAGAGCTTGATCTTTTCTCCTTAGAGAGACGAAGGATGAGAGGTGACCTGATAGAGGTGTATAAGATGAGGAGAGGATTGATCAGGTGGACTCTCAGACTTTTCCCCACAGCTGAAATGGCTGCTACAAGAGGACACAGGTTTAAGGTGTTGGGGAGTAGGTGCAAAAGAAATGTCAGGGGTAAATTTTTCACTCAGAGGGCGGTGGGTGGGTGGAATTCGCTGTCAGCGGTGGTGGTGGTGGAGGCGGCAAAATCGATAGGGTCTTTTAAGAGACTTCTGGATGAGTATGTGGGACTTAATAGGATTGAGTGTTATAGTAAGCTTAGTAGGTAGAGATAAGAGCAGCGCAACTTGTGAGCCAAAGGGCCTGTTTATGCTGTAGTTTTTCCATAATTTTATGAGTTGGCTTGCAGGTGCAGCAAGTAATTAAGGCAGCAAATGGAATTTTGTCCTTCACTGATAGAGGGATGGAGTTTAAAAACAAGGCGTTTTGTTGCAGGTTTGTAAGGTGCTGACAGGGCCACACCTGGAATACTGTGAACAGTTTTGGTCTCCTTACTTGAGAAAAGATAAACCAGAAGGGTACAGAGGAGATTCACTAGGTTGATTTTGGAGTTGAGGGTTGTTTTATAAGGAGAGACTGAATAGACCAAGGCTATAGTCATTGGAATTCAGAAGAATGAGGGGGGATTCTTATAAAATTATGAAGGGAATAGATAAGATAAAAGCTGGGAGGTTATTTCTACTGGTTGGGCATCCAAAAGCACCCTTTTTCAGAGTGCTCTCCAGTCAACTTTGGTCTTCAAGGGACATTACATAAAAGAAAATATAGGCTTTTCCCAGCAGAGAGTCATAATCATAGAGGTTTACAGCATGGAAACAGGCCCTTTGGCCCAACTTATCCATGCCACCCTTTCTTTTTTAAATCCCGAGGCTAATCCCAATTGTAACTGCACTTGGCCCATATCACTCCATACCCATTTTATCCATGTAACAATCTAAATGCTTTCAAAAGACAAAATGGTAACAGCTTCTACCACTACCTCTGGCAGTTTGTTCCAGACACTCACCACCCTGAGTGAAAACAATTGCTCCTTTGGACACTTTTGTATCTCTCCCCTTTCACCTTAAACCTATGTCCTTTAGTTTTAGATTCCCCTACCTTTGGGAAAAGATATTGACTATCTAGCTGATCTGTGCCCCTCATTTTATAGATCATAAGATCACCCCAAGTCTATTATGCTCCAGAGAAAAAAGTCCCATTATATCCAACCTCTCCTTATAACTCAATCCAGCAAGTCCTGATTGCATTCTTTTCTGCACTCTTTCCAGTTTAATAAAATCCTTTCTATAACAGGGTGACCAGAATTGCACACAGTATTCCAAGTGTGGCCTTACCAATGTTTTGTACAACTTCAAGTCATTACAACACCTGTATTCAATTTTCTGATCAATGAAGCCAAGCATGCCAAATGCTTTCTTCATCACTCTGTCCACCTGTGACGCCACTTTCAAGAAGCTATGAACATGTACTCCTAGATCTCTTTGTTCTGTAACTCTCCCCAACACCCTACCATTAACTGAGTAAGTCCTGCCCTGGTTCAATCTACCAAAATGTATCATTTCGCATTTGTCTAAACTAAACTCCATCTGCCATTCATCAGCCCACTGGCCCAATTGATCAAGATCCCATTGCAATCAGAGATAACTTTCTTCACTGTCCACTATGCCACCAATCTTGGTGTCATCTGCAAACTTACGAACCATGCCTCCTATACTCTCATCCAAATCATTAAAATAAATGACAAATAACATGCGTCATGACATGTCAAATCTCTTGAACATTCAGTGCCCACCTCTGGTCACCTTGTAGTCTATAATAGTATCTGATCATACCTATTTATTTAGGTTTGTGCATTGGTTCATGCATCTTATATGAATTCAACCATAAAAATTTTACCGAAGCAAAACACACCCAGGGCCATTGATTAAAGAAAGCTGAATGAATTAAGTCTGCTTTATTTACCTAGCATTTTTATCAATGATTTCTATACTTGCATTCCAAAATTCTATTCAGTTATTAAATTCACGAGTGGCCTCGAGTATTGGTTACATTGATCAATAAATCACAGGATTGTCACTAGTCAATTGCAACTTAAACTGGACCATTAGATTGCAATTTTTAAAATATAAAAGTGTACTCAATGTCCTGCATTATGGAAGAAGTAGCTGATTATGTTTCCAATTAATTTTGATCATCAGATAAAACCAATTATTGTCACCTCAAGCTATGAACCATGTCCCTCACAAAGGAATTTGCAGGCAGCAAATCATAACACTGCAGCCATCAGAGTTACAATACCAACTGTTATTTATATTGCATGTAGGCATTTTATTTCCTTCATTTCTACAATAAAATATTGCCAGAGGCAATTGGATTAATCAAGAGGTTGACAACTAGACATTGTCCTGGCCAAAAAGAAAGAAAACATCTTAAAAGAGGAAAAAGGGAGGGAGACACATAAACTTAGGGATGAAATCCAGAGTTTAGGACCTAGATGCTGGAGGCATGATCAGAGATGATGGAATAACTAAAATCAGGTATGCTCACATGGTTAAAATTGGAGGAGTGCAGAGATCACAGAAGTTTGTAGGAGAAGAAAGGGCAAGGCCATGGAGGGATTTGAAAAGAAGGTTGAGAATTTTAAAATTGAGGTAGAGTATGTAAACATTTCTAGGTTTCAAATGGCATTTTCCAACTCAAACATTATCTATACAAGATTCTCATGAGGCCTATTGCCAACAATATACTAAAAGACAATCACACTAGCATATGTTTGCGTCAAGTGCATTTTGAATCGGATGTGCTTTATCAAGTATAACTGGAGTGCATCAGTGAGGTGGGAGACGATTGGGCCTGAGTATGAGAGAGAATGGGTGTAGACTTGATGGGCCAAATAGCCCATGCACTGTTTCTATAATCTGTTAAATATTTTAGCTATTGCTTCCTGATTTCAGTTTGGGTATATTGCTATCTTTTGTGCCTCGTGTTGGCCCATTTCTTCCAATAAGATGTTTTAGGGACAGGGGAGAGAATTGATTCCTTATTTTAAAGTATTTCCACAGCCAATGAGCTCTTCTCACCAATATCACTCCTATATCATACAGCTCAAGAAATCAAAACCAGGTTTTAGGAAGACAGAATGTATGAATGCACAGTTTGCCACAACAGATGCAAAATGAAAGTGACACTGAACTCAAATGACCATGCTGCACTCCAGGCTTGGTCACCAACATGAAACTTACTGAAATTCAGCAGCCAAACACTGTAATCACCATCAAGGGTATCAGGAAGAGAAACAGACATTTTCTGCTGAATTCATACTTTACATTGACAGAGCAAAACCCAATGAAGTGTTTCTTTCCAACTGGAGAAGTGGTAATTGCCAGCATTTTCTTTTGAATATTTTTGTGAAAAAAAGCATTCTATTAACAAACACTGGGGCTATTGATTAAGAAACAAAACAGCTAATTCAAAAAGCTGCTGCTCAGGCTTGCTGTAAGTGAAAGACAATGGAGGCATTGGAGAGGGTGCAGAGGAGGTTTACCAGGATGTTGCCTGGTATGGAGGGCAGGTCTTATGAAGAGAGGCTGAGGGATTTGAGGTTGTTTTCGTTAGAAAGAAGGCGGCTCAGAGGAGACCTTATTGAAACATATAAGATGATTAGAGGTTTAGATAGGGTGGACAGTGATAGCCTTTTTCCGAGGATGGAGAAAGCTAGCACGAGGGGGCATAGCTTTAAATTAAGGGGTGGTAGTTATAGGACGGATGTCAGAGGTAGGTTCTTTACCCAGAGGGTGGTAAGGGTATGGAATGCCCTGCCTGCGGCAGTTGTAGATGCGCCAAGTTTGGGGGCGTTTAAGAGGTTAGTAGATAAGTTTATGGATGAAAAGGGAATGGTTTAGGTTAGAGTCATTGCTTTTTCTTAACTGGTCGGCACAACATCGAGGTCCGAAGTGCCTGTTCTGCGCTGTAATGTTCTATGTTCTATACTTGCACTGTGAGAGTTACTTACAGCAATCCTCACAATAATTTTTACTTCTATTTATGTTGTGCTTTAATGTAACGCCCCATGGTGCTTAACAAGAGGACTATAAAACAATGCAATACAAAACCGCATTCATAGATATTAAGGTCAGATGGCCAACGGTTTGGTCAAAGACATGGGCTTTAAGTGTGTTTTGAAGGAAAAACGTGAGATAATGAGGTGTAGACAGAAGTCCACATCTTGGGGCCAAGTGACTCAAGGAATAAAAATCGGAGTTAGACCAAAGAGTAGAGTTTGAAAAGCACAGATATCTGGCAGGCATGTAAGGCCGCAGCGGATTGCTGAGTTAGGGAGGGACAAAACCATGGACGCATTTGAAAGCAAGGATGAGAATTTTAAAATCAGGATGTTACTAGATCCAGAGCCAATGTAGGTTATTTGATTGTATCGATCATCTGGATGATAATGTGATGAATTTGATCAGCAAATTTGCTGATGATACAAAGATTGGAGGTGTAGTGGACAGTGAGGAAGGTTTTCAAAGCTTGCAGAGGGATTTGAACCAGCTAGAAAAATGGGCTGAAAAATGGCAGATGGAGTTTAGTGCAGACAAGTGTGAGGTATTGCACTTTGGAAGGACAAACCAAGGTAGAACATACAAGGTAAATGGTAGGATACTGAAGAGTGCAGTAGAACAGAGGGATCTGGGAATACAGATACATAATTCCCTAAAAGTAGCGTCACAGAAATAGGGTCGTAAAGAGTGCTTTTAGAACATTGGCCTTTATAAATCAAAGTATTGAGTATAAGCATTGGAATGTTATGGTGAGGTTGTATAAGACATGGGTGAGGCCAAATTTAGAGTATTGTGTGCAGTTTTGGTCACCAAATTACAGGAAGGATATTAATAAGGTTGAAAGAATGCAGAGAAGGTTTACAAGGATGTTGCCGGGACTTGAGAAACTCAGTTGAGAGAGAAAGGTTGAATAGGTTAGGACTTTATTCCATGGAGCATAGGAGAATGAGGGGGAGGTTTGATAGAGGTGTATAAAATTATGATGGGTATAGATAGAGTGAATGCAAGTAGGCTTTTTCCACTAAGGCTGGGGGAGAAAAAAACTAGAGGATATGGGTTAAGGGTGAAGGTGGAAAAGTTAAACTAGAAAGGTTGGGGGGGAGGGAATAGTGATGATGAGACTGAGAACAAGGAGGTTAGCTCCCAGGTAGGGAAGGACTGTAGACAGTATGAGAGGGAGGTTAAATGGGTGGTGGTGAAGGGAAATGTCCAGACTGAAGGGCTGAGGTGTGTCTATTTTAACGCCAGGAGTGTAGTAAATAAGGTAGATGAGCTTAGGGCGTGGATTGCTGCTTGGGAATGTGATGTGGCGGCCATTACAGAGACTCGGATGTCTCAGGGACAGGACTGGGTACTTCAGGTGTCAGGATTCAGATGCTTCAGGAAGGACAGGGCTGGGGGCAAAAGAGGTGGTGGAGTGGCACTGTTGATCAGGGACAGTGTCATGGCTGCAGAGAAGGTGGATGCCTTGGAGGGACTGTCTACGGAGTCTCTGTGGGTGGAAGTTAGGAACAGCAAAGGGTTGATAACTTTGCTGGGTGTATTCTATAGGCCGCCCAATAGTGACAGGGAAGTTGAGGTGCAGATAGGGAAACATATCCGAGAGAGATTTAGAAATAACAGGGTTGTCGTGATGGGAGATTTCAATTTCCCAAACATCGACTGGAATATCCCAAGGGTAAGGGGTTTGGATGGGGAGGAGTTTGGTAGGTGTGTTCAGGAGGGTTTCCTGACACAGTACGTGGATAAGCCTACGAGAGGTGAGGCTGTACTTGACCTGGTGCTGGCTAATGAACCAGGACAGGTGATGGATCTCTCGGTAGGAGAACATCTTGGGGACGGAGATCATAATTCTATCTCCTTCACCCTTGCATTGGAAAGAGATAGGATCAGGCAGGCTAGGAAGGTGTTTGTCTGGAGTAAGGGGAAACATGAAGACATCAGGCAGATAACTGGATGAATAAACTGGAAGGAGGTGTTCTTGGGGAAAAGTACAGAAGGAAGATGGCAGATATTCAAGGAATGTTTGTCTGGAGCTCTGCACAACAACGTTCTGATGAGACAAGGAGGTTTTGGTAGGCCGCGGGAACCGTGGTGCATGAAGGTTGTGGTGAACCTAGTCAGGAAGAAAAGAAAGGTGTATGAAAGGTTCAGAGAGCTAGGGGATGTTAGGGATCTAGAAGAGTATAAGGTGTGTAGAAGGGAGCTTAAAAAGGAAATTAGGAGAGCCAGAAGGGGTCATGAGAAGGCCTTGGTGGGTAAGATTAAGGAGAATCCCAAGGCCTTCTACAAATATGTGAAAAGTAAAAGGATGAGAAGAGAAGGGATAGGACCTATAAAAGGTGAAGAGGGAAAGTCTGTGTGAATCCGGAAGAAATGGCAGAGGTGCTTAACAAGTACTTTGCCTCAGTATCCACGGTGGAAAGTGATCTGGGAGGTTGTACTACAGGTTTGTGGCAGACTGAAAAGATTGAGTATGTGGATGTTAAGAAAGAGGATGTGTTAGAACTTTTAAATTCTATCAAGATAGATAAGTCGCCGGGACCGGATGGGATGTACCCCAGGTTATTGTGGGAGGTGAGGGAAGTGATTGCAGAGCCCCTGGCGATGATCTTTGCGTCGTTGATGGAGATGGGAGACGTTCCGGAGGATTGTGGATGTGGTTCCTATTTTCAAGAAAGGGAACAGGGATAGTCCGGGAAATTACCGACCGGTGAGTCTGACCTCAGTGTTTGGTAAGCTGATGGAGAGGCTTCTGAGGGATAAGATTTTTGAGCACTTGGAGAAGTTTAGAATGATCAGAAATAGTCAGCACAGTTTTGTCAAGGGCAGGTCGTGCCTTACGAGCCTAGTTGAGTTCTTCGAAAATGTGACTGAACCCATTGACGAAGGAAGAGCGGTGGACGTGGTGTACATGGACTTCAGCAGGGGGTTTGATAAGGTCCCCCATGCAAGACTTCTGGAGAAGGTGAGAGGGCATGGGATCCAACGGGCTTTGGCCTTGTGGATCCAGAATTGGCTTGCCTGCAGAAGGCAGAGAGTGGTTGTGGATGGGTCTTTTTCTGCATGGAGGTTGGTCACCAATGGAGTGCCCCAGGAATCTGTTCTGGGATCCTTGCTGTTTGTGATTTTCATAAATGACCTGGATGAGGAAGTGGAGGGATGGATTAGTAAGTTCGCCGATGATACAAAGGTCGGTGGTGTTGTGGATGGTCTGGAAGGATGTCAGAAGTTGCAGCAGGACATAGATAGGATGCAAGACTGGGCGGAGAAGTGGCAGATGGACTTCAACGCAGATAAATGTGTAGTGGTACATTTTGGCAGGACCAATGGGATGAAGGAGTACAATATCAAGGGTAGGAGTCTTAGCTGTGTTGAAGAACAGAAGGATCTTGGGGTCTGGGTCCATAGGACTCTTAAATCGGCCTCACAGGTGGAGGATGTGGTCAAGAAGGTGTATGGTGTACTGGCCTTCATTAATTGAGGGATTGAGTTTAGGAGTCGGGAGGTAATGCTGCAACTTTATAAGACCCTTGTCAGACCCCACTTGGAGTACTGTGCGCAGTTCTGGTCACCTCACTATAGGAAGGATGTGGAAGCTATTGAAAGGGTGCAAAGGAGATTTACAAGGATGTTGCCTGGATTGGGAGGCATGCCTTATGAAGATAGGTTGAAGGAGCTGGGACTCTCCTCCCTGGAGAGACAAAGGCTGAGAGGCGACCTGATAGAGGTTTATAAAATGTTGAGAGAAATAGATAGGGTGGATTCTCAGAGGCTATTACCCTGGGCTGAAATGGTCACTACGAGAGGACACAGATTTAAGGTGCAGGGAAGCAAGTACAGAGAAGATGTTAGAAGTAACATAAATACATAAACATAAAGTCAAACCAAAGGGTGATTCGGGAGTGGAATGCCCTGCCTGTGGCAGTTGTGGATGCGCCAAGTTTGGTGGCGTTTAAGAGGTTAGTTGATAAGTATATGGAAGAGAAGGGAATGGTTTAGTTTGGAGGGTCCTTGCTTTTTATATTGGTCGGCGCAACATCGAAGGCCGAAGGGCCTGTTCTGTGCTGTAATGTTCTATGTTCTATGTAGTTTTTTCACTCAGAGGGTGGTGAGTGAATGGAATTGGCTGCCATCGGTGGTGGTAGAGGCGAACTCGCTGGGGTCTTTTAAAAGACTTCTGGATGAGTATATGGGATCTAATGGGATTGGGGGTTATAGATAGGTCTATGGCTTGGTAGATATAGATGTGATCGGTGCAACTTGTTGGCTGAAGGGCCTGTTTGTGCTGTAGTGTTCTATGAATATTGGCGGTGGGGGGGTTCTTCACATAGAGAGTGGTGGGAGTGTGGAATGAGCTACTAGGTGAAATGGTAAATACAGGCTCACTTTTATCATTTAAGAAAAACTTGAACAGGTCCATGGATGAGAGAAGTGTAGAGGGATATGGTCCAGGTTCAGGTCAGCGGCACTGGGCAGAAAAATGGTTCAGCACAGCCAAGAAGGGCCAAAAGGCCTGTTTTTGTGTTGTAATGTTCTATGGTTCTATGTTCTATACAAGACTAGCCTATCCATAGCAGACAACCTGCCCATTCCGAGTATCAATTTGCTAAACCTTCTCTGAAGGGTTTTGGCTTGACGGGGTGGATGGTGAGATGCTTTCACTGATTGGAAAGTCTCGAACAAGGGGACACAGCTACAAGATAAAGGGCAGGTCATTTAAAACTGAGGAGAAATTTCTTCTCACAGAGGTTGGCGAATCTTTGGAATTCTCTGCCCCAAAGAGTGGTGGAATCTGGATTGTTAGAAGTATTTAAAGCGGAAGTCGATATATATTGGATAGATCAAAGAATAGAGGATTGTGGGGAAATAGCACAGAAAAGGAATTCAGGACTGCATACGTTAACCATGATTGTATTGAATGGTGGGGCAGGCTTGAAGGGCCTGGTGGCGTACTCCTGCTTCTAATTCTTGTGTTTTTTGTGAACTGCTTCTATGCATTTCATAAGGGGTGCAGGAATAAACAGACTTTGGTGTTTATATGCACAAATCATTGAAAGTGGAAGGACAGACAGAGAGAACAATTAATATAACATTTAATATTCTGGGATTTATTAATGGAGCATAGGGTAGAAGGACAAGGAGGTTATGCTGAATTTCTATATGACACTAATTAGACCTCAGCTGGAATGCGTACAATTCTGGGCATCATACTATTGAAAGGATGTGAATGCACTGGAGAGAGAGCAGAAGAGGTTTACAAGAATGATTCCAGGAATGAGAAACTTCATTTATGAGGATAAACTAGAGGGGTTAGGACCGATCTCGGAGGGAAGGCAACCAAGAAAAGTTTAATAGAGATGTTCAAAATCATGAGGATGCTGGAAGAGTAGATAGGGAGAAATATTCTTCTTGTAAGGATCAAGAAAGAGTGGGTACAGATTGAAGACGATTAGCAAAAAAAGCAAACTTTTTCCACACACGTAGGTCAAGTCTGTAATGCACTGCTTGGGAGTGTGGGGGAGGCAAGTTCATTTGATGCATTCAAAAGGACACTAGGTAATTATTTGAAACACTGTGCAGGAGTACAGGGAAAAGAGAGGAACAGTTCAAAGTCATAATGCTTGTCTGGAGAACTGATGCAGAAATGATGGGCCAAATAGCCTCCTTCTGTGCCAATCCATGAATGCAATTGACACGATTGATATGGACTTTGGCAAGGCTTTATCAAGTCAAAATTGGCTGACAGAACATAGAACATTACAGCGCAGAACAGGCCCTTCGGCCTTCGATGTTGCGCCGACCAATTAGGAACAAGCAATGACCCTCTGACTTGGACCATTCCCTTTTCATCCATAAACTTATCTACTAACCTCTTAAACGCCACCAAACTTGGCGCATCTACAACTGACACAGGCAGGGCATTCCATACCCTTACCACCCTCTGGGTAAAGAACCTACCTCTGACATCTGTCCTAAAACCACTGCCCCTTAATTTAAAGCTATGTCCCCTCGTGCTAGCTTTCTCCATTCTAGGAAAGAGGCTATCACTGTCCACTCTATCTAAACCTCTAATCATCTTGTATGTTTCAATAAGGTCTCCTCTTAGCCACCTTCTTTCTAACGAAAACAACCTCAAATCCCTCAGCCTCTCTTCATAAGACCTGCCTTCCATACCAGGCAACATCCTGGTAAACCTCCTCTGTACCCTCTCCAATGCCTCCACATCTTTCTTATAATGCGGGGACCAGAACTGCACACAATACTCCAAGTGCGGCCGCACTAGAGTTTTGTACAGTTGCAACATGACGTTGCGGCTCCGAAATTCAATCCCCCTACCAATAAAAGCTAAGACTCCATATGCCTTCTTAACAACCTTATCGACTTGATTGCCAACTTTCAGGGATCTATGCACATATACACCAAGATCCCTCTGTTCATCAACACTATTAAGAGTCCTACCATTAGCCCTATACTCTACACATTTGTTATTCCTGCCAAAGTGAATTACCTCACACTTTTCCACATTAAACTCCATTTGCCACCTCTCGGCCCAGCTCTGCAACTTGTCCAAGTCTCTCTGCAAACTAGAACACCCCTCTTCACTATCTACCACTCCTCCGACTTTGGTGTCATCCGCAAATTTACTAATCCATCCTTCAATACCCTCATCCAGATCATTTATAAAAATTACAAACAGCAGGGGCCCCAAAACAGACCCCTGAGGTACACCACTTGTAACCGAACTCCACGATGAATATCTCCCATCAACCACCACCCTCTGTCTTCTATCTGCTAGCCAATTCCTAATCCAATTAGCTAAATCACCCTCAATCCCATACATCTGCATTTTCTGCAGAAGCCTTCCATGGGCCACCTTATCGAACGCCTTACTAAAGTCCATATATACCACATCAACTGCCTTACCCCCATCCACCTCTTTGGTCACTTTTTCAAAAAACTCAATAAGGTTAGTAAGGCATGACCTACCCTTCACAAAACCATGCTGACTATCCCCAATCAATTCATTTCTCTCTAAATAACTATAAATCCTATCCCTAATAATTCTCTCCAATACTTTGCCCACAACAGAAGTAAGACTCACCGGCCTATAATTCCCTGGAAAGTCTCTCTTCCCCTTCTTGAACAATGGGACCACATTCGCTATCCTCCAGTCTTCCGGCACTATACCCGTAACCAACGACGACCTGAAGATCAGAGCCAGAGGCTCTGCAATCGCCTCTCTTGCCTCCCAGAGAATCCTAGGGTAAATCCCGTCCGGCCCAGGGGACTTATCTAACTTCAAACCCTCAAGAATATCTAGCACATCCTCCTTATCTACTTCAATACTTTCCAGTTTGCAACCCTGTATCCCAGTGTTCTCCACAACTACATTTACATCTCCCTGCGTGAATACCGAAGAGAAATATTTGTTCAGTGCCTCTCCAATCTCTTCAGGCTCCACGCACAACTTCCCACTGCTGTCCATGACTAGCCCTAATCTTGCCCTAACCAATCTTCTATTCTTAACATATCTAAAGGAAGACAGAGGCAGGAAACAGAAGGTGGTTGTTAAGGGATGTTTCTGTGATTGAAGTTTCTATTGGGATTCAACAGGGTTCAGTGCAAGGGTCCGGCTATTGTTGACGTAGATTAATGATTTGGACTTAAATGCAAAGTCCAAGGAAAGCATGAAATTGGTAGGGTGATAAATATTGAGGAGGATAGCACAGACTGCAACAGTAAATCAGTGGACTGGTCCATTGGGCAGAGCAGAGGCAAATGGAATATAACCCAGATAAGTGTGAGGTAATGAATGTACTTGGGGAGGGCTTACATGACAAAGGATTACACTAGGAATGATAGGTCCCTCGATTGTACTGAAGATTACAGTAACCTTGAAGTGCATATCCATAGACCCTGAAAATTTCAAGGCAGGTAGATAAGTTGGCTAAGGCAGCACACAAGATATTTGCCTTTATTAGTTGAAGCATAAAACACAAGAGCAGAGAGGTCATGCTGGAACCACATAAACAATGGTTAGGCCACAACTGGAGTATTGTGTGTAGTTTTGTTCAGGAAGGGTTTGATTGCACCAGACAGGGTGCAGAGGAGATTTACCAAGATGATGCATGGGCTGGAAACTTTAAGCTATGAGGAAAGATTGGATGGGCTGAGGCTGTTTTCCTTAGAGAATGAAAGTTGAGAGGGGACCTGGCAGAGGAGTACAAGATTGTAAGGGACATGGATATAGTGGATAGGAAGGCATTTTTTCCATTTGGAGATGGGTCAATAACCAGAGGATAAGGATTTAAGGTAAGAAGTAGAAGTTAAGAGGGGAGCGGCAGAGAAGAGTAAGTCTGGAACACGCTGCTTGAAAGAATGGTTAAGTTAAAAACTCTTGTAGTATTTAAATATTCATTTGCACTGCTGTTGCCTCCAGGGCTACGGGCTAAACCCTGGAAAATTAAGTTAACGTAGTTAGATCTTTGTTGACCAATGTGATCATGATAGGCTGAATGGCCTTCTCTGTGGTTTAAACATCTTATGAATGTATTCCTCAAAAAACTCCAATAAATTCATTAAACACAATTTCCTTTTTACAAAACCGTGTCAATTCTGCCTGATTCTCTTACACTTATTCAAATATTTTATTGTAATAAGTTAATAGCTTCTAGCAATTTCTCCATGTTGAATTAATTGGCCTATAGTTTCCTGCATTCTGTCTCCCCTCTTTTTGAATAAAGGAATTACATTTGCTATTTTCCAACATAACGCAACTCTCACTGAACCTCAAGGATTTTGGAAAATTAAAATCAAAGTATCAACAATTTCATTAACCTAGGATGAACCCGGGGATTTGTCAACCTTGGTTCCAACATTTTGCTCAGTACCACTTCCCTGGTGATTGTCATTTCCCTGAGTTTCTCCCTACCTTCCATTTCTAATTTACAGCTATTTCTAGGACATTACTTGTTTCCTCTATAGCAAAGAGCAACGCAAAATACTGCCTCACTTCATCTGCCAATTTCCATTCTTATCCTCCAGGCTTACTTTCTACAGGATCAAAGCTTACTTTTTGTTAACTCTTTTCTAAAATAGTCATAGAAACTCTTACTATTTGTCTTTACATTTCTAGCTAGCTTTCTCTCGCGGTAATTTTTTCCTCAATATTTTTGACATCTTTCGCTGTTTTTTATATTTTGTCTAATTTTTTGACTCACCACTAATCAATGCATTATTATTTTTTCTCTTTAAGTTTGATACTTTCAACTTTTTAATGGGTCCTCCCCTTGGGAATTTTTCTGTCTCGTTGGAATGCATCTTATCCCCTTAAACATCTGCCACTGTATTTCTATTGACCTATCCCTTAATCTCATTTTCCAATTCATTTTTGCTAGCTCTATTTTCACAGACTCATAATTGCTTCTATTTAAATTTAAAATAATAATTTTAGACACATTCTTCTCTCCCTCATACTGAATATAAAATTCAATCCTATTATAATCACTGCTACCTAGGGGTACCTTCACTATGAGGTCATTAATTAATCCCATCTAATTTCATAATACCAAGCCTAGTACAACTTGTTCCCTGATTGCTTTCAGAATGTGCTCTTCTAAGAAATTATCCTGAAAGCAGATTATGAATTTACCATCGACAGCAGGCTTTTTCAAATTGCAGTTGTGAGCTGTTGTTGGGTGGCAGGATGTTAAAAATAGGCCACTGGATAAATTCCCACTGCCCTAAACACTGATCCTGTTGAAAAACGCACGCAGGATGTTCTGTTTATAGCACACATTTTGTAGAAGGCAGCATGATAATGAAAACGTTTAAGACGATGACACAGCCCGCATGAGAACTAGAAGAGCTTAGTACGGCCTATTACAAATCATGTCCACTTTATGCAGGACATAGGTAAGAATTGGGAGACATGCATTTTTAAATGTACACTAAATCCAATTTGGATTGTGACTATAGCAGCAGTGCTGCAGCTTGCCTGGTCAGTGGATTCTGCCGAGTCTTGAAATACACAGCAGGCTGGAACTTCAGAGTTTGACAAGTCTCTCAAAATCCAACTCATTAATTTTTCTGTGTGCATAAAAATATTTTGCTGTTGAATCAATTTCAAACTGAGATGATGCCTGAAAAACAGGAAAACCATTGAGGCTTTTTTAAAAAATTACAAACGTACGTGAGAAAGGATAATTGACACATTAATTACAGATATCAATGGGTGCAGCAAAATGTAGTTGTTGATGTGACATATCCCACCTGCCAGGCAGGTTTACTGATGGGATGGTAACTGATAACAGGTAATTGGCAACTGCCTATTAAGTTTCCACCAGCAGCACATTGATCTGGTAAGCTCTTCATTCTAAAGGCGTATCTTATACAAGAAATCTGTCACACGTAAACAGCAGTCAAATTTTTGTGGATGACTGACGCACATTTGATGACTGAATTGGTTGATTTCAGACATTTATTTTGAATGTATACGTTGACGAGAGAAGCTTGAAAAATACTGACACCAATTTCCTTTGTGGCAGAATATGGCCTGAATAAATTGGAAAATGGATCTGAAACAGGCCCTCTGATGTTTCATGTACTGTATAATGTTAATACCAAGTGGAAAGATCACATTTCATTCCACATCCCACGTGATTCAAGTTGTGAGGGATGTCATATGGAAAAAGTGGGATGTCAGAAAAAAGTTTGAAAAAAACTCTGATTTACAGTACGTTTGCCTATTTGATTGTTCCAGTCTATATGTAGGTTAAAATCCCCCATATAATTGCCGCACCTTCTTGATAAGCTCTTATTATTTCTTCTTTGATACTGTGTCCTGTGATTAATGTTTTGTCGTTCTGTACATTACTCTCAAAATAGGAAGGACCCTCCAATTCCCCCTCCAGTCTATCTGCAGTGATTGAATTGCTCAAACTATTAATCAAGCGCTCCATTCAACATACACATAACCAGACTACCTAACTGTAGAGGTTCAAGAAGATAGCTCACTATCTTCCTGAGGGCATTTAGGGACAGGCAACAAATGTTTTTCACACTGATGCACTCAATACAGAATGGCACAATGCTGCCTCACAGTGCCAGGGACCCAGGTTCAATTCCCGGCTTGGGTCGCTGTCTGTCCACAGGCTGCACATTCTCTCTGTGTTTGCATGGAGTTCCCCCCGGGCGCTCTGGTTTTCTCCTGCAATCTGAATGACATGCTGATAAGATGCATCAGCCATGATAAATTCTCCTTCACTGTATCTGAACAGGTGCTGGAGTGTGGTGACTCACAGATTTTCACTGTAACTTCATTGCAATGTTAATGCAAGCTTACTCGTGACAAATAAATAACATCTGTGAATGAATAAAAATGTGTTTGACAGCTTCCTTTATACAATGTGCAATGAAAGCCCACTAAAGCTTAATGTAATTTACTGAAAATATAATTTAAAGTTTACTGAGCAGTGTTACCCATTTGTTCTGGATAGAACAATGTGACAACTGCCAAGAGCAGCAAAGGTGTAGAAGAATAGTTCATAGGAGCCCCAGCATAGTCCAGATATGCTTGGCACAAATGGTTAACGTTACTTACAGATTAAAAGAACGTGGCAAAGGCCATTTCCAAAAGCACTGCAGTACTTGTACATAATCAATTTTACAGCCCTTCTCCTCCCCTCTCCCAAATTCAAACAGTGTTTGTTCAAGATCAAGTCAGGATTTCCACAGAAATGTGTATGAAAGAAGCTGTCAAATACATTTTTATTCAATCACAGATGTTATTTATTTGTCATGAGTAAGCTTGCATTAACATTGCAATGAAGTTATGACACTCATGTTCAAATCACTCTTTAGTTAGAGTTCTGAAGCAATCTACTAGTAATATTAACCTATTTTTCCATTCATGTATTAGCCGGTGTGCTGAGCATTTGCAACTTTTTTTTGTTTTTTGGGAACAGCAGTCAATCCATCCCTTTGAGATTGTTGTGCTATCCTACCTGCCTGCTCAAGTAATTTTTATTGATAAGAGTTTGGTTTGTTAAGCTGTCTCAATAACACAACGGTTTGCACCATAGGATGACATGGTGGCACACAGTGGTTAGCACTGCTGCCTCATAGCATCAGGGACCCAGGCTTGAAGCCCAGCTTGAATCATTGTCTGTGTGGAATTTGCACATTCTCTGTGTCTGTGTGGGTTTCCTCCTGGTGCTCCGGTTTCCTCCCACAGTCTAAAAGATGTGCTGGTTGGGTGCACTGACCCAGCCAAGCGCCTGAGTGTGGCGACTAGAAGATTTTCACAATAACTTCATTGCAGTGTTAATATACACCTTATTTGTGACTAATAAATAAACTTTACTTTTTTACATAGTGATCAACAATATATCAGCCATAATCTAGGGTGGCTTTTGCTGCAGATGAAGACACTCGACTGAAGTGGTGAGGAACTGCTGGCTTGTTTTCTCTGGACCCTCTTTTCAACTAGCTAAACTTTTCATTTGTCCACTTTTTCAATTGTCCTTCCAAATGATCAGCTGTAGAGATCATAGTCCTCAATGCCTCTTTTCCCCATTGTCAGTGTCAAGATCTGCCAACTTCTTATCTCATTTGCAGATATCCTTGTAGCAGAGAAATAGATGCCCAAGTTGTGATCCTCTGACTAGATCACCACCCACAAGGTCTTTGCATATACGGCAACTCTATAAGATAAGGGGATCTTATTGAGACATATAAGGTAATGAAGGAGATAGATAAGGTAGAGGTAGAGAAATTCTTCTCGCTCAGAAAGGATAGCAGGACTAGAGGCACAGCTTTAATATAAGGGGAGGGGTAGTTTAGATCAGAGTTGAGGAGGAACTTCTTCACTCAAAGAGTGGAATTCTCTGCCCGTTGAAGTGGTGGAGGCTACCTCGCTGAATATATTTAAGTCACAGGTAAATAGGTTTCGGACAGACAAGGGAATTAAGGGCTACGGGGAGAAAGCGGGAAAGTGGAACTGATTCACTTCAGATCAGTCATGATCTTATCGAATGGTGGGACAGGCTCGAAGGGCTAGATGGCCTACTCCTGCTCCTATTTTTTACATTTTTATGAACTCATCCATGGCTGGGTCAACGCGGCTATTACTTGCTTAGCAACAATTGTATCCTGATGGAATTAGCACGCTGTAGGTGCTGGCATTGATTGGGAATCCCATCGAAGACTGGAGCACTCTGCTGATTCTGCACAGCATTGCACTGTCAAGCATATTAATCAAATAAGACAACTCTACCTGGACTATTATAGATTCAAAACATTTGGTATAAAATCTAAAGCTGGGAGAGGGAGTTTTATTCGGTATTCATGAAGGAGAGGGGTTTGTTGACAGCTCCTGTCTCTGAGAGAGCTGTGGACCAGTTGAGGGAAATATCCATACCGAGGGAGGAAGTGTTAGAGCTTCTAGTAGCATTAAAACTGATAAATCTCCGGGACCTGATGGCATTTATCCCAGGCTGCTTAGGGAGGTGCGAGGTGAAATTGCTGGGCCTCTGACGCAAATCTTTGTCTCTTCCTTGGACACAGGTGAGGTCCCAGAGGACTGGAGAATAGCTAATGTTGTACTGTTGTTTAAAAAGGGTAGTAGGGATAACTCTGCAAATGATAGACCGGTGAGTTTGACGTCAGTGCTAGGGAAGCTGTTGGAGGGGATTCTCAGAGATAGGATGTATAGGCACTTAGAGCGTTGCGATCTGATTAGGGATACGCAGCATGGATTTGTTAAGGGGAGGTCGTGCCTTACAAATCTGGTAGAATTTTTTGAGGAAGTGACGAAAACGGTCGACGAAGGGCGAGCCGTTGATGTCGTCTATATGGATTTTAGTAAGGCGTTTGACAAAGTCCCTCATGGGAGGTTAGTTGAAAAGGTCAAGGCTCATGGGATACAAGGACAGGTAGCCAGATGGATAAGTAACTGGCTTGGTAATAGGAGACAGAGAGTAATAGTGGAAGGGTGTTTTTCTAGCTGGAGGTCGGTCACTAGTGGCGTGCCGCAGGGCTCGGTACTGGGACCTCTTCTATTTGTAATATATATAAATGACTTGGAAGAGGGAGTAAGTGGAGTGATCAGCAAGTTTGCAGACGATACAAAGATGGCTGGACTTGCAGATAGTGAGGAGCATTGTCAGGCATTGCAGCAGGACATAGATAGGCTGGTAGCTTGGGCAGACAGATGGCAGATGGAATTCAATCCTGATAAATGTGAGGTGATGCATTTCGGGAGAAAGAACGTAGGGGGGAGGTATATGGAACATAGAACACTACAGCACAAACAGGCCCTTCGGCCCACAAGTTGTGCCGAACACATCAAAACCTACCCAGCCATAGACCTATCTATAACCCCCAATCCCATTGGATCCCATATACTCATCCAGAAGTCTTTTAAAAGACCCCAGCGAGTTCGCCTCGACCACCACCGACGGCAGCCAATTCCATTCACTCACCACCCTCTGAGTGAAAAACTTTCCCCTAGCATCCCCTCTGTACTTGCTTCCCTGCACCTTAAATCTGTGCCCTCTCGTCGCGACCATTTCAGCCCTGGGAAATAGTCTCTGAGAGTCCACCCTATCTATTCCTCTCAACATCTTGTAAACCTCTATCAGGTCGCCTCTCAACCTTTGTCTCTCCAGGGAGAACAGTCCCAGCTCCCTCAACCTGTCTTCATAAGGCATGCCTCCCAATCCAGGCAACATCCTTGTAAATCTCCTCTGCACCCTTTCAATAGCTTCCACGTCCTTCCTATAGTGAGGCGACCAGAACTGCGCACAGTACTCCAAGTGTGGTCTGACAAGGGTCCTATAAAGCTGCAGCATTACCTCCTGACTCCTGAACTCAATCCCTCGATGAATGAAGGCCAGTACACCGTAAGCTTTCTTAACCACATCCTCCACCTGGGAGGCCGATTTGAGAGTCTTATGGACCCGGACCCCAAGATCCCTCTGCTCTTCCACACAGCTAAGACTCCTACCTTTGATAGTGTACTCATTCATCCCGTTGGATCTGCCAAAATGGACCACAACACATTTATCCGCGTTGAAGTCCATCTGCCACTTCTCCGCCCAGTCTTGCATCCTGTCGATGTCATGCTGCAACTTCTGACATCCCTCCAGACCATCCACAACACCACCGACCTTCGTGTCATCGGCGAACTTACTCACCCATCCCTCCACTTCCTCATCCAGGTCATTTATGAAAATGACAAACAGCAAGGGTCCTAGAACAGATCCCTGGGGCACTCCACTGGTGACCGACCTCCATGCAGAAAAAGAGCCATCCACAACCACCCTCTGCCTTCTGCAGGCAAGCCAGTTCTGGATCCACAAGGCCAAAGCCCCTTGGATCCCATGGCCTCTCACCTTCTCAAGAAGTCTTGCATGTGGGACCTTGTCAAATGCCTTGCTGAAGTCCATGTACACCACGTCCACTGCTCTTCCTTCGTCAATGTGTTCAGTCACATTTTCGAAGAACTCAATTAAGCTCGTAAGGCACGACCTGCCTTTTACAAAACCATGTTGACTATTTCTAATCAACCTAAACTTCTCCAAATGCTCGTAAATCTTGTCCCTCAGAAGCCTCTCCTGACATCCCTCATCTCCCACAATAACCTGGGGTACATCCCATCTGGTCCCGGAGACTTGTCTATCTTGATAGCATTTAAAAGTTCTAACACATCCACTTCCTTAATATCTACATACTCAATCTTTTCAGTCTGCCGCAAACTTGTAGTGCGTCCTCCCAGATCACTTTCCGCCGTGAATACTGAGGCAAAGTACTCATTAAGCACCTCTGCCGTTTCTTCCGGTTCCACACAGACTTTTCCCCCTTCACCTTTTATAGGCCCTATCCCTTCTCTTCTCATCCTTTTACTTTTCATATATTTGTAGAAGGCCTTGGGATTCTCCTTAATCCTACCAGCCAAGGCCTTCTTATGACCCCTTCTGGCTCTCCTAATTTCCTTTTTAAGCTCTCTTCTATAAGCCTTATACTTCTCTAGATCCCCAACATCTCCTCGCTTTTTTAACCTTTTATACACCTTTCTTTTCTTCCTATGTTCACCACAGCCTTCGTGCACCACGGTTCCCACGTCCTACCAAAACGTCCTGGTCTCACCGGAACGTTGTCGTGCAAAGCTCCAGACAAGCATTCCTTGAATATCTGCCACCTTCCTTCTGTGCTTTTCCCCAAGAACACCTCCTTCCAGTTTATTCGCCCCAACATCTGCCTGATGTCTCCATATTTCCCCTTATTCCAGACCAACACCTTCCTAGCCTGCCTGATCCTATCCTTTTCCAATGCAAGGGTGAAGGAGATAGAATTATGATCTCCATCCCCAAGATGCTCTCCTACCGAGAGATCCATCACCTGTCGTGGTTCGTTAGCTAGTACCAGGTCCAGTACAGCCTCTCCTCTCGTAGGCTTGTCCATGTGCTGTGTCAGGAAACCCTCCTGAACACATCTAACAAACTCCTCCCCATCCAAACCCCTTACCCTTGGGATATTCCAGTCGAATATGATAAAGGGTAGACCTATTAAGAGTATAGAAACGCAGAGGGACCTGGGGGTGCAGACGAACAAGTCTCTGAAGGTGGCAGAGCAAGTGCAGAAGGTTGTGAAGAAAGCATATAGTATGCTAGCCTTTATAGGAAGGGGTATAGAGTACAAGAGCTGGCTTTTAATGTTGCAGTTGTATAAAACGTTGGTTAGACCTCATTTGGAATACTGCGTCCAGTTCTGGTTGCCCTACTACCGGAAGGACGTGGAGACTCTGGAGACAGAGTCTCCAGAGTCTGATGCCTGATATGGAAGGTCTGAGTTACGAGGAGAGGTTAGGCATTGGGACTTTTTTCCTTAGAAAGACGTAGACTTAGAGGAGATCTAATAGAAGTGTACAAGATAACGAGGGATATAGATAGAGTAAACAAGGTTAAGCTTTTTCCTAGGATGGACTCGAATAGAACGATGGATCATGGGCTTAGGGTAATGGGCGTAAGGTAAAATTTGGATGCTAGAGGGAGTTTTTTCACACAGAGGGTGGTGGGGGTATGGAATGTGCTGCCAAGTAAAGTGGTGGAGGCAGGTATCTGGAATTATTTAAGAAATACTTAGATGGGCACATGAACAGAATGGGAATGGAGGGGTATAGAAAACTGATTTAAAATAGGGATCATGAGGCTTGGGAGTCCCTGGGAAGTGTGTAAATAGATGATGATATTGATGTACTTGTTTTTATCCTACAGGTGCTTTGGTCTACCTTATTGTCTAACGAGGGGCATACACGCGATGGGTCGTGAGAGGGCTGCTCTTGGATTTTTTTTTGAGAGTATCCTAGTGCTTCATATCATTAGTGTACGCTTGACCTGGACCATTTGATGGGCAACACGACAGCTCAGTGACTATCGCTGTGCTGTGCAGATACATGGATTTGGGCCTGTGTGTGTGGGAATTTGCGCATTCTCCCCGTGCTTGCGTGGGTTTTGTCTGGGTGCTTCGGTTTCCTTCCACATCCCAAAGATGTGCTCTTAGGCTAATTGGCAAAACAAATTCTCCCTAAATTGTCTCAAATTTGTTTTTTAATCCATAGATCTATAAACACAGACAGGGATCACGGGTAGAGGTGGGAACATCGGGGTGGCGGCACGGGCTCGTTGGGCTGAAGGGCCTGTTTCCCGTACTGTTTTTGTTCTTTTTTCTAACCTTTACCTGTCCTCATTGTTGGTACCAGCTTTGTTCAAGGAAGAAAAAACAAATAGAACATAGAATATTACAGCACAGAACAGGCCCTTCGGCCTTCGATGTTGCACCGACCAATATAAAAAGCAATGCCCCTCCAAACTAAACCATTCCCTTCTCTTCCATATACTTATCAACTAACTTATACTTTTAACTATAACTATATACTTATAACTATACACTTATCAAATGTCTGAGACAAATGCCAAGCACTCCTAAACTTCCCACCCTTCCCTTTTTTTCCTCTTGCATGGGATTTGGATGTTGCTGGCTTAGGCTTTTGTTGATCACTAACTGCCCTTGAGAATGTGGAGGAGAGATCTGGTATGATGGGTGGCACAGTGGCTAACACTGCTGCTTCAGTGTTAGGGACCTGAGTTCAATTCCAACTTTGGCTGTCAGCGTGTGAAGTTTTCACATCCTCCCAATGTCTGCATATGTTTCCTTTGGTGCTTGGGTTTCCTCCCATACTCCAAAAATGCACAGATTAGGTGGATTGACTGCGCTAAATTGTCCCTTAGTGTTAAAAGATGCGCAGATTAGGTGGATTAGCTTATAAAAGAGACAGGGCTGGGCGGTGGGGGGGAGGGGGGTGTGCTTGGATGACTTGACTTTAGAGAGTCTATGCAGATTCATTGGGCTAAATGGCGTCCGTCTGCACTGTGGAGATTTTATGATTTTTCTATAGTAATTTGGATAACTGATTGGCCTGCAGGTCCACTTCAGAGGGCCGTTAAACATCAATCAATTTGTGGATTCACATGTAGGCAGACGAGGCAAGGGTATCAGATTTTCTTCCCTAAAAGGTACGAGTGAACTGGGTGAGTTTTTACAACAGCTTATAATTACAGATTTATTAATTGATTTTAAATTCCAACAGCTGCCACACAGGATGCAAACCCATGTCCAAAAAGCATTAGCCTGGGCCTGAGGATTACTTATCCACTGAAATTACCATTACACCACCATCTCCCTAATTTCTCACAGATTCATTTACAGGAACTGCTGCCAACTGCTTTACAATTTATTGAGATGTGTGTGTCCCTATGATCTGACGATATGATACAAACTTTGTTATGGTTAATTAACATATCCCTCTTGCAATCATTATGCTTATTTGTTAACAGAAACAATCCTTCCATGAGGGATTAACCTTTGTGACAAAGGGAACACTGGCAATAATTTTTTTAAAAACAGAGCATATTAGTCTTGTGATCTTTCCACACACCATTACCGAACATCAAAGTACTCATGTCTTTTCTGTACACACTCCTTTCTCTCATTTTTTAAGTAAATATTTAATTGCACAAATCTAGTCCAAGAACAATATTGTACGTTTATCATCTGACTGAGTCAGCCTCTCATAGTGAGGGTGACAATGAAGGTTTAGACACAAAGCTACCATTGTCTCCACACCCTCTCATCCCAAAAGGTCAAGAAATACAGGAGCTTAATGCAAAACACTGTGGTCTGAATTCAATATACTACTACTCATAACAATGTGCCTCACGTACTATGCCTCTCTACACCTTCTAACAGTACCTCTTCTACTGTCCCCTCAAAATCATCTCAACCTAAGGACCTATTCACCTGCTTTCCCACTCCACACTTGCAAACTATCATTCCACCTCCACTCAATTTCCTCCCCACATGATTAACTTTTTCAATTTCATTTCATCTTTTTGATAATTCCAAATGCTTTCAATTGTATTTCTTCCTCCTCTATCTCTCATTCCTTTCTTTCCCTCACCCAAACCACTTCCCTACTTACCAATGTTTTATGAAATTTAGTGTAAAGAATTGGCTCAAAGCATTTCACAAATGAGAAACATTGGTTAAAAGCTTAAAAGTTTAAAGTTTATTTATTAGTGTAACAAGTAAGCTTACATTAACATTGCAATGAAGTTACTATAAAAAAGCCACACTCCGCGCCTGTTAGGATACACTGAGGGAAATTTAGCATGGCCAATGCACCTAATCAGCACATCTTTCAGACTGTAGGAGGAAACCGAAGTACCCAGAGGAAACCCAGGCAAACACGGGAGACTTGCAGACTCCTCACAGACAGTGACCCAACCTCCTTGATGCTGTGAGGCAGCAGTGTCAACCACTGTGTTATCATGCTGCCCATTGATGCTTGGTCATGAAGGGAAGTTTAGGACGTCAGCCAAAAATGTGCTAACAGAAGTGGGTCTGGAGGAGACTCATTTTGAAAAGAAGAAAATTAGTTCAGGAATTTCTATTATAAAGATAGCTTGGAGAAGTTAAGACCTTTTCCTCAGAGAAATTTGGATTTTTTTTTGAGAGTATCCTAGTGCTTCACGTTGTTAGTGTACGCTTGACCTGGACCATTTGATGGGCAACACGACAGCTCAGTGACTATCGCTGTGCTGTGCAGATACATGGATTTGGGCCTGTGTCTGTGGGAGTTTGCGCATTCTCCCCGTGCTTGCGTGGGTTTTCTCTGGGTGCTCCGGTTTCCTCCTACATCCCAAAGATGTGGTCTTAGGCTAACTGGCAAAACAAATTCTCCCTAAATTGTCTCAAATTTGGTTTTTAATCCATAGATCTATAAACATGAACAGGGATCGCGGGTAGAGGTGGGAACATCAGGGTGGCGGCGCGGGCTCGTTGGGCCAAAGGGCCTGTTTCCCTTGCTGTTTTTGTTCTTTGAAATGTTTAAAATTGCAAGGGGTTGGGGAAGAGTAGATAGGGCGAAACTATTTCCCCTTGTGAAAGGATTGAGAACAAGGGGCATAGACAAAGTAATTAGCGAAGGAAGAAAATATGAAATAAAGAAAATCATTTTCACACAGCAAATAGTTAGTGATCTGGATGTGCCTGAATGTGTGGTGAAGCATCAAAAGAGACTTATCGAAAAAGGAAGAATATGCAGGGTTACAAACATAAGAAATAGGAGAAGGATGGACTAATGACACTAGGCGAGTTGTTCATTTGGAGAACAGATACAATGAGCCAAATGGCACCCTTCTGAGGGTATCAACTGTGTGAATTCCAAAGAATAGGAACACACTGCAACAATGGAGAAGCAAAGGAACGTTTAAAAATGGTGACTGAACAGATCAAATACAGTATCACAAGAGAATCTGCTCAATGACAGGGAGACAGCAGCCAACACCACATTAACATCATTATTTCTAATGAAATATACAAATTGTTCCAATATATACTAATGATAAACATGAAATAGGTGACTTCTGAAACTAATTAACCTTCTCTGTTCTCCTTAGACCAATAAGCATCTTCACACTAATATAGTGTTTAAATAAAGCCTGAGGAAACGTCACACAGGAAGGTAACTGCAGGGAAATTAACACAGCTTCCTCTGAGACACAGCTTATGAAAAAAAAACGTTGACATCTAGAGGGGAATTTCCCCTTCAGAAATATCAGACTGAGATATGAGAAATCAATTCTAAACAAAACATGCTTCCAGGCTAAAAACTGAGAAGTGCAAAGTGTCAGTAATGTCAAGTTTTAGAGACAGTGTAGTTATTTTCACCAAAATGAGCACAGTTCCTCTTAGATGATGAAAATGGTTTTAGCAGGATACCAAAGCACCCACAAGCACCAGCACTGTCACGTAACACAGTAAATGGAAAGTGCGGTTAGCTTCACTGCACAGTTATTTTGCATCAAGAGCGAGAAAAGGACATAAATAAACTGAAAAATAAAGCTCAATGTTTCCATAAATTTACACCAAATTTGAGCAATTGACATTATCATCTAATCATATGGCTTTACCACATATCATTGTGAAGAATCTCTATATCCCGTCAAGCCAATATATGCTTCAAGATGTGGCACCCAAAACTAATTAAAGTATCCTAATAGCGTGGAGAATCAAAATTATTTCTCCTTGAGGTACAGAAACAATTAGTGGTCATTCAGACTCTTGAGCCTGCTCTACATTTCATTAGATCATCTGTATCTCTACTCTATTTTCTTAGTTTTGAACCGACCTCTTTAAATTTAATTCCCCGCTACACTGTCCTCCCCACAACCTCCACTCCAATCCCATGTCTCTTCAGTTCTACCCCAGCCCCCATAGCCCCTCTTCTCCCCTGAACCCATACCCCATATCTCCTCCCACCAACCACATACCCCCACCTCCTCTCCAGCCCACAGCCCCTCACTTCTCTACTACCCACACAACCCTGCTTGATCCAGCCCTAAAAGTCACTCATCTCCCCACTCCCCCAAATTTCACTTCCACTCCCCTCACTTCTCTTTGTGCCTTTCCCAAAAGGAGGAGGAACAGCCTGAACAAAGTACAAAGGAAACTTGAAAACATCTAATTAAATTGTGATTATTAGGGTCAATAATGCACCCAGCCCCTGTGGTGCCCAACGGGCATGGAAGGCGTCAACTGCACCCCCCCGACACCGCATGCTCACTCTCCAGGGACACCTGGCAGCGAATATAGACACAGTAGAGGGGCAGATAGTCAGCCTCCTCGATCACCCGCTGCCCGGACCTGTAAATGGTGTGTTTCGCTAGGCCCAGGAGCAGGTTCACGAGGAGATCACCATCCCAACCCGCCCCTCCTCGCACCAGGTGTCCGCTGATCAGGAGCATGGGACTGAAGTGCAAACAAAACATTAATAAAAGGTTCTTTAGGAAAGCAAAAAGGGAGTGCAACCTAAGACATGAAACATAGACATGGTCCACGGATTTCACAAGGTCACAGAAGGGGGCAAGCTTTGGAGCCCATGTACCAGTGAATCCTACTGTTCCGTGAAACTGCTGCATGTATCCATTCCAGGTCCCTGATGTAACTGGAGGAGATCTCTCCATAAAGGGACATCCGCTGCCCGATGGCAACAAGGCCTGCCAAGATGCATCTGGGCGACAGGTGAGGACACAGTAGTGGAAGGTGTGCAGCAACAGCCTGTACAGGAAATACCTCCATACAGTAGAAAAAGGCATGGGGGACTTTTCCGTGAGGTGGCTCATGCTGTGGGGCACCTGACACAAGGAAGGAGGCTGAGGCTTTGAGCTACTGTGGAATTCTGTCCGAGCAGGGGAACCCTTAGGCAGGATCGCACTGCATGCTGCTCCACCTCGAAACCGCATGCACTTTCGGGGCCGAGCATGGCCGTCCTAAGGTTTTGGATGGTTTTGGCTGCGTGCCGGATGGGATACTCCTGTGCGCTCAGCCAGCACGTGAGGGCTCATCGAGCCTGCCCTTCCTCCATCCACCATATCCTCGATCATGGTCACCCCAGCGTCTACAGCCTCCCTCTCTGTCAGCCACCTGAAGTTATATGATGAGCAGATTCCCAGGCAGCGGCTCTCGCATGAGAGCTGCTACTCCTGATGGGGAAGAGCTGCGTCGCGAGGCAACATTGTTCCAGACAGTAAGGAGGTCCTGGTAAAAGATGGGCAACTCCCGCAAGGAGGTCGAAACTCATCCCAGATCGATGTGCTGGAGCTGAATGTCATAACTGAGGCTGTGCTGTGGGCAGAAGAAATATGCCACAGGCACACCATCGTGTAGGGGGCTCAACATAAAGGTATCTCTGCAGGGTCTGGAGGCAGAAAGTCGATATCTGAGTGCAAAGACAGATCAGACCTTGAATGACCTCCTTAAGCAGCAGATGCAGAACTGCAGCAGGGATCCAGTACAGTTGGTTGTCTCAGAATTTGTTTTCCACTGTGAAGACTGACACAAAATACCTGTTCAATACGGCAGCCATTTTCTCATTTCCAGTTATTACATCCCCCTTCTCATCCTCTAAAGGACAAATGTTTATTTTAGCCACTCTTTTTCATTTTATATATTTGTAGAAACTTTTGCTGTTTTTATATTCTGACTAGTTTACTCTCATAATCAGGTTATCTTTCTTTAAAGCTTCTTTTGTGGCTTTCTGCTGATCTTTAGATTTCCCAATCTGCTAGATTCCCAATAATTTTGCCACTTTGTATCCATTTTCTTTCAATTTGTTTCCCATCTTTTATTTCCTTAGATATCCATGGCGGATTATCTCTTTTTCTACAGTCCTTCCTTATCACTGGTATAGACTTTTCCTGAGCACTGTGAACAATCGCTTTGAAAGTCCTCCATTGTTCCTCAATTGTTCCATCATAAAGTTTTTGCTCCAGTTTTCCTTAGCCAACTCTTCCCTCATCCCACTGTAGTCTCCTTTGTTTAAGCACAAGACACTGGTATGGGATTTTACCTTCTCACGTTCTATCTGTATTTTAAATTCAACCATTCTGTCATTGCTTCTTCTAAGAAGATCTCTAACTGCAAGATCAGTAATTATTCCTGTCTTATTACATAGGACCAGATCTAGAATAGCTTGTTCCCTTGTTGGCTCCATTACACACTGTTCAAGGAAGCCATCATGGATATATTCTATGAACTTCTCCTCAAGGCTGCCTTGATTTGACCAATTGATATGTAGATTATAGCCCCCATGATAACTACTGTACCATTTTTACACGCATCAGTTATTTCTTTCTTTCTCATCCCACCATGATGTTATTATTTGATGGCCTATAGACCATGCCTATCAGTGACTTTTTCACCTTACTTTTTCTAATTTGCACCCAAATGGATTCAACCTTTTTTTTTCCATAAAACCTACATCATCTTTCACTACTGCCCTGATATCATTCTTAAATTTCAGAGCCACGCTACCTCCCTTACCTTCCTGTCAGTTCCTCCAAACAGTTTGATACCCAAGGATATTCTATTCCCAGTTGTGACCATCTTGTAACCGTGTCTCTGCAATAGCCAGCAAATCATAATCATTTGCAATGATTTGTGCTGTCAACTCATTTATTTTGTTTTGAATGCTATGAGCATTCAGATGAAGTGCCCTTCTGCTAGTTTTGTATCTTCTTTTTGAATTCTAACACTTCCATTAATATTTCCTGAGTTCTCCTTCAAGAGGGGTCGAGAGTTTTAAGTATTCAGCTGTCCAGATCACCAAGACTAAGGAAATTTGGCAATGACAACTAGGACTCTCACCAACTTTTACTGATGCACCATAGAAAGCATTCTTTCTGGTTGTATCACAGCTTGGTATGGCTCCTGCTTTGCCCGACACCGCAATAAACTACAAAAAGAGTTGTTGTGAAAGAAGCCCAATCCATCATCCATCCATTGACTGTATCTACTCTTCCCACTGCCTGGACAAAGCAGCCAGCATAATTAAGGATCCCACACACCTTGGACATACTCACTTCCACTTAATACAAAAAATGATACAAAAATTGGAGGCCATATACCAACCAATTCAAGAATAGCTTCTTCCATGCCAACGTCAGACTTTTGAATGGACCTAACTTGCAATAAGTTGACCTACACTACAGTTAAGGTTGTAAAGCTGCATTCTGAACTCTCTCCTTTCTTTCTCGATGAATGGTACATTATGCCCCTTCCCCCCTCCCTCCCTCCTTCCTTCCTCCCTCCCCCCTCCCCCCCTTCCCTTCCCTCCCCTACCCCCTTCCCTTCCCCCCCTCGATCCCTTCCTCCCCCCTTCCTTCCCCCCTTTCCCTTCCCCCCCTCGTCCCTTCCCTCCCCCCTATCCCTTCCCCCCCTTCACTTCCCCCCCCCTCCCCCCTTACCTTTCCCCCCCCCCCTCCTCCCCCCTCCTCCCCCCTTCCCCCCCCTCCCCCCCTCCCCCCCGTCCCCCCCCTTCCCTTCCCCCTCCTCCCCCCCCTCCCCACCCCCTCCTCCCCCCCTCCCCCCCCCTCCTTCCCTCCCCCCTCCCCCCCCTCTCCCCCCCCCCCCCCCACCCCCCCTTCCCCCCCCCCCTTCCCCCTCCTCCCCCCCCTCCTTCCCTTTCCCCCCTCCCCCCCCCTTCCCCTTTCTCCCCCCCTTCCCCCTCCCGTTTCCCACCCCTCCCCCTCCCCCCCCTCCCCTCCCCTCCCCCCCCCCACCCCCCCCTTCCCTCCCCCCGGCTCCCCCCCCTCTCCCCTTCCCCCCCACGCCCCCTCCGCCTCCCCCCAACCCCCAACAACCCCCCCCCCCCTCCCCCCCCCACCCCCACCCCCCCCCCCCCCCCCCACCCCCCTCCCCCCCCTCCCCCTTCCCCCCTCCCACCACCCCCCCCCTCCCCCCTCCCCCCTCCCCCCCCCCCTCCCCCCCCCCACCCCCCCTCCCCCCCCCCCCCCCCCCCCCCCCCCCCCCCCCCCTTCCCCCCTCCCCCCCCCCCCCTCCCCCCCCCCCCTTCCCCCCCCCCCCCCCCCCTTCCCCCCCCCCATCCCCCCCCTCTTCCCCCCCCTCCCCCCCCCCCCACCCCCCCCCCCCCCTCCCCCTTCCCCCCCCCCCCCCCCTCCCCCCTCCCCCCCCCCCTTCCCTCCCCCCCCCCCCTCCCTCCCCCCCCCTCCCCCCCTCCCCCCCCCCCTTCCCTCCCCCCCTTCCCCCCCCCCCCTTCCCCCCCCTCCCCCCTCCCCCCCCCCCCCCTTTCCCCCCCCCCACCCCCCCCCCCCTCCCCCCCCTCCCCCTTCCCCCCCCAAACCCCCCACCCCTCCCCCCCTTCCCCCCCTCCCCCCCCCTTCCCCCCCCCCACCCCCCCACGCTTCCCCCCCCTCCCCCCCCTCCCCCCCCTCCCCCCCCTTCTTCCCCCCCTCTTACCCCCCCCCTTCCTTCCCCCCCCCTCTTCCCTTCCTTCCCCCCCCCTCTTCCCCCCCTCCTCCCACCCCTCCCCCCCCCACCCTGCCCCGTCCCCCACCCCCCTCCCTCCCCCCCCCCCCCCACCCGCCCGCACCAACCCCCCTCCCTCTCCACGCCTCCCCTCCACCTCGCCCCCCCCCGTCGGCTCTCCCACCCCCCCCCCTCCCCCCCCTCCCTCCCCTCCCCCCCCCTCCCCACCCTCCTCCCCCTCCACGCCCTCCCCCCCTCCTCCCGTCCCACACCCCCTCCCCCCTCCCCCCCCCCACCGCCCCCGTCCCCCCCCCCCCCGTTCCCTCACTCCCCCCCACCCTTCGCCTCTCCCTCGCCGCCCCACCCAGCCCCTCCCCGGCCCTCCCTCCCTCTGTCTGCCCTCCTCCTCCCCCTCCCCCCTCCCTCCCCCTCCCTCCCTCCCACCCCCCCCCCACCCCCACCCCGTCCCCCTCCCGCCCTCCCCCCGTTCAACCCTCCCCGCCCCCTTTCCACCCTCCCCTCCCTCCCCGTACATCCGCCCGACCTTCCCCCCCCCCCCCGTTCCCCCCCTCGCATCCCCCCCCTTCCCCCCCTCCCTCCCCCTCCCACCCTCCCCTCTCCCCCTGTCCTTCCGCCCCCACTCTCCCCCCCCACTCGCCCTTCCCCCCTCCCCCTCCTTCCCCCCCCCATCCCCTTCCCGCCCCTCCCCCCTTCCTTCCCCCCCCCTCCCCCCCCCTTTCCGCCCTCCCTCCCCTTCCCCCCTCCCCCCCCCCCTTCCACCTCTCTCCCTCCCTTCCCCCGCCTCCCCCCCCCCCTCTCCCCCCCCTACCCCCCCCCTCCCCCCCCCCTCTCCCCCCCCCTCCCCTTCCCCCCCCCTCCCCCCCATCCCCTTCCCCCCCCTCCTCCCCCCCCCCCCCCCCCCTTTCCCCCCCCCCCCCCCTCCCCTCCCCCCCCCTCCCCTCCCCCCCCCCCCCCCTCCCCTCCCCTCCTCCCCCCCTTCCTCCCCTCCCCCCCCCTCCCCACCCCCTCCCCCCCCCTCCCAACCCCTTTCCCTCCCCATCCCCCCCCCTTTCCCCTCCCCCCCTTCCTCCTTCCCTCCCCTCCCCTCCCCCCCCCCTCCCACCCTTCCACCCCCTCCCCTCCCCCCTCCCCCCTTCCCCCTCACCCTCCCCCACCTCTTTCCCTCCCCCCCCTTCCACCCCCCTCCCCTTCCCCGCCCCTCCTTCCCCTTCGCCCGCCCCTTCCCTCCCCCCCTTCCCTCCCCCGCCCCCCCTTCCCCCCTCCACTCCCCTCACCCCCCTTCCCCCCTCCCCTCCCCCTCCCCCCTCCTTCCCCCCCTCCCTTCCCCCCCCTCCGCCCTCCCCCCCTTCCCCTCTCTCCCCCCCTTCCCCCCTCCCTTCCCCCCCTCCCCTTCCCCCCCCTCCCCTTCCCCCCCCCTCCCCTTCCCCCCCTCCTCCCCTCGCCCTTCCACCCCTCCCCTGCCCCCCTTCCGTCCCCCCTCTCCCATTCCCTCCCCCCTTCCCTTCCCCCCTCTTCCGTCCCCCCTCATCCCTTCCCTCCCCCCTTCCCTTCCCCCCCTTCCCATTCCCCCCCATCCCCCCTTCCCTTCCCCCCCCTCCTCCCCCCTTCCCCCCCCTCCTCCCCCCCCTCCCCCCCCTCCTCCCCCCCCTCCCCCCCTCCTCCCCCCCCCCCCCCCCCCCCTCCTCCCACCCCCCACTCATAATCCCCCTCCTCCCTCCTCCTCCCCCCCTTCCTGCCCCCCTCCCCCTCCCCCCTCCCCCCCCCCCATCCCCCCCACCCCCTCCTCCTACCCCCCCCCCATTCCCCTCCCCCCCCATCCTCCCCCCCCCCTCCCCCGCCCCTCATCCCCCCCTCCCCCCCCCTCCCCCCCTCCCCACCCCCCTCCCCCCCCCCCTCCGCCCCCTCCCCCTACCCCCCTCCTACCCACCCCTAAACCCCCCCCACTCCCCCCCTCCTCCTCCCCCCTTCCCCTCCCCCCCTCCCCCCCCTTCCATTCCCTGCCCCTCCCCCCTCCCCCCCCCATCCCCCCCCCTCCCCATCCCCCCCCCTCCCCTCCCCCCTTCCCCCCCCCTCCCCTCCCACCCTCCCCCTTCCCTCCCCCCCTCCCCCCCCCTTCCCCTTTCCCCCCTTCCCCTCTCCCCCGTTCCCCCCCCCCCCCCCCCTCCCCCCCCCTCCCCCCCCCCCCCCCCCTCCCCCCCCCCTTCCCCCCCCCCTTTCCCCCCCCCTTCCCCCCCCTCCCCCCCCCCTTCCCCCCCCCCCCCTACCCCCCCTCCCCCTCCCCCTCCCCCCCCCCCCCCCCCCTCCCCCCTCCCCCCCCCTTCCCCCCCCCCCTTCCCCTCCCCCCCCCTCCCCCCCCTCCCCCCCCCCTCCGCCCCCCCCCCCCCCCCCCCCCCCCCCCCACCCCCCCCCCCCCCCCCCCCTCCCCCTCCCCCTCCCCTCCCCCCCCCCTTCCCCCCTCCCCTCCCCCTTCCCCCCCCCCCCCTCCCCCTTCCCCCCCCTCCCTCCCCCTTCCCCCCCCTCCCCCCCTCCCCCCTCCTTCCCCCCCCTTCCCCCTCCCTCCCCCCCCTCCCCCCCCCTCCTTCCCCCCCTCTTCCCCATTCCCCCCCCCTCTTCCTTCCTTCCCCCTTCCCCCCCTCTTCCCCCCCTCCCCCCCTCCCCCCCTCCCCCCCCCCTCCCCCCCTCCTCCTCCCCCCCCTCTCCCCCCCCCTCCCCGCCCCCCCCTCCCCCCCCCTCCCCTCCCCCTCCTTCCCCCCCCCCTCCCCCCCCCCCCCCCCCTCCCCCCCTCCACCCTTCCCCCCCCTCCCCCCCCCCTTCCCCCCCCCCCCTCCCCCCCTTCCCCCCCCTCCCCCCCTCCCCCCCCTCCCCCCCCTCCCCCTCCCCCCCCTCCCCCTTCCCCCCCCTCCCCCCCCCCCCTCCCCTTCCCCCCCTCCCCCCCCGCCCCTTCCCCCCCCTCCCCTCCCCCCCCCCCCTCCCCCCCCCTCCCCCCCCCCCCTTCCCTCCCCTCCCCCCCCCCCTCCCCCCCCACCCCCCCCTTCCCCCCCCCCCCTCCCCCCCCATCCCCCCTTCTCCCCCCCCCCCTTTCCCCCCTCCCTCCCCCCCGTCCCCCCCCCCCCCCCCTTCCCCTCCCCTCCCCTCCCCCCCCCTCCCCCCTCCCCCCCCCCCTCCCCCTCCCCCCCTCCCCCCTTCGCCCTCCCTCCCCTCCCCCCCCTTTCCCCTCCCCCCCCTTCCCCTCCCCTCCCTTCCCCTCCCCTCCCTTCCCCTCCCCCCCCTTCCCCTCCCCCCCTTCCCCTCCCCCCCTTCCCCCCTCCCCTCCCCCTCCCCCTCCCCCCCCTTCCCCTCCCCTCCCCCTCCCCCCCTTCCCCCTCCCCTCCCCCTCCCCCCCCTCCCTTCCCCCCCTCCCTTCCCCCCCTCCCCTCCCCCCCCTTTCCCCTCCCCCCCTTCCCCCCTCCCTTCCCCCCCTCCCCTTTCCCCCTCCCCTTCCCCCCCCCCTCCCCTTCCCCCCCTCCTCCCCTCCCCTTCCACCCCTCCCCTCCCCTGCCCCCCTCCCCTTCCCCCCCCTCCCCCTTCCCCCCCCCCCCCTTCCCCCCCCCCCCCGACCTCCCTTCCCACCCTCCCCCCCTTCCCCTCCTCTCCTCCCCCCCTTCCCTTCCACCCCTCCCCCCCTTCCCGTCCACCCTCCCCCCCTTCCCCTCCTCTCCCCCCTTCCCTTCCCCCCTCCCCCCCCCCTTCCACCCCTCCCCCCTTCCGCTCCACCCCTCCCCCCTTCCCCCTCTTCCCCCTTCCCTTCCAACCCCCTCCCCCCCTTCCCCTCCTCTCCCCCCTTCCTTCCACCCCTCCCCCCCTTCGCCCGTCTCTCCCCTCCCCCTTCCTTCCACCCCTCCCCCCTTCCCCTTCCCCCCCCCTTCCACCCCTTCCCCCGCCTCTCCCCCCTTCCCTCCACCCCTCCTCCCCCCTTCCCTTCCCCCCCTCCGCTCCCCCCCTTCCCTTCCACCCCTCCCCCCCTTGCTCCCCCTCTTCCCTTCCACCCCTCCCCCCCTTCCCCCCCTCCTCCCCCCACCCTTCCCCCCTTCCCCGCCTCTCCCCCCTTCCACCCTCCCCCCTCCTCCCCCCTCTTCCCTTCCCACCCCTCCCCCCTGCTTCCCTTCCACCCCTCCCCCCCATCCCTTCCACCCCTCCCCCTTCCCTCCCCACCCCTCCCCCCCTTCCCTCCCCTTCCCCCTCCCCCCCCTCCCCCCCCCTTCCACCCTCTCCCCCCCTTCCCTTCCACCCCTCACCCCCCCCCTTCCCCCCCACCCTTCCCTTCCCTTCCACCCCTCCCCCCCCCTCCCGCCCCCCTCCCCACCCCCCCCGCCCCCCCCCCCCCCCCCCCCCCAACACCCCCCCCCCCCCCCCCCCCCGCACCCCCCCCTCCCGCGCCCCCCCTCCCCTTCACCCCCTCCCCCCCTCTCGCCTTCCACCCCTCCCCCCCTTCCCTTCCACCCCTCCCCCCCTTCCCTTCCACCCCTCCCCCCTTCCCTTCCCGTCCCTTCCCCTCCCCCCCTTCCTTCCCCCCCTCCCCCCCTTCCCATTCCACCCCTCCCCCCCTTCCTCCACCCCTCCCCCCGCCTTCCACCCTCCCCCATTCCTTCCACCCCTCCCCCCGTCCCTTCCACCCTGCCTCCCCCCCTTCCCTTCCCTCCACCCCTCCCCCCCCCTTCCCTTCCCCCCTTCCCACCTTCCCTCCCCCCCTTCCCTTCCCTTCCACCCTTCCACCCCTCCCTTCCCTTCCAACCCTTCCCCCCCCTTCCCTTCCACCCTCACCCCCCTTCCTTACCCCCCCCCCATTCCCTTCCCCGCCTCCCCCCCTTCCCTTCCCTCCCTTCCACCCCCTCCCCCCCTTCCCTTCCCTTCCACCCCTCCCCCCCTTCCTTCCCTTCCACCCCTCCCCCCCTTCCCTTCCCTTCCACCCCTCCCCCCCCTCCCTTCCCCTTCCTTCCACCCCCTCCCCCCCCCTTCCTTCCCTTCCACCCCTCCCCCCTTCCCTTCCTTCCACCCCTCCCCCCTTCCACCCCTTCCTCCCCCCCTCCCCTTCCCTTCCCATTCCCTCCTCCCCTCCTCTCCCCTTCCCTTCCACCCCCTACCCTCCCCCCCTTCCCTTCCACCCCCTCCTCCCCCCCTTCCCTTCCCCCCTCCTCCCCCCTCCCTCCTCCCCCCCTTTCCCTTCCCCTCCTCCCTCCCCCCTTCCCTTCCCTCGCTCGGTCTCCCTCCCTCTTCCCTTCCCTTCCCCCGCTCCTCCCCCCCTTCCCTTCCCTTCCTCGCTCCTCCCTCCCTCCTCCCCCCCTTCCCCCCTCCCCCCCCCTTCCCTCCCCTTCCCTCCTCCCCCCCTTCCCTCCCTTTCCCTTCCCTTCCCCCCCTCCTCCCCCCCTTCCCTTCCCTTCCCTCGCTCCTCCCCCCCTTCCCTTCCCTTCCCTCCCTCCTCCCCCCCTCCCTTCCCTTCCGCTCCTCCCTCCCTCTTCCCTTCCCTTCCCTCGCTCGGTCTCCCTCCCTCTTCCCTTCCCTTCCCTCGCTCGGTCTCCCTCCCTCTTCCCTTCCCTTCCCTCGCTCGGTCTCCCTCCCTCTTCCCTTCCCTTCCCTCGCTCGGTCTCCCTCCCTCTTCCCTTCCCTTCCCCTTCCTCCCCCCCTTCCCTTCCCTTCCCCCCCTTCCCTCGCTCGGTCTCCCTCCCTCTTCCCTTCCCTTCCCTCGCTCGGTCCTCCTCCCTCTTCCCTTCCCTTCCCCCCTTCCCTTCTCCCTTCCTCCCCCCCCCCCCTTCCCTTCCCTTCTCCCCCTCTTCCCTTCCTCCCTCCCCCCGCTCTCTCCCCCCCTTCTTCCCTTCCCTTCCCTTCTCTTCCTCCCCTCTTCCCTTCCCTTCCTTCCTCCCCCCCCCCCCCCTTCCTTCTCTCCCCCCCTTCCCTTCCCTTCCACCCCCCCTCCCCTTCCCTTCCACCCCTTCCCTCCCCCCCCTCCCTTCCTCATCCCCTTCCCTTCCCTCGCTTCTCCCCCCCTTCCTTCCCTTCCTCCCCCCCTTCCCTCCCTTCCTCCCCCCCTTTCCCTTCACTTCCCCCCCCCTCCCTTCCCTCCTTCCCCCCCTTCCTCCCCCCCTTCCCTCCCTCCTCCCCCTTCCCTTCCCTTCCCCTTCCTCCCCCACCCTTCCCTTCCCTTCCTCCCCCGTTACCCTTCCCTTCCCTTCCTCCCCCCCTTCCCTTCCCTTCCTCCCCCCCTTCCCTTCCCTTCCTCCCCCCCTTCCCTTCCCCCCCTTCCCTTCCTCCCCCCCTTCCTTCCTCCCCCCCTTCCCTTCCTCCCTCCCCCACCCCCTTCCCTTCCTCCCCCCCTTCCCCCCCCCTTCCCTTCCTCCCCCCCCCTTCCCTTCCTCCCCCCCTTCCCTTCCTCCCCCCTCTTCCCTTCCTCCCCCCCTTCCCTTCCTCCCCCCTTCCCTTCCTCCCCCCTTTCCTCCCTTCCTCCCCCCCCTTCCCTTTCCCCTCCACCCCCCTTCCCTTCCCATCCCCTTCCCCCCCCCCCTCCCCCCCCCCCCTTCCCTTCCTCCCCCTTCCTCCCCTTCCTCCCCCCCTTACCTCCCTTCCCCTTTCCCTTCCCTTCCTCCCCCCCTTCCCTTCCCATTACCTCCCCCCCCCCTTCCCTTCCCCCCCCCCTTCCTTCCTTCCTCACCCCCCTTCCTTTCCTCCCCCCCTTCCCATTCCTCCCCCCCTTCCTTCCTCCCCTCCCCCCCCCCCCCCTTCCTTCCTCCTCGGCCCTTACCTCCCCCCCCTTCCCCCCCTTCCCTTCCACCCCCCCTCCCCCCTTCCCTTCCCTTCCCACCCCTCCTCCCCCCTTCCCCTTCCCTTCGCACCCCTCCCTCCCCCCCTACCCTTCCCCTTCCACCCCTCCTCCCCGCCCTTCCCGTCCTCCCCCCCTTCCCTTCCTTCCTCCCCCCCTTCCCTTCCCATTCCACCCTCCTCCCCCCCCCTTCCCTTCCCCTTCTTCCTCCCCCCCTTCCCTTCCCTCCTACCCCCCTTTTCCCTTCCCTTCCTCCCCCCCCCCTCCTTCCCCCCTTCCTTCCCCCCCCCAGTCCCTTCCCTTCCCTTCCTCCCCCCCCTTCCCTTCATTCCCCCCCCCTTCCCTTCGCCTTCCTTCCTCTTCCTCCCCCCCCCCCCTTCCCTTCCCTTCCTCCCCCCCCCCTTCCCTCTCCCCCCCTTCCCTTCCTCCCCCCCTTCCCTTCCCTTCCCTTCCTCCCCCCCCACCCCTCCCCTTCCTTCCCTTCCTCCCCCCCTTCCCTTCCCTATTCCTCCCCCCTTCCCTTCCTCCCCTCCTTCCTTTCCCTTCCTCCCCCCCCTTCTCCCCCCTTCCCTTCCTCCCCACCCTCCCTTCCCTCCCCCCCTTCCCTTCCTCCCACCCTTCCCTTCCTCCCCCCCTTCCCTTCCATTCCTCCCCCCCTTCCCTTCCTTCCTTCCCCCCCCCCTTCCCTTCCTTCCCTTCCCTTCCTTCCCTTCCCCCCGCTTCCTTCCCCTTCCATTCCCTTCCCTTCCTCCCCCCCTTCCCTTCCCTTCCTCCCCCCCTTCCCTTCCCTTCCTCCCCCCCTTCCCTTCCCCCCTTCCCTTCCCTTCCTTCCTCCCCCCCCCTTCCCTTCCTCCCCCCCTTCCCTTTCCCATTCCTCCCCCCCTTCCCTTCCCTTCCTCTTCCCTTTCCCTCCCCCCCTTCCCTTCCCCTTCCCTTCCTCCCCCCTTCCCTTCCTTCCTCCCCCCCTTTCCCTTCCCTTCCCTCCCCCCCTTGCCCTTCCCTCCTCCCCCCCCTTCCCTTCCGCTTCCCTTCCCTCCCTCCCCCCCTTCCCTTCCCTTCCTCCCCCCGCCCCCTCCCCTCCCAGCCCCTCCCACTCCCCAACCCAAGCCCCCCTCCCCCCCCCCCCCCCCCCCCCCCCACACCCACGTCCGCCCCCACCCCCCTCCCACCCCCCCCTCCGCCCATCCCCCCTCCCCCGCCTCCACCCCCCCCCCCCCTCCCCCCCCCCCTTCCCTTCCTCCTCCCCCTCCATTCTAACCGCCACTTTAAGGCGGGTGGAGTGGGGCTGTTCGGACCTCTCGGATGAAAGTAGCATTCTTACCTGATCGCAAAGATGGGATTGCAGTGTGCCATAGCGGCTGGGGGCCAGGCCGCCCTCCCTCACTGCCCCTCTGAGGGTCAGTCCCGGCCACACACCAACTCCCGCCTCAGTCACCGCACTGCGCATGCCCGGCCACTGCCCAGAGCGCATGCGTGTCAACCGCTCTGTGGTGCGAGCCGCCATCTTGATAATGGAGTTAGAGGGATGGGATTGGAGTCAGAGGGAAGCCAATGGAGAGCCCGGCGATCCACCATCTTGGTAATGGCATTGGGAACTCGTCCGAAAGCTCGGCCAACCGCCATCTTGGTAACGTGTCGGGGAAGCCATTGGAGAGCTCGTGTTAATACCCAGTTATTCACTCCTTCTCATTGATCTATGTGCTTTCTTCTAAAGTATTAAAGAGAAGAAGTTAGCTTCCAAATCGTCCACTTCAATCAATTGGCAGAACAAGGACAGTGGCGCCAGGAACACCAGCATGTCCAAGACCTCCTACTGAGCCATTCACCACCGTGACTTGGAAGTATATCACCATTTCTTCAGTGTGGCTGGGTCACAATCCTGGAACTCCCTCCCTGATGGTGTATGAACTGCAGCTCTGCTGGAAGATTGCTCACCGTTGTCTTCTTGAGGACAGTAAGGAATGGGCAGTTGACCTTGCCAGTGATGCTTGCATCCCATGAACAAATTAAAGAAATTAGAGAACAATTAGCATTGCTTTTTGACATTGTTTCCTCTTCCCTAATTCTCTAAATCCTTTTCCATTGATATTTGTTTTCTCTCAAGTTGCGTTGCTGTTCTGTCTTGTGACATATATTGTTGTTTTTGACTAAGAAATAGCATGAAGCAGTATTTTTTTTCTCTATGCACCCTCATAATTTATGTTTCATTCTAATCACAATTCTTTCCAAAAAAAATATTGAGTTTGCAGAGATTGGAAAGTTCCCATGGGTAAGATTAAGGTTTGTTGGGATTGATAACGAAGCCATCAACGCCCATTGTTGGATGATTGTTTTTGAAATAAAGAATGTCCTCTTCTTCATGTTTGCACAAGGAAAACAGAATTTATTTGCTGTTTGAGGATCCATCCTCAAATCTAATTTGTCCTGTCCCCATCACCACACCTGGATTTCACTTCATCTGTTACAGATCAACTCTGGTGTTTTGAAAAATGCCACATACTGTTATGTGAGAGAATTTCTGTAATTCAAATTGCCTATTTTTCCTTTTATCCAACAGTTAGTTAATTACATGTTGCGTGGATTTTTGGGTACAGCAATAATTTATTTGTATTATCTATTTGTATTATAGTAAACCTGTCTCCTGCTACAGTGAAAGTAGTTGCAAGTCAGAAGCTATTTTTCAATTGATAGTTTTCCTTAATGTTGTTTTCTTAAAATTGTTGGCCTATATTACAGCTAAATTCTGTATTGATGAACTGATATATTCATTTCTGGAAATAATGTGCATGTCATTTTATTGGAGACTTTGGTGACAAAATATGTAGTAGTAATTAATATCTTTGATCCAATCACAATGACGTTTATACTGTGAAATTTTAAGCAATGAAATTAGCATTTTATGATTTGAAGAAGTGGCAGAATGATGTGATTTTAAAAGGAGTTTGGATACATACTTGGAAAGGACAATTTTGTTGGACAGTGAAAAAGAGCAGGCAAGTGGGAATAATTGAAACTTGTAAAGGGATGAGGGGCCAAATATCCTCCTCCAGTGCCTGATTGTTCTATTTACGAATCATAAATTGTATAGAAGAATCCATGTACAAAATCCCTACAGTGCAAAAGGAGTCCATTCAGCCCATCAAGCCTGCACCAATAACAATCCTACCCAGGCACTATCCCGTAACCCCACATTATTGATCCTGACACTAATGGACAATTTAGCATGGTCAATCAACCTAACTCAAACATCTTGGAGTGTGGGAAGAAACCAGAGCACCTAGAGAAAACCCATGCAGAAACAGGGAGAACATGCAAACTCCACACAGACAGTGACCCAAAGACAATCAAATCTGGGTCCCTTGTGCTGTGAGGTTGCAGTGCTAACCCCTGTACTACTGTACTGATTCAGAGATCAAAAGTTGGGATCTTGTACAAGAACTAGGACAGTCTCAACGATTGCAACAATTATCAAGGCACCCTCTTGCTGAGCTTCATGAGAAAGATATTTGCCAGTGTTACCCTTGTCAGATTGCAAATCTTGGCTGAACAATATCCCAGATCCTTGTGTGACTTCAGAACTGGAATATTTGCAGTTTAGTTCTCAGTCCAGCACTGCAAGAGGAATGCCTTGGAGGAAGGAGTCCGCTATATATTACCTTCATCTTTCTTATCAAGACATTTGACCATGTGAGTAGAGTCAGTTTATTGAAGCTACTGGAAAAAATTGTCCATCTGCTGAAGCTGCTCAGTGTGACCTCCTCTTTCCATGACAGCATGATGGTCAGGTCAGCTTCGATAGGACTGCATTGGCATCCTTTGATATTTGCACTGGCATCTAACAGGTTGGGTTCTTGCATTGACACTGGCATTTTTTTTCTTTGCTGTTGTCATCTACAAAGGGCACCTACTTACATTACCAGAACTACCAGAAGACAACAGCCTTCCTTACCTGAAATCCAAAACAAATATCCGCCGCATCCTCATCAGAGAATTGCTGTACACTGATAACAAACTGTATAAGGGCCAACGCAAACAGGCCAACTCTCTCATGTCTATAAAGAGCTTGATTTGACCATCAGCACCTGTAGGACAAATATCATGTCTAGGACATTGCCATACTGCCATTTATCAGCGTTGACAATGTTAAATTTGAGGTTGATAGCTTCATATATCTGGGCTCTATAATTACCTGCCATTTGTTACTTGATGCTGAAATCAACACACCTCGCAAAAACTACGACTATTATTTCCAAGCTGAGAAAGAGAGTATAGATCCACAGCAACCACTGACTGAGAACACCAAACTATGAGTCTACCGAGCCTGCATCTTCAGCACATTCCTTTTACAAGGATTAGACACAGCACATGTAGGAAGGAAAAAGAGTTGAACTGTTTCCATTTTCACTGTCTCGGAAGTGGCTGTGGCATATCGACATGACCACATCACCAACTCCAAGGTCCTGGTGCTACTTCCACTCATTGCTAAGCCAACAATGTTTGCATTGGCTTGGCAGCAATTGTTGGAGAGATGTTGGCTATTTACCTTAAAGATCTAGTATGCAGTGAACGGGCCAATAGTTCATGATTTCCTGGGCATCAAAACCTCTTATGTGGATATGTTAAAGTAACAGATAAGGATGGCGGATATTGACAACAGAGAAAGACATTGACAGCCGTGATCTCTGGAGGTTGACTGTTTAGAGGGACATTGAAAAAGACAAGAAGAAATGGAAAGCCCAGCTAGTGGAGAAAATGATCCAGAGAAAACAGAGGTCAGTGGATTCTTCAGCTTTTCAGCCCAGTGTCTTCCTCTGGAGAAAATGTGGCAGACCCTATATTGTCCCTATATTGGTCTCTATACGTCATTAAGACGTTAGGATGGTGGCGTGGGCTCGTTGCGCCAAAGGGCCTGATTCCCATGCTGTGTTGTTCTTTGTTCTTTGTTCTTTGTACCCTGCTGATGCACAGTGGGGCTCATAAGCTACATTAGGTGATGCTTAGCTCAGACTTGACCACCATAGTTTAAATCATCTGATGAGACAGAAAGCTGCTAATTCACAAATCACAGAAAGTTAACATGCAGATATGGCAAGCATTTAGTAAGCCAATTGTATGCTTGTGTTTATTGTCTGGGAGTATATATGAAAGCAAGGAAATATTTGCTGTAATTATGTAGTGCTTTGATGAGATAACGTCATGGTAATAGTACCCTCTCTAAGGCAAGTATTTAATTTCTGAGGTTAGAAGACCAAAACTGCACACATTGCTCCAACTGTTGTAGTAAGAGCATGGAATGCCCTGCCTGCAGCAGTAGTGGACTCACCAACTTTAAGGGCATTCAAATGGTTATTGGATAGACATATGGATAATATTGGAATAGTTTAGGTTAGGGGGCCATTAGATTGGTTCCACTGGTTGGCGCAACATCGAGGGTCGAAGGGCATGTATTGCGCTGTAATGTTCTATGAAGGTTCACCAACTTTGTTCCTGGCATCAAAGAGTTTTCCTGTGGAAAGAGATTGAGGAAAAGGAGTAAATTATATCTCCCAATTTTAGAAGAACTAATTGAAATATAAGTCTTTAAGGATTCACAGATTGACAGAAATATTACAACAGAGAAGGAGACCTTTCAGCCCAATATGTCTCCACTCCAAATGAACAATTCACCCAGTGCTTATTGCCTCACATTCTCACCATAACGCTACACATTTTGTCTTTTCAGATAACAATCTAAATCTCTTTTTAATACCTTGGTTAAAACTGCCCATTGCATTCTCAGAGAGTGCATCCTTGTTATATGTTTAAAAGGGTTGCATGGTTGCTTTAAGAGCTTATTATATGATTTGATGGCAATGTCATCAAGTATAAAAGTTTGCAAGTTATATTACAGCTGTATAAAAATTTTAGGTAGGCCGCATTTGGAATATTGCGTGCAGTTCTGGTCACCACATTACTAGAAGAACATGGATACTTTGGAGAGGGTACGAAAAATGTTTTCCAGGCTGTTGCCTGGTCTGGAGGATTTTAAATGTGAGGAGAGGTTGGATAAATTCAGATTGTTTTCACTAGAATGGCAGAGACTAAGAGGTGACCTCACAGAAGCCTACAAAATTTTGAGAGGCATAGATAGAGTGGATAGTCTTTTTTCCAGGGTGAAAAGGTCAATTACAAAGAGCACAGGTTCAAGGTGAGAGGGAGAAAGCTTAGGGGACTGAGCAGGAAAAGTTTTTCATAGTGAAAACAATGCTAGGTCCACTGTTATTTATCATTTATATTAATGATTTGGATGAGAATGTAGGAGGCATAGTTAGTAAGTTTGCAGATGACATAAGATTGATGGCATAGTGGACAGTGAAGAAAGTTATCTCCAATTGCAGTGGGATCTTGATCAATTGGACCACTGGGCTGATGAATGGTAAATGGATTTTAATTTTAGACAAATGCGATATGATGCATTTTGGTAGATTGAACCAAGGCATAGAACATAGAACATTACAACACAGAACAGGCCCTTCGGCCTTCGATGTTGCGCCGACCAATATAAAAAAGCAATGCCCCTCCAAACTAAACCATTCCCTTCTCTTCCATATACTTATCAACTAACCTCTTAAATGCCACCAAACTTGGCGCATCTACAACTGCTGCAGGCAGGACTTACTTAGTTGATATAGGGCATTGGGGAAAGTTATAGAACAAAGAGATCTAGGGGTACAGGTTTATAGCTCCTTGAAAGTGGAGTCACAGGTGGACAGAACGATGAAGAAGGCATTCGGCATGCTTGGTTTCATCGGTCAGAACATTGTATACAAAAGTTGGAATGCCTTGTTGAAGTTGTACAAGACATTGATAAGTTAGAATACTGTATGCAATCCTGTTCACCCTATTATAGAAAGTATATTGTTAAACTGCAGAAAAGATTTACTCGGATGCTACCAGGACTTGATAGATTGAGTCAGAAGGAGAGGCTGGATAGACTGGGACTTTTTCTCTCGAGCATAGGAGGCTGAAGTGTGATCTTACAGAGGTCTATAAAATAATGTGGGACACAGATCAGCTAGATAATCAATCTTTTCCCAAAGATAGGGGAGTCTAAAACTAGAAGGCATAGGTTTAAGGTGAGAGGGGAGAGATACAAAAGTATCCAGAGGGGCAACTTTTTCACACAGAGGGTGATAGTATCTGGAACAAGCTGCCAGAGATAGTAGTAGAGGGGGGTACAATTGTATCTTTTAAAAAGCATTTAGATATCCCTCTATACATTGGGTATGGAGGGATATGGGCCAAATGCCAGCAACTGGGATTAGCTTAAGGGTTTTAAAAAAGAAAGGGCTGCATGTGCCAAAGGATGTCTTTCCATGCTGTAAACCTCTATGACTCTACGATATAGAGGGTGGTGGTACCTGAACAATGCTGCCATTTGAAATGATGGAAGCAGGCAATTTAGTAACGTTTAAGGAGTATCCTGATAGACACATGAATGGGAGGCAAACAGAGGAATAGAAACTGCATATGGACAATAAATGCTGAATCTAAATAAGAATTAGGAATTGGCACAGCCTTGGTGAGCCAAAGGGCCTATTCTTGTACTGTATTCCAAAAGAGGAAATATTGGAAAATTTCAGCAGGTCTGGCAGCATCTGTCATTGACTCTTGGGGTCATCTGCACTTGAAACATCAGCTCTTTCCTCTCCTTGCAGATGCTGCCAGAGTTGCTGAGATTTTCCAGCATTTTCTCTTTTGGTTTCAGATTCTAGCATCTGCAATAATTTGCTTTGATCCTGTGCTCTTTTATGTTTTTTTTTTATAACTCTTGTTGATCAAAAATATTCAGTAGTTTTCATGATCGCGGGATACTTTTAACAGCTTCTTTTGTTGTGAAACACTTTTATGATATAAATTTGTAATAGGACATGAAGCAAACAATTCTTAAACGCTCAAAAATCTGCAATTCACTAAATGACTAAATAACACATTATACTAATCTTGATTAAGTGAGAAGTACTTGGCAGGGCACTGGGAAACTACCCTGTTCTTCAAGTAGTGTTGTGGATCTTTTACATTAATCTGACAGGCGGATGGTTTAAAGTCTCCTCCAAGATAAGACATCTCCAATAAAATATTCTCTCAGTGCTTTATTGAAATAACAGCCTTAATTACATGCTCAGCTTTCTAGAATGTAGTTTGTGCACCTATGTACTTCTAGCTCAGTGGCAGGAGAGCTACAACCCAACAAAAGCTGAAACCTAAGAGCAAGATAATCAATTCCTGCTGCGAACTGTTATTGAAGTACACTCTATATGTTCTTCAAAAGAGAATTAGATGGTTGTTTAAAACTGTTGTTTAAGACTGTTAAAGAGCATAATGGGGAATGAGTGGAATTAGACATGGAGAAAAACACTGGTGCTGACTTGATTGACAAAATAACTTGTTTCTGAGCTGCAACATTCTATGGATCCCAACAGGGAGTGATCATTAAGTAATTGTAAGAAGTCTTTATACTTATTGGCCTCTCCTGTGTAATAACAGAATGCCACAAATAGCTCCAGGGGATTGGGGAGCTCAGCTGGCATTTAGTTATGTAACTTCCAGATTGTGCAGGTGTAAACTGTCCCTATCACACAGGAGCCAGTCTGTTCCTTTCACGGATTTGCAGAATACTGTTGTGAATATCCAGTTCACACCTAACTTCATTGCAGTGTTAATGTGAGCCTACTTTTCACACTAATTAAAAAAAAAGCATGCTTTAGAAAGCAACTTTTAGTGTTAGGAATTAAGATGCTGTTTCTGAGAGTTGGTGCAGACTCTAGGCGCCTTATTCTGCACTGTAAGCATTCTATGGTTCAATATAATTTATAGGGGACACAATGATCTGGTGGTGTTATTGTTAGGATGTTAATTCAGAAACTCAGCTAATGATCTGGGAACCCAGAAGCGAATTCTGTCACAGCAGGTGGAATTTGAATTCAAATAAAAAATCTGGAATTAAAATTCTACTGACAACCATGAAACCACTGTCAATTGTTGGAAAAATCTGAATAGTTCATTGATGTGCTTTGGGGAAGGAAATCTGCCGCTCTTAGCTGATCTGGCCGACATATACTCCAGAGTTACAGCTTGGCCATAGAAGACAGAGGGTAGCACTGGAAGGGTGTTCTTCTGAATGGAGATTTGTAATTAATGATGTTCTGCAGGGATCATTTGCTGGGACCTCTGTTAGTAAAATATATAAATGATTCAGAACATAGAACATTACAGTGCAGTACAGACTCTTCGGCCCTTGATGTTGTACCGACTAGTGGAACGAATCTAATGATCCTCTGACCTAAACTATTCCACTGTTATCCATATGTCTATCCACTGACCATATGAATGCCCTTAAAGTTGACGAGTCCACTACTGCTGGAGGCAGGGCATTCCACGCCTTTACTACTCTCTGAGTAAAGAACCCACCTCTTACATCCTTTCTATAATTTACCACCCCTCATTTTAAAGCTACGTCCCCTCATGTTAGCCATCACCATCTGATGAAAAAGGCTCTCACTGTCCACCCTATCTAACCCTCTGATCATCTTGTATGCCTCAATTAAGTCACCTCTTAACCTTCTCTCTATTGAAAATAACCTCAAGTCCATCAGCCTTTCCTCATAAGACCTTCCCACCATACCAGACAACATTCTGGTAAACCTTCTCTGTACCCTTTCCAATGCTTCCATATCTTTTTTATAATGCGGTGACCAGAACTATACGCAATACTCCTCCAAGTGCGGCCGCACCAGAGTTTTGTACAGTTGCAACATAATCTCACAGTTCCGAAATTCAATCCCTCTACCAGTAAAAGCTAACACACCTTATGCCTTCTTAACAACCTTATCAACCTGGGTTCCAACTTTCAGGTATCTATGCACACATACACTGAGATCTCTCTGCTCGTCGACACGACCAAGAATCCTTCCATTAGCCCAATATTCTGTACTCCTGTTACTCTTACCAAAGTGAATACCTTCACACTTTTCCGCATTAAACTCCATTTGCCACCTTTCAACCCAGCTCTGCAGCTTATCTATGTCCATCTACAAACTGTAACAACCAGTTTCACTGTCTACAACTCCTCTGACCTTGGTGTTGTCAGCAAATTTACTAATCCATCCTTCTACACTCTCATCTAGGTCATTTATAAAAATGACAAACAGCAATGATCCCAAGACAGATCCCTGAGGCACATCACTAGTAACTGAACTCCAGGTTGAATATTTCCTATCAACCACCACCCTCTGTCTTCTGTCAGCTAGCCAATTCCTGATCCAAACTGCTAAATCACCGTCAATCCCATGCATCTGCATTTTCTGCAGTAGCCTACTATGGGAAACCTTTTCAAATGCTTTGCTAAAATCCATATACACCATGTCAATTGCCTTACCCTTATCCACCTCTTTGGTCACCTTCTCAAAGAACTCAGTAAGGTTTGTGAGGTACAACCTACCCTTCACAAAACCGTGTTTACTATCCCTAATCAATTTATTTCTCTCTATATGATTATAAATCCTATCTCTTATAATTCTTCCCAAAACTTTGCCCACAATAGAAGTAAGGCTCACCAGTCTATAATTCTCTACTCCCCTTCTTGAACAAGGGGACAACATTTGCTATCCTCCAGTCTTCCGGCATTATACCTGTAGCCAATGACGACATGAAGATCAAAGCCAAAGGCTCTGCAATTTCCTCCCTAGCTCCCAGAGAATCCTAGGATAAATCTCATCCAGCCCAGGGGACTCATCTATTTTCATACTCTCAAGAATTGCTAACACCTTCTCCTTGTGTACCTCAATCCCGTTTAGTCTAAAAGCCTGTGTCTCAGTATTCTCCTCAACTACATTGACTTTTCCCTGCATGAATATTGACGAAAAATATTCATTCAGTGCCTCTCCTATCTCTTCAGGCTCCACGCACAACTTCCCACTACTGTCCCTAATCTTGCTCTAACCAATCTTTTATTCTTGACATAACTATAGAAAGCTTTAGGGTTGCCCTTGATCTTATCCGCCAAAGTCTTCTCATGTCCTTTTCTAGCTCTTCTTAATTCTCTCTTTAGTTCCTTCTTAGCTAATTTGTAACTCTCCAGTGCCCTAACTGAGCCTTCATGTCTTATCTTTACATAAGCCTCCTTCTTCCTCTTCACCAGAGTTTCAACTTTCTTAGTATATCATGATTCCCTCGCTCGACCACTTCCTCCCTGCATGACAGGTACATACTTATCAAGGACTCGCAGTAGCTGCTCCTTGAACAAGCTCCAAACTTCAGTTGTTCTCAGCCCCTGCAGTTTCTTACTCCAACCTATCTATCCTAAATTTTGCCTGATGTTCTCATAACTACCTTTCTCCCAGCTATAACTTCTGCCCTTCAGTATATACCTTGGAAGAAAATGTAGCTGGTCTGATTAACAAATTTGGAGATGATACTAAGATTGGTGGAGTTGTGGATAATGATGAAGATTGTCAGAGAATACGGCATGATATAGGCTGGAAAATTGGGCAGACCCCATGAAGTTTCATGGCTTCAGGTTAAACATGAGCAAAACATGAGTTCTGTGCTGTAATGTTCTATGTTCTATGTTCTATGAAACCTCTTGCTGGTTAGCATCCTCATGCGACTGATTAATCAGTACTCCTCCATGTTGGACAAACTTGGGAAGAACTGAGGTTCTTGGGTGAGAGATTTCAATATACATCACCAAGAGTGGCTCAGCACCAGCACTACTAACCGAGCTGGTTGGGCCCTAAGGATATAACTGCTAGATTGGGCCTGTGGCAGATGTTTAGGGAATCAACAAGAGGGAAAAACATATTAGACTTCATCCTTACCAATCTGCTGGATGAAGAAGCATCTATTCACAAAAGTATTGGTAAGACTGACCGCTACAGAGTTCTTGTGGAGGCAATGTCCCACCTTTACATTGAGAATAACTTTCATCGTGTTATGTGGCACTATCACTGTGCTAAATGGGACAGACTTTGAACAGATCTAGCAACTCAAAATGGGCCTCCATGAGATGCTCTGGGCCAACAGCAGTGGAACTGTACTACAGCACAATTTGCAACCTCATGACCTGGCATACACTCCACTCATTATCAACCAGCTCAGGGATCAGTGGCAAGTGCAGGAGGGCATGCCAGGAGCAGCAGCAGGCAAGCCAAAATGAGGTATGAACCTGGTGAAGTTACAATACACGATGACTTGCATACGTATCAGTGGATATCAGGGTCTCCGTTGGTTGGAATCGTACCTGGGAAGATGGTTATGGTGTTTGGAGGGTCAGCCATCTCAGTTCCCAGCCATCTTTGCAGGAGTCCGTCAGGGTAGTATCCTAGGCCCAACAATCTTCAGCTGCTTCATCAATGACCTTCCCTCCATCAAAAGGTCAGAAGTGAGGATGCTTGCACAACGCTCAATACTATTTGTGACTCTTCAGATAACGAAACAGTTCATGTTCAAATGCAACAAGACCTGAACAATATCCAGCCTTAACTACTAAGTAACATTTGTGCCAGGCAAGTGCCAGACAATGACCATCATCATTAAGAGACAATCTCACTACTGCCCCTTGACATTCAATGGTGTTACCATCACTGAATCCTCCACCGTCAACATGCTTGGGATACCATTAACGAGAAACTCAAGTGGACTTGGCACATGAAGACAGTGGCTACAAGAGCAGATCAGAGGCTGGGAGAACTGCAATGAGTAACTCACCTCCTGATTCCCCAAAGCCTATCCACAATCAACAGAGCACAAATCAAGAGTGTGATGGAATATTCTCCACTTGCCTGGATGGGTGCAGCTCCAATAACACTCAAGGACCTTAGAATCATAGAACAGTACATTGACATCATTCAGGATAAGCCAGCTCGCTTGATTGGCATCACATCCATAAACATCCACTCTTTCTCTCATTGACACTCAGTAGCAGCAGTGTCTACTATCTACAAGATGTGTGAAGTGATGCATTTTGTTAGGAAGATTATAAAGAGACACCATAAAATAAGGGATAAAATTCTGAAAGGGAGCAAGAGCAGAAGGATCTGGGTGTATGTGTGCATAGGTCATTGAAGATGGCAGGACAGATGGAGACTCTGAATAAAATGTGTGGTATTCTGGGCATTGTTACTAGGAGAAGTGATGCTGCTTCTGTTTCTCACTAATTCATTTCATATTAGGAGTTTTGCTGGAGAGCTGAATTGTCATATTACACTCTCCCCCACCAGATTCTCTCTCCTTCCCACCTCACTCTTGCTCCCTCTCCCTCCCTCACCTCCTCATTCCTTTTCGCTCCCTCAACTCTCTTATGCATTCCCACCTCTTCATCCCTCCCTATTCCCACCTATTTCTCACTGCCTCCCTCTCAACACTCTATTCCTTCCTTCCTTCCTATTCCTCAACCTCTTGTTCCTTAATCTCATCCAACTCTCTCCTTCCCTCCATTCCTCTAACCTCTCTCACCCTCCTCCACCTTTGTCTTCCTTCCTCTGTCTCACCTCCCTCCCTCTCACCTCTCTATCCTTTCCTCCCTCTTTACCTCTCTCTTCCGTTTCCATCTGAGAAATGAAATTTTCCTCATCTCTTAGATGAATGACCTTGTATTTTGGTATTATGCCCCCTGATCTTAGACTCTCCATCAAGGGGAAATAAACTCTCAGCAGCTATCTATCAAGTCTGTTGAGAATCCTGTAAGTGTCAGTAAGATTGCATCTCATTCTTCTAAACTCATAAGAATATAAGAACTAGGAGCAGGAGTAGGCCATTTGGCCCTGTGAGCCTGCTCTGCCATTCAATAAGATTATGGCTGATCTTCTTGTGTACTCAGCTCCACTTGCCTGTCCACTCACCATAACCCTTAATTCCTTTACTGTCCAAAAATTTATCTATTGTTGCCTAAAAAACATTCAACAAGGTAGCTTCATCTTCACTGGGCAGGGAATTGCACAGATTCACAACTCTTTAGGTGAGAAATTCCTCAACTCCTTATTTTGAGTCTATGTTCCCCTAGTTCTGGTTTCACCCACCAGTGGAAACAACCCCTTGCTTCTGTCTTATCTATTCCCTTCATAATTTTATATGTTTCTATAAGATTCCCCTGCATTCTTCTGAATTTCAATGAGTGTAGTTAAATAGTATTCAACTTCTTTATTCTTCCTACCCAAATGCATAACCTCACATTTTCCTACATTATATTCCATCAGCCAAGTTTTTGCCAATTCACCTAAACTGTCTATATTCCTCTGAAGCCTCTTTGTGTCGTCCTCACCACTTGCCTTCCCATCTATTATTTTGTGTCATCTGCAACAGTACATTCATTTCCTTCATCCAAGCCATCAATGTGTATTAGTTAATCAATTTTCTATCCATGCTAATATATACCCCAACACCATGAATTCTTATAAGAACACAACATCAGAACAAAACTTATTAAGTAACCAATTGCTTTTCATATGCCTTTTGGAAATTCAAGCATATTACATCTATTTGTAAGGGAATACATCTAAAGGGGAATAAAGATTCTGCTTGTTACTACCTAAAAGAATTGTTTAAAAAAAAAATCAGGTGTGACTTTCCCATCATGAAGCCATGCTGATTCTGTTTGATTATATTTGATTTAATTTCATTTATTATTGTCACATGTATTGACATACAGTGAAAAATATTGTTTCTTGCGCACTCTACAGACAAAATATCACACAGAAGGAAACAAGAGACTGCAGAAAATAGTGTTACAGTCATAGCTAGGGTGTAAAGAAAGATCAACTTAATGCAAGGTAGGTCCATTCAAAAGTCCGACAGCAGCAGGGAAGAAGCTGTTCTTGAGACAGTTGGTATGTGACCTTAGACTTTTGTATCCTTTTCCTGGAGGAGAGAATGTCCTGGGTATGTGGGGTCCTTAACTATTCTGGCTGCTTTGCTGAGGCAGCAGGATGGGAGGCTGGTTTGTGTAATAGATTGGGCTACATTTACAACTGTTTGTAGTTCCTTTAGTCTTGGGCAGGGCAGGAGCCATACCAAGCTGTGATATAACCAGAAAAAATGCTTTCTATGGTGTACCTGTAAAAGTTGGTGAGAGTTGTAGCTGACATGCCAAATTTCCTTAGTCTTCTGAGAAAGTAGAGGCGTTGGTGGGCTTTCTTAATTATAGTGTCGGCACAGGGTGTGCCAGGACAGATTGTTGATGATACAGAAACCTAAAAACCTGATGCTCTTGACCCTTTCCACTTCATTCCCATTGATGTAGACAGGGGCATGTTCTTCTTTATGCTTCCTGAAGTTGATGACAATCTCCTTTGTTTTGTTGACATTGAGGGGGGGGATTATTATTGTCGCACCAGTTTGCCAGATTCTCTATCTCGTTCTGTGGTTTCATTGTTTGAGAACCGATCCACTATAGAACATAGAACATTACGGCGCAGAACAGGCCCTTCGGCCTTCGATGTTGCACCGACCAATTAAGAAAAAGCAATGATCCTCTAACCTAAACCATTCCCTTTTCATCCATAAACTTATCTACTAACCTCTTAAACGCCACCAAACTTGGCGCATCTACAACTGCAGCAGGCAGGGCATTCCACACCCTTACCACCCTCTGGGTAAAGAACCTACCTCTGACATCCGTCCTATAACTACCACCCTTAATTTAAAGCTATGTCCCCTCGTGCTAGCTTTCTCCATCCTAGGAAAAAGGCTATCACTGTCCACCCTATCTAAACCTCTAATCATCTTATATGTTTCAATAACGTCTCCTCTTAGTCGCCTTCTTTCCAACGAAAACAACCTCAAATCCCTCAGCCTCTCTTCATAAGACCTGCCCTCCATACCAGGCAACATCCTGGTTAAACCTCCTCTGTACCCTCTCCAATGCCTCCACATCTTTCTTATAATGTGGGGACCAGAACTGCACACAATACTCCAAATGCGGCCGCACTAGAGTTTTGTACAGTTGCAACATGACGTTGCGGCTCCGAAAATCAATCCCCCTACCAATAAAAGCTAAGACTCCGTATGCCTTCTTAACAACCTTATCGACTTGATTGCCAACTTTCAGGGATCTATGCAAATATACACCAAGATCCCGCTGTTCGTCAACACTATTAAGAGTCCTACCATTAGCCCTATACTCTACACATTTGTTATTCCTGCCAAAGTGAATTACCTCACACTTTTCCACATTAAACTCCATTTGCCACCTCTCTGCAACATGTCCAAGTGTCTCTGCAAACTATAACACCCCTCTTCACTATCTACCACTCCTATGTCATCAGCAAACATGAAAATTAAATTGAGGGGAATTTGGCCACACAATCATTGATATATAAAGAGTATAATAGGAGGCTGAAAACACAGCCTTGTAGGCCACTGGTGTTGAGGATGATCATGGAGGAGGTGTTGCTGCCTATCCTTACTGATTGTGGTCTGTGAGTTAGGAAGTTCAGGATCCAGCCACAGAGGGAGGTGCCGAACTCAAGCCGTGGAGTTTGGAAATGAGTTTTATGGGAATAATACTGTTGAAGGCTGAGCTGTAGATATCCTTGCTGTGTAGGTATTCCAGGGTTGAGTGCAGGGCCAGGAAAATGGCGGCTGCTGTGGACCTGTTACTGTGGTAGGTAAACTGTAGTGGATCCCGGTAATCCGGGAGGCTGGAATTGATTCATGCCATGGCTAACTTTTTGAAGCACTTATAATAGTGAATTATATTACATATTTTTAAATGCTCTGATATGGATTCTTGGAATATTAGAACAAAGAAAATTACAGCATAGGAACAGACCCTTCAGCCCTCCAAGTCTGCACTGACCAAGACACCTAGCCTTCCAAGGACAATATCCTCTATTCTCATCCTGTTCATGTATTTGTCAACACGCCTTTAAAAGTCACTATGGTATCTGCTTCTACTTCCCCTCAGCAGTGAGTTCCAAGCACCCACCACCATCTGTGTAAAAAAAAACTTGCCTCGTATATCTACTTTAAACCATGCCCCTCACATCTTAAACCTATGCTCCCTAGTAATTGATTTTTCCAATCTGGGAAAAAGCTTCTGATTATCCACTCTGTCTATACCCCCCATAATCTTGTAGACATCTATCAGGTTATCCCTCAATCTTTGTCGTTCCAGTGACAACAAACCAAGATTTTCCAGCCTCTCCTCATAGCTAATGCCCTTCATACTAGGTAACATTCTTTGTGTCTTCTTCAAAGGCTCCACATCCTTTTGGTTGTGTGGCGATCGGAATTGACTATTATATTTCAAGTGCAGCCTAACTAAAGTTCAATAAAGCTGCAACATGACTTGCCAGTTTTTAAACTCAGTGCTCCGGCTGATAAAGGCAAACATGCTATATACCTTCTTGATTACCTTTTCCACCTGTGTTGTCACTTTCTGTGACCTGTGTACCTGTACACCCAGTTCTGCTTATCAATACTCTTAAGGATTATACCATTTAGTGTATATTTCCCATCTGAATTAGACCTTCTAAATGCATCAATCACATTTGTCCGGATTAAACTCCATCTGCCATCTCTCCACCCAAGTCTCCAATCGATCCATATTCTCTGACAGTTCTTATCACTATCCGCAATTCTGTCAACCTTTGTGTAGTCTACAAATTTACTAATCAAGCCAGTTACATTTTCCTCCAAATCATTTGTATATATTACAAAATATTATATATATTACTTCTAGCAAACTCACTATCTCTGTAGTTAGTTCCTTCAATATCCTGGGATGAAACCCGTCAGACTCAGGGGACTATTTGGCCTTTAGCTCCATTAGTTTCCTTACTAATTTGATCAACTTCTCATCCTGAAGATTGCACAAACCAAAATGCAGTTGCCACGATCTTGCCTCACATCAATCCCATTTATCTTGTCAGTCTGTGCTCATTAATGTAGGGTGGCTCCTGGATCCTATGGGTCATAGTTTGAGGATAAGGGGTAAAGCTTTTAGATGACATGGTAGCACAGTGATTAGCACTGCTGCCTCACTGTACCAGGGACCCATGTTCAATTGTGATTTTGGGTTACTGACTGTGTGGAATTTGCACTTTCTCCCCATGTCTGTGTGGGTTTCCTTTGGCTGCTACGGTTTCCTCCATGCTCCAAAGATGTGCAGGTTAGGTTAACTGGCTATGATAAATTGACCCTAGACCTAGGGAGATTAGCAGGGTAACATATGGAGTTACGGTGATAGAGTTAGGTTGGGATGTGGTTGGTACAAAATCTAAGGGCCGAAATGCCTTCTTCTATACTGTAGAGATTCTATACTACGAAACTGGAGCATCTGGAGGAAACCTGCACGGACATAGGGAGGACATGCAAACTTTACACAGTCACCTGAGGTTGGAACTGAATCCACATCCTTAGCGCTGTGAGGCAGTTGAGCTAACCACTGTGTCACCATGCAGCCCTGACTTTGTTTTCCACCATAATGACTGATGCAAAACATTTATTTATCTCCACTGCTATTTTCTGGTTCCTCATTTTTTTTCCCAGTCTTATTCTCTAAGGGACTTATGTTCACTTTAGCCTTTCTCTTATTTTTTATATATTTAAAAAAGCTCTTACTATCTGTTTTTGATATTGCTTGCTTGTTTAACCTCATGGATTATCTTTCCATTTAGTTTTGATCATTTTTGCTGGTTATTTCTCAATTCAAAAATTTCTCAATTCTCTGACTTACCTCTAATTTTTGCCATGCAGCACCTCAGCCTCCATTTCAATCTTCCCTGACTCCTGTTCCCACGATCCCTGGCTCCTGCTCTTTGGACTCTGTTCCACATCCCCACTCTCTCTCCTCCTCTACCTCCTTCTCCCTGGCTTTCTCAGCCTCTGTCACCTCAGCCTCTACTTCCTACTCTTCTTGCCCCTGCCTTCTACTCTCCACTCATCCCCTCCAATCTCCCACTCATCATTACCTTGGCCTCAGTCACTACTCCCTGTTCCCCTAACCTTGGCCTTTGTCCCTGCTCTTTGTCCCAACCTCCGAGTTGGCCTCCCCTCAGTTCTACGGCTGCAGCCTACCACATTCTGCCACCTGCTTTGCTGTCACTCTGACTTTGGCTGTTTCCAGCTTTGTTCAGAGGGCAGCTTCTTAGTGCATTGGCTACTCATAGGATGACTAATGTAATAACTAATATAATTGTCAGGGTCATTCCTACTTCCTTTCTTGAAGAGGGGAACAACATTTGCCACTCTCCAGCCCTCTGGCACAATCCCCGTGGACATTGAGGACCCACAGTTCAAAGCTAAAGCTTCGCAATCTCATCCCTTGCCTCCCATAGTATCCTAAGATGTATCTATCAGGCCAAGGGGACTTATCAACCCTCAGACTTTTCAAGATTGCTAATACATCTTCCATCAGAACACCTAACTCCTCCATCCTATCAGCCTGGATCATGCAGTCATCTTCAAAAATATGGCCCTTCTCCTTAGTGAACACCGAAGAAAAGCATTCATTCAATGCCTCACCTATCTCTTCTGACTCCATGCACATGTTCCCACTAGTATCCTAGAATGCCCTAATCTCACCCTGGTCATTCTTTTATTTCACACATAAGAGTAAAAAGCCTTGGAGTTTTCTTTTATCCGACCCACCAAGGACTTCTCATGCTCCTCCTAGCTCTCCTAAGCCCTTTCTTTAATTCATTCCTAGCTACCTTGTAACCCTCAAGTGACCCAACTGAACCTTGCTTTTTCATCCTTATGTACACTTCCTTTTATCTCTTAACAAGATATTCAACCTCCTTTGTGAATCATGCTTCCTCACTCAAGCATTTCCTCCTTGTCTGCCAGGGACATACCTATCAAGAGCACGCAGTATTTGTTCCTTGAACAAGGTCCACTTTTCATCTGTGCCCACACCTGACAGTTTCTGTTCCCATCTTATGCTCCCTAATTCTTGCCTAATGGCCTTAATTACCCCTGTCCCAATTATAAACCCTGCCCTGCTTTGTGACTCTATCCCTCTCCATTGCAATGATAAGGACACCGAATTGTGGTCACTTTCTCCAAAGTGCTCTCCCACAAACAAATCGAACACTTGGCCCGGTTCATTACCCAGTACCAAGTCCAATGTGGTCCCATCTCTTGTCAGCTTATCCACATATTGCTTCAGGAAACTCTCCTGCTCACACTGTACAAAAAGTGTTCCATCTGAACACTGTGCTAAATGGGATAGATTTTGAAGAGAACTCTCAAATCAAGACTGAGCATCCATCAGCAGCAGCACAACCGTGACCACAATCACAACTCAACCACAAACTGTAATGTCATCACTCAGCATTTCCCCACTCTACATTTGCAACAAGCTTCAGCCACAAGTCAATTGCATGATCCATCTCAGTTGCCTCATGAAGTCCCAAGCATCGCAGATGTTGGTCATCAGCCAAATCAGTTCACTCCACGTGATATCAAGAAACATCTGAAAGCACTGGATACTGCAAAGGCTCTGATAATATTTCAGCAGTAGTACTGAAGTCTTGTACTCTCGGACTTGCCATGCTCATAGCCAAGCTGTTCCAAAACAGCTAAAAAATGGCCATCTATCCAACAATGTGGAAAATTGTCCAAGTATGTCCTGTGCACAAGAAACAGGACAAATCCAACCTTGTAGTTATAACCCAATAGTCTACTGTCGATCCTCAGTGAATTTATGGAAATGGTCATCAACAATGTTATCAAATGGTACTTGTTTAGCAATAATCTATTCAAGGACATTAAATAAACCAAGGACATTAAAATATAAATGACCTAGATGAGGGTGTAGAGGGTTGGATTAGTAAATTTGCTGACGATACCAAAGTGGGGGTTGTTGTAGACAGCGAGGATGGATGTTACAGTTTGCCGAGGGACATAAATAGGTTGCAGAGCTGGGCCGTGAGGTGGCAAATGGAATTCAATACGGACAAGTGTGAGGTGATTCACTTTGGTAGGAATAACAGGCATTTGAAATATAGGGCTAATGGAAGGATCCTTAATAGTGTTGTCGAGCAGAGGGATCTTGGGGTACAAGTACATAGCTCTTTGAAAGTTGGCACCCAGGTTGATAAAGTTGTTAAGAAGGTGTACGGTGTGTTAGCTTTTATTGGTAGAGGGATTGAATTTAGGAGCCGTGAGGTTATGTTACAACTGTACAAAACTCTGGTGCGGCCGCACTTGGAGTATTGCGTACGGTTCTGGTCGCCGCATTATAAGAAAGATGTGGAAGCATTGGAAAGGGTGCAGAGGAGGTTTACCAGGATGTTGCCTGGTATGTGGGAAGGCCTTATGAGGAACGGCTGAGGGACCTGAGGTTATTTTCATTAGAGAGAAGAAGGTTACGCGGTGACCTAATTGAGGCGTATAAGATGATCAAGGGATTGGATAGGGTGGATAGTGAGAGCCTTTTTCCTCGGATGGTGATGACCAACACGAGGGGACATAACTTTAAATTAAGAGGTGGTAGTTATAGGACGGATGTCAGAGGCAGGTTCTTCACACAGAGGGTGGTGAGGGCGTGGAATGCCCTGCCTGCAGCAGTTGTGGACTCGCCTACTTTGGGGGCATTCAAATGTTCGGTGGATAGGCATATGGATGATATTGGAATAGTTTAGGTTAGAGGGTCCACTGGCCGGCGCAACATCGAGGGCCGAAGGGCATGTACTGCGCTGTAATGTTCTATGTTCTATTCAGCTTGGGTTCCACCAAGGTCACTCAGCTTTTGACCTCATGACAGCTTTGGTTCAAATATGGACAAAACAGCGGAATGCCAGAAGCGAGGTGAGAGTGACTGCCCCTGACACAAAGGCAGCATTTGACAAAGTGTGACAACAAGGAGCCTTAACAAAACTGAAGTCAATGGGAATTGAGCGCGAAAACCCTGTTTGGCATCATACCTGACTCAAAGGAAGATGGCTGTGGTGGTTCGAGATAAATCATCTCATCTCCAGGACAACATTGCTGAAGTTCTCCAAGGTACTGTCCTAGGCCCAACCTTCTTCATCTACTTTATCAATGATTTTCTTTCCATCATAAGGTCAGAAGTGGGAATATTTGCTGATGACTGTACAATGTTAAATGGACCTATCTTAGATTAAGTTTATCTTTCTCTACACCCTAGCTTTGACTGTAACACTTCAATCTCCTTTCTTTCTGTATGAACAGTATGCTATGTCTGCAGAGTGCAATAAATAATACATTCCACTGTATAACAATACATGTGACAACAATAAGTTAAATTAAATCAAATTATTTGTGACTTCTCAGATACAAAATCAGTTCATGTTCAAATGCAGCAAGATCTGGACGATATCCAGGCACTGTGGAGTTATTTAAGAGATACTTAGATGAGCATATGAACAGAATGGGAATGGAGGAATATAGAAAACTTATTTAAAATAGGGGTCATGAGCCTTGGGAGTTCCCTTGGAAGTGTGTAAATAGTCGATGATATTGATGTATTTGTTTTATCCTACAGGTACTTTGGTCTGCCTTGTTGTCTAACAAGGGGCATACACGCAATGGGTTGTGAGAGGGCTGCTCTTGAATTTTTTTTCGAGAGTATCCTAGTGCTTCACGTCGTTAGTGTACGCTTGACCTGGACCAGTTGATGGGCAACATGACAGCTCAGTGACTATCGCTGTGCTGTGCAGATACATGGATTTGGGCCTGTGTCTGTGGGAGTTTGTGCATTCTCCCCATGCTTGCATGGGCTTTTTCCAGGTGCTCCGGTTTCCTCCCACGTCCCAAAGATGTGCCCTTAGGCTGATTGGCAGAACAAGGAAGATGGCTGTGGTGGTTCGAGATCGTTGGGCTCGTTGGGCCAAAGGGCCTGTTTCCCGTGCTTCTTTGTTCTTTGTTCTTGAACTATTCGACTAGAAAGGTTCCAATCAGTATTTGGAAAATTAAAGTCACCTATGATAACTGCCCTGTGACCTCCACACTGATCCATAATCTGCTTTGCCATTTCCTCCTCCATATTTCTATTACTATTTGGGGGCCTGTAGAAAACTTGTAACAACGTGACCAATCCTTTCCTATTTCTAACTTCAGGTCATATTACCTCAGTAAGCAGATCCTCCTTGAAATACCTTTCAGCAGCTATTAAACTATCTTTGATAACAGTGCTACTCCTCCACCACTTTTACCACTTTCCGTACTCTTACTGAAACATCTATACTCTGGAATTGCCAACAACCATTCCTGTCCCTGTTCTAACCATGTTCCCCTAATGGTCACGACATCACAGTCCCAAGTATCAATCTCCGAGTTCACCTACCTTATTCCTGATGCTCCTTGCATTGAAGTAGATATACTTCAACCTGCTGCTGTTCCTTTTTGTTTATATGCAAAACACAATTCCACTGTTTCCACTACAAAAGCTGTAAGTGAGAAATTAAGATTTTTCATTCAAAAGTGTATTAGAATATACAATACAATACTACAAGCAACATTGAAATTCAGTGAACTGTGGCATTTATGAGGAAATTGACTAAATTATTGAAAAAGACAAATATAAAAGGTGCAGGGAACCATGATTGAAGTAGATGACCATGGAACCTGGTATGCTGGACCGAGTGGATTCCATCTAGTTTGAAATAGCTATGTCTAACTTGTTTGACAGGAGTAGCACTGCACAGTGACTCCAATACATCACATTCTCAGGACTGAAGAAGCAAATTCCAGTCATCAGAGTTGTTTATGGATAAAAGCAAAATACTGCGCAAATTGGAAAACTAAAACAAAAACAGAAAGTACTTAGCATGAAAGGTCACAGTCCTGAACCATTAACTCTGTTTCAATCTCTGCAGATGCTGAGTATTTCTGGAATCTTCTGTTTTGATTTATAATCATTTATTTGTGGTCTTTGGATTGAAGCTGATTTTGGCTAAATTGACATGTGCCAGACAAGTTGTGTTCAGTGGATTAAAGATAGAGGATTAAAAAAGATTTACTCAGGGATGTAAGCATCACTGGCTGGGCCAGCATTTATTGCCCATTCATATCTGCCTTACATTTCAGGGAACATTTGAAAGTCAACCACTTTTCTGCGTGCCTGGAGTCACAAGTAGGCCAGATCAGTAAAGATGGCAGATTTCCTTCCCTAAAGGACATTGGTGAACCATATGGGTTTTAACAACAATCGACAACGTGCCCTTCAACCAGAAAGCTTCTCGATCCATTGAATGGACTGTATAGTGGCCTCAGGCAAGGCTGGGAGAGGTGGGATCTACTTCCTAATCAATACCTCATGGTGTCTAGACGTAGCAACACTGGTGAGTTTCTGCTGTCTGGACCTACAATAACTGACACTAAAATGTCGCTCCTACTTCCACGGGAATTCATGTCTGTTATCCTGATGCAGTTTATATCCCGCCTCATGTGGATGTGAAGATCGCACTGGAGGAAATATACACCACTACAAAGACCCTTAAGATGAAACATCCCAAGGCCTTGTTAATCGTGGCTGGGGATTTCAATCAGGCCAAGTTCAAGAGCGTCCTACGAAGTGATGACCAACATGTTTCCTGTTCCACTAGAGGCTCAAATGTCTTAGACCATTGCTACACAAATATCAATCATGCCTCCCGCTCTATCATCTGCCCATAAATCAGATCACGAGGCTGTGTTCCTGCTCCCAGCTTACAAGCAAAAACTGAAGTGGTAGAATCCGTAAAATAAAGTCTTACAATATTGGCCTGAGGAATTGGACAATCTCTTACAGGACTGCTTAGAGTAGGCAGTCTGGTCAGTATTTAAAACCTCCGCAACTAGTCTGACCGAGTACACCACTACAGTAAATGATTTCATTAGTAAGCGTACAGAGGACTGTGTGCCAAAAAAGCAAATCTGTGTGTTTCCCAACTGGCAACCATGGATGAACAAGGATATCCACTGCTTGCTAAAGTCTAGGTCTGAAGCATTCAATCAGATGACCCTGAGCTGTCCAAAAGAGCCAGATATGATCTAAGGAGATCGAGCAAAGATGCCAAAACAGTACTGGACCAAGCCTGAGTCCCTGGCTAGCCACACAGGCACCTGCCAACTATGGAAAGGTCTGCAAGACAAAACAGGTTATAAGATAGAGGCATGTAAAATGGCCTGCTCCAACACACACCCCTCCCTAATGAGCTCAATCCATTCTACAGCTGTTTGAGCAAGAACAAGAGCATGCCCTCCACTGTGGAAGCCTCAGATGAACCTGTATCTAAGGTCACCATTGCAGATGTCAGAGCAGCCATCTCGAAGATCAACACACAGAAAGCAACTGACTTGGATAGGATACCTAGGTGAGCACTGAGATTTTGTGTGGATCAGCTCACGGGGATATTCGTAGACACATTCAACCTGTTTTTACGCCAATCGGAGGTGCCAATCTGCTTCAAGAAGATGACTATTATCCTGGGTGGTTTCCTCTGGATGCTTTTGTTTCCTTCCACAGTCTGGGGGACATGCTGGTTGGATACGTTGGCCATGCTGGGTTCTCCCTCGGTGTGCCTGGGCAGGCGCTGGAGTGTGGCGATTGGGGGATTTTACAGTGGCTTCATTGCAATGTTAATGTCAGCCTATTTGAGGGGACGTAGCTTTAAATTAAGGAATGGTAGTTATAGGATAGATATCAGAGGTAGATTCTTTACTCGGAGAATAGCAAGGGCATGGAATGCCCCGCCTGCAGCAGTTGTGGACTTGCCAACTTTAACGGTTTCTAATGGTCAGTGACTAGGCATATGGATAACATTGGAATAGTTTAGGTTAGAGGGTCATTAGATTTGTTCCACTGGTCGGCACAGCATCGAGGGCCGAAAGGCCTGCAATGCACTGTAATGTTCTATCTCTGTGAAAAGCCAAGCAGCGTGCCTTAATGACTATCATCTGGTGGTTCTGGCATTCAAGATTAGTCACGGCACAAACCAATTCCAGTCTCCCGAATTGTCTGGATTCACTACAGTTTGCCTACTGCCACAACAGGTAACAGCAGATGCCATCACCCTGGTCTTGCATCAACCCTGGAACACCTAGATAACAAAATACACCTATGTCAGACTACTATTTCTTGACTACAGTTCAGCTTTCAACCCAATTATTCCTACGAAACTCATCTCCAAACTCCGTGGCTTGGACCTTGGCTCCGCCCCCTGCGACAGGATCCTGAACTTCCAAACACAGTAAGAGTAGGCAACAACACCTTCTCCACGCTCATCCTCTACTAAACTCCTTATATACCTATGATTGTACGGCTAAATCCCCCTCAAACTCGATTTTCAAGTTCACTGATGACACCTTTATAGTGGATCAGATCTCAAACAATGACGAGACAGAGAATCTGGTGAACTGGTACAGCAACAATAATCTCTCTCCCTCAGTGTCAACAAAACAAAGGAGCTTGTCATTGACTTCAGGAAACAAAGTGCAGAACATGCCCCTGTCTACATCAACAAGGATGATGTAGAAATGGTTGAGAGCTTCAAGTTTTTAGGTGTCCAGATCATCAACAGCCTGTCCGGGTCCCTCCCATGCCGACACTATAGTTAAGAAAGCCCATGAATGCTTCTATTTTCTCAGAAGACGAAGGAAATTTGGCATGTCAGATACAACTCTCACCAACTTTTACAGATATACTATGGAAAGCATTTTTTCTGGTTGTATCACACTTTGGTGTTGCTGTGCTCAACATCGCAAGTAACTATAAAAGGTCATGACTGTAGCCCAATCTATTACGCAAACCAGCCTCCCATCCATTGACTTTGTCTACAATTCCCGCTGCCTTGGCAAAGCAGCCAGCATAATTAAGGACCCCACACACCCCGGGCATTCTTTCTTCCACTCCCTCCATTAGGAAGAAGATCTGAAGTTACGTATCAATCGACTCAAGAACAGCTTCTTTCCTGCTGCCATCAGAATTTTAGATGAACCTATCTTGCATTAAATTGATTTTTCTCTACACCTTAGCATGACTGTATATTATTCTGCACTGTCTCCTTTCCTTCTCTATGAATGATATGCCTTGATTGTATAGCATGCAAGAAACAATACTTTTCACTGTAGAACATAGAATATAGAACAGTACAGCACAAACAGGATCTTCGGCCCACAAGTTGCGCAGATGATATCCATACCTACTAGGCCTATCTATAACTCTCAATCCCATTAAATCCCATGTACTCATCCAGAAGTCTCTTAAAAGACCCCAGCGAGTTCGCCTCTACCACCACTGATAACAGCCGATTCAAATCACTCACCACCCTCTGATGAAAAACTTACCCCTCAATCTCCTCTGTACCTGCTCCCCAGCACCTTAAACCTGTGTCCTCTCATAACGACCATTTCAGTCCTGGGAAATAGCCTTCGAGAATCCATCTTATCTATACCTCTTAACATCTTATAAACCTCTATTAGTCACCTCTCAATCTTCGTCTCTGCAGGGAGAAGAGACCTAACTCCCTCAACCTATCTTCATAAGGCATGCCTCCCAATCCAGGCAACATCCTTGTAAATCTCCTCTGCACCCTCTCACATCCTTCTTGTAATGAGGCAACCAGAACTGTGCACAATACTCCAAGTGGGGTCTGACAAGGGACTTATACTAATACATGTGACAATAATAAATCAAATCAAACCAATAGTTTTATAGCCATCATTCGGGTAATGCTGTTGATGTGGTGTACATGGACTTCCAAAAGTCATTTGATAAAATGCCACAAACATTCTTGTGAGCAATGTTGGAACTCATGGAACAAAAGGGACAACAGCAACACAAAAATAAAATTGGCTGAGTGATTGGAAACTAAGAGAAGTGATTAACTATTATTTTCACGTATCATAGAATCGTTACAGTGCAGAAGGAACACATTTGGCCCACTTTGTCACCACTAGCTTTCCAAATGAACAATGTGAGGAGATGGTGGTACAGTGGTTAGCATAGCTGCCTCACAGCACTGGCTTGAGTCATTGTCTGTGTCGAGTTTGCACATTCTCTTCGAGTCTGCATGGATTTCCCCCGTATGCTCCGGTTTCGTCTCACAGTCCGAAAGATGTGCTGTTAGGTACATTAACCCAAACAGGTGCTGGAGTGTGGCGATGAGGGGAATTTCACAGTAATTTCATTGCTTGTTAATGTAAGCCTTATTTGTGACTAATAAATAAACTTCTTAGTTTTTAACTTCACCTAGTGCCACTCCTCAGCTTTCTTCCTCTAACTCTTCACATTCTTCCTTTTGAGATAATAATTACATTCCCTCTGGAATGCCTCAGTTGAATCCACCTCAAGATTCAGATCTTAGCCTCTGTGTTAAAAGTTTATCCTCAGGTCTGCATTGTCTTTTTTGCCTATTTAACTTAAATCCTAGGAAGGTTCCAGAGATGAGGAACTTCAGTCATATGGGTAGATTGGAGAAGTTAAGAGTATTTTCTCAGAGAAGAGTTGGTTGAGAGAAGATATGATGGAGGCACTCAGGATCAAGAGGACTCTGGACAGTGTGCATAGAACCATGGAAAGGCTACAGCACAGAAGGAGCTCATTCAACACATTGTGTTTGTACTGACGAAAAAGAGAAAAAATAAACTAACTGCTCATTTTACTTCCATTTTTCAACACTCCCTACATTAGAGCACTTCAGATTCAGATCCCAAGCATCTTTTAAATGTGTTGAGTGTTTCAGCCTCAAACATCAATTTAGGCAGTGAATTCCAGATGCCCACCACCCTCTGGATGAAAAGAATTTTCCTCTAACCCCCTCTAATCTTTCTACCAATCACCTTAAATCTCTGTCCCCTAGTAACTGACTCCTTAGATAGGGGAGACAACTGTTTCTTGTCTACCCTCTCTGGGTCGCCATAATTTTATACACCACAATTAGATCCCTCCCCCCAGCCTCCTCTGTTCTAAGGAAAACGACCCTAGCCAATTCAACCTCTCCTCATTGCTGCAATTTTCATGCCCTGGTGACAATCTCTACATTCTCTCCACAGTGATTATGACCTCCCTATAATGTGGTAAACCAGAACCAGATAGGGAAAAATTGTTCTCATCGGTGAAAGGATGGAGAACAAGAGGGCATAAATAAAAGGTGATTTGCAAAAGGAGCAATGGTGACATGAGGAAAAACGTCTTTACACACTACCTGTGAATATGACAGAAACAGATTCGATCATGGCTCTCAATAGGTAATTGGATCATTATCTGAAGAAAAAAGATTTCCAGGTCTATGTGGGGAAAAGACAAGTGAATGGGACTAGGTGAGTTGCTTCTGCAAAGAGCAGGCACTAACACGATGTTCTGAATATCCTCGTGTGTAAAAAAAAATCTATGATCCTATGATAAATTTACCTTTTAGTGGTGATCTCTTGAAAGATCCTGTTGGTTAGGTCACATATCAACTGTGGCTGGAATTCTCCGACCTTGTCACGGCTGGGATTCTCTGGTTCTGCTGCTGTGAATAGAGATTTGACTGCCAAATTATCTGTTCTAGTTGGCGACAGTGACGGGGTAAATGAGATCGGAGAATTTCAGCCCGTATGTTTTCCTGAAGATCAGGATAGGCAAATCCTGCAAAGAGGGTCTGAAAGAGGCATTATATATTTGTTAGGTGCAGGTCCTGAAGTTTTCTTTCTTTAAGAACATGGTGGAGGTTTAATGATGAATTTGCCCACATACGCTGCCTTGTCATATTGGATGCTTTTTGGTCCTTTTAATGTCTTTAAAATGGACTTTTTCTAGCTCTTTCTAGGCCCTGAACACTTTCCATAGTGTCATTAAAAGACAGGCAAATAGCCAAAACTAGAGTTGTCAGATTTTAATTTGTTTGACTATAGGTAGGACCTCAATCAGATAGTACACTCCCTTCACTTTGTGGCTAAGTATGATTTGATCAGTGGATTGCTGAAATAGTAGTTGTTCAAAGTTCTAACTTCATCTGTTGAAGAACGGTACCACATTAATATGTCTATTAGTCTGCAGCTTTAATAGCTCATATTTTCTGCCACTAGATTTTTATTCATTGAAAATATCTACTGTTCCAGATTTGATCAATAACTTGGCAATTAAGCAAGGATGAACCTTTCTAACTTTCTTAAATACCTGCAGTGTGTTTAAAACTTTTCAAAAAGCAATTGTTATTAAGAAGACAACGAGTCATTAATTTGCACATTCCATGTTCCAACAATTAATCTAGTTACGTGATGTTAGTTGAGGGAGGAATGAAACCGATATACTAGGAGAACACCTTCCATTATTTGAAAAATACGGTGGGATTTTATCATCTTTCTGAAAGGGTTGCCTCAGTTTAATGAAAGATGTGTCTTTGCCTTTTATGCTGTCTCATTACTGTCCTGAATGCCCGATGGATTAAAGCCTGGCCTTTTCAGGGAAAGGGGAAAAACAAGGGTTCATAACAATTTACAAATAAAATTGTATTGTAAGGACTCGAGGTGCAGCAGAAAGATCATGTGGAACTAAGCAGGGTTGGAGATACAAGATGCTGCTTGTCTATTGTAACTCAGGGTTGAGGGCTTTAGCTATAATATAAACATGATGGTTCAGTCACTGTATTTCTTTTATTTGTTCATGTGATGTGAGTGTCACTGGCTAGATCTGCATTTGTTGCCCATCCCTAATTGCTCTGGTACTAAATCTCTTGGCAAGATTAGGGCCAGTCAGAGACAGTAGTGGGAAGTTGCGCGTGGAGGCTGTGAAGATTGGAGAGGCACTGAATGTGTATTTTTCGTCAGTCTTCACATGGGAAAAAGTTAATGGAGTTGAAGAGAATACAGAGGTACAGGGCTGTAGACTAGATGGGATAGAGGTACATAAGGAGGATGTGTTAGCTATTCTTGAGAGTATGGAAATAGATAAGTCCCTTGGGCCAGATGGGATTTATCCCAGGTTACTCTGTGAGACTAGAGAGGAGATTGTAGAGCCTTTGGCTTTGATGTTCATGTCATCGTTGGCTATGGTGTGGTGCTGGAAGACTGAAGAATGGCAAATGTTGTCCCCTTGTTTAAAAAGGGGAGTAGAGACCATCCTGTGAACTATAGACCGGTGAGTATTACTTCTGTTGTGGGGAAAGTTTTGGAAAGAATTATAAGGGATAGAATTTATAGTCATCTAGAGAGAAATGAATTGATTAGGGATAGTCAACATGGTTTTGTGAAGGGAAGATCGTGCCTTACAAACCTTATCAAGTTTTTGAAAAGGTGACAAAGAGGTGGATAAGGGTAAGGCAGTTGACGTGGTGTATATGGATTTTAGTAAAGTGTTTGATAAGGTTCCCCATGGAAGACTACTGCAGAAAATGCAGATGCATGGGATTGAGGGTGATTTAGCAATTTGGATTAGGAATTGGCTAGCTGATAGAAGACAGAAGGTGGTGGTTGATGGGATATATTCATCCTGGAGTTTAGTTACAAGTGGTGTACCTCAGGGATCTGTTTTGGGGCCACTGTTGTTTGTTATTTTTATAAATGACCTGGATGAGGGTGTAGAGGGATGGGTTAGTAAATTTGCTGACGACACCAAAGTCGGAGGAGTTGTAGACAGTGAGGATGGATGTTACAGTTTGCAGAGGGACTTAGATAAGCTGCAGAGCTAGGTTAAGAAGTGGCAAATGGAGGTTAATATGGAAAAGTGTGAGGGATTCACTTTGGTAAGAGTAATATATGTACAGAATATAGGGCTAATAATAGGACTTTTGGTAGTGTAGATGAGCAGAGAGATCACAGTGTGCAGGTGCATAGATCCCTGAAAGCTGATACTCAAGCTGATAAGGTTGTTAAGAAGGCGTATTGTGTGTTAGCATTTATTGGTAGAGGGATTGAATTTCGGAGCCGAGACGTCATGTTGCAACTGTACAAAACTCTGGTGTGGCTGCACTTGGAGTACTGTGTATAGTTTTGGTCGCCACATTATAAGAAAGATATGGAGGCATTGGAAAGGGTGCACAGGAGATTTACCAGGATGTTGCCTGGTATGGTGGGTAGGTCTTATGAGGAAAGGCTAAGGGACTTGAGGTTATTTTCATTAGAGAGAAGAAGGTTAAGGGGTGATCTAATTGAGACATATAAGATGATCAGTGGGTTAGGTAGGGTGGATAGTGACAGCCTTTTTCCTCGAATGGAGATGACTAACACGAGGGGACGTAGCTTTAAATTAAGGGGTGGTAGTTATTAGGACGGATGTTAGAGCTGGGTTCTTTATTCAGAGGGTAGTAAGAGCGTGGAATGCCCTGCCTGCAGCAGTTGTGGACTTGCCAACTTTAAGGGCATTCAAATGGTTATTGGATAAGCATATGGATAGCATTGGAATAGTTTAGGTTGGAGGGTCATAAAAGTGGTTCCATTGGTTGGCACAACATCGAGGGTCGAAGTGCCTGTACTGCACTGTAATGCTCTATGTTCTATGTTCTATATGTTCTAAATGGCTTGCTCATCCATTTCAGAGGGCAGTTAAGAGTTAACCACATTGCAGTGGCTCTGTAGCCACATGTAAGCCAGACCAGATAAGTATGGCAGATCTCTTTCTCTTAGGGACATTTGTGAACCAGATGGGTTTTTCCAGCGATTGACAATGATTTCATGGTCATCAATGGACTTTTAATTTCAACCGTTAATTGAATTCACATTTCACAATCTGCCGTGGTGGAATTTGAACCTGGGGCCACAGAGCATTACCCTGGGTCTCTGGGTTACTCACCCAGTGACAATACCACTACATTATTGCCTGTACGAGATGTATTCTGTTTTATAGATTTGTTATATTATCAGGAGTACACATGAACATGTTTGCACATTTGGAAATAAGAAGAATTAATAAACTTGATGGAGCTGTAAATCGCTTCCTGAAAACACTTTGTGTTATTGAAGGTGAGTTGCAAACTGGCTCAGATGTTTCTCTGAGTATATTTATAGTGTGCAAGGCTCAGATTAAAGGATTAAAGATGCCATCAGGTTACAGTGTCAGGGATGACCTCCCTGATAAACATGAGATGACAGGATGCTATCACATGCCTGAGATTAAAATAAGATCTTGAGTAGCTTAAAGTCAGAGGAGGAAAGGTCAGCAGTGTTTGTAGGTTGTGAAGGCGTATTTTCTGATTACATATCCCTGTCAGAATCAGAACCTTCATACACTGCTACACAGAATTTGAGCAGAGGGAATCTGTGAAGGACATAGAAACATAGAAAATAGGTGCAATTTGAGCATGCACCACCATTCAATATGATCACGGCTGATCATGCACTTTCAGTATCCACTTTGTCTCCATACCCTTGATTCCTTTAGCCACAAGGGCCACATACAGCTCCCTCTTGAACATATTTAATGAACTGGCCCTCACAGCTTTCTGTGGTAGAGAAGTCCATAGGCTCACAACTCTCTGAATGAAGAAATTCTTCCTCATTTCAGTCCTGAATTGCTTATCCCTTATTCTTAGACTGTGACCCATAGTTCTGTACTTTCTCAACATTGGAAACATCCTTTCCACATCTAGCCTATCCAGTCCCATCAGGATTTTATGTTTCTATGAGATCCCCTCTCATTCTTCTAAATTCTGGTGAATACAAGCCGACAATCCAGTCTCTCCTCGTATGTTAGTTGTAGGTTAATACACATCTTCAGCTCCTTACCTGGTAAATAAAACATGGAAACTATATGGGTATGGGTAGTTGGCACCACAATGCTTATCATATCAGTCTCATTTTTTAATTACTGTATTTGCTGTACAGATAATAAATTTAAAATAAAAATAAATTTGCACTTATGTGCTCCTTGTAGAAGGAGAGCTCAGAGCTCTTTACAAGGTGGGGAGGAAAGACAGTGTTTGGCAGATTAGAGTCAATGAACTCTGATTTAGATTTTCAATAGCTTTTGAAATGTCTTGAGAAACGTCCTAATGATGGCCATGAAACCATTGTCAATTGTCAAAAAAACTTAATGTCCTTTAGGAAAGGAAATCTGCCATCCTGTCAAGTTGGAGCTGGATTCCTCCACAATCCTTGACAATGACAGGTGGAGGTGTGGTAGGCCTGCATCTCAGTGTGTGTACCTAGTTAACACAATCCTGTATGCCATTCTATTGAGGATTTCATTTGAGTGCTGCGTGCAGCTTGGTCCCAGTGACTCACCATGTTCTGATCCTAACTCTGTGCGAACTTGGAAAGCAGTCTTGTGTGGAAAGCTTACTTGCATTTAAAAGATGTGGAGAGAGTGATATTGTTCTGGGGTGGGCACAGTAAGAAGTTAAATTCAGAAGATTCACTATCAATATAGGTGTGCAAAGGTAGCTTGGAGGATAAGTTCATTGAGCATATCCGGGATGATTTCTTAGAACAATACCAACCAGGGAGCAGATTATTTTAGAAAAAAGATTAATTAATGACCTTAAAAATTTGTTACAGCAAGAGCCATAATAATATGATAAAATATCATGTTCAGTTTGACAGTAAGAAATTGGAGCTGAGATGCATGTCATAAACTTAAATAAAGGCAATTATAAGGGTATGAAGACATAATTGACAAAAGAAGAATAAGAAAATAGATTGGAAGGTGGAGAAGCAGTGGCAGACACTTAAGGAGATATTTTATAACACTCAACTGTGCTGCAGAGATGTCGGGGTAAGTTTTTCACTCAGTAGTGCCTTTAAATCTATGTCCTCTCGTAGCGACCATTTCAGTCCTGGGAAACAGCCTCTGAGAATCCACCTACTCTATACCTCTCAACATCTTATAAACCTCTATCAGGTCATCTTGCATGCTTTGAGTCTCCAGGGAGAAAAGACTTAGCTCCCTCAAACTATCCTCATAAGGCATGTCACCCAATCCAGGCAACATCCTTGTAAATTTCCTCTGCACCCTTTCAGTAGCTTCCACATTTTGTAATGAGGTGACCAGAACTGCGCACAGTACTCCAAGTGGGTCTGACTTGGGTCTAGCTGCAGCATTATCTCCTGACTCCTAAACTCAATCCCTCAATTAATGAAGGCTAGTACACCATATGCCTTCTTGACCACATCCTCCACCTGCAAGGCCGAGTTAAGAGTCCTGTGGACCCGGACCCCAAGGCCCTTCTGATCCTCTACACTGCTAAGAGTCTTACTCTTGATATTATACTTCTTCATCCCGTTGGACCTGCCAAAATGGACCACCACACATTTATCCGTGTTGAAGTCTATCTATCACTTCTCCGCCCAGTCTTGCATCCTATCTATGTCTCGCTGCAACTTCTGACATCCCTCGAGATTATTCACAACACCACCATCCTTCGTGTTGTTGGCAAACTTACCAACCCATCCTTCCACTTCCTCATCCAGGTCAGTTATGAAAATGACAAACAGCAAGGGTCCCAGAACAGATCCCTGGGGCATTCCACTAGTGACCGACCTCCATGCAGAAAAAGATACATCCACAACCATTCTCTGCCTTCTGCAGGCAGGCCAGTTCTGGATCTACAAGGCAACAGCCTCTGGATGCCATGCCTTCTCACCTTCTCAAGAAGTCTTGCATGGCGGACCTTATCAAACGTCTTGCTGAAGTCCATATAAACCACATCCACTGCTCTTCCTTCGTCAATGTGTTTAGTCACATTTTCAAAGAACTCAACCAGGCTCATAAAGCATGACCTGCCCTTGACAAAACCCTGCTGATTACTTTTGACATACTAAGCTTCTCTAAATGTTCATAAATCCTGTCCCTCAGCATCCTCTCCATCAACTTAACAACCACTGAGGTTAGACTCACTGGTCGGTAATTTCCTGGGCTATTCCTATTCTCTTTCTTGAATATAGGAACCCAATCTTATTGAAACTTAAAGGATACTGTGAGGCCTAGATAGAGTGGATGTGGAAAGAATGTTTCCACTTGTAGGAAAAACAAGAACAAGAGGGAACAACCTCAGGCTAAAGGGATGATCCTTTAAAACAGAGATGAGGAAGAATTTCTTCAGCCAGAGAGTAGTGAATCTGTGGAACTTTTTGCCGCAGAAGGCTGTGGAGGCCAGGTCATTGAGTGTCTTTAAGACAGAAATAGATAGGTTCTTGATTAATAAGGAGGCCAATGGTTATGGGGAAAAGGCAGAAGAATGGGGTGAGAAAAATATCAGCCATGATTGAATGGCTGAGCAGACTCAATGAGCCTAGTGGCCTAATTCTGCTCCTATGTTTTATGGTCTTATAGACCAGTGAGCCTTATGTTAGTACTGTGGAAGTTGCTAGACTCCATTATCAAGGACTCAAAGCTCAGCATTTGGAAAACTTGGTATAATCAGACAAAGTCAACGTGGAATTACAAAGGAGAAATCATGCTTGATAAATCTATTGGAATTCTTTGAGGATGTAACTAGTAGATTTGGTGGGTATCGTGTATTTAGAATTTCAGAAGGCTTTTGACAAGGTCTCACACAGAAGATTATTACGTAAAGTTAAAACACATGGGATCGAGGGTCATGTCTTGACAAGAAGCAAAGAATTTGAATAAATGGATCTTCTGATTAACAGGTAGTGACTAATGATATGCTGCAAGAATCTGTGCTGGGACCTTAACTGCTCACATTATATATTAATGATTTGGATGAGGAAACTAAATGTATCATCTCCAAATTTTGCAGGGAATACAAAGTTTGTTGGGAAGGTGACTTGTAGGAAGGATGCAGAAATATTTAAGTTTGATTTAGACAGGCTGATGAATGGGCAAATGTGTGAATAAATGTGACATTATCCATTTCAATAGCAAAAATAGGAAGGTAAGTTATTATTAGAATGCGTGTAAATTGAGAGAGGTGGATACTTAGCGAGATCTTAGTGTTCGTGTGCATTAGTCACTGAAAGTAAGTGTGCGGTACAGTCGGCAGGAAAAAAGACAAATGTATGTTGGCCTTCATAGTGAGAGCATTTGGATGGAGGAATGGGGTGTTTTTCTGCATTTGTACAGGGTGTTGGTGAGGCACACCACACCTGGAGTATTGTGTGCAGTTTTGGTGTCCTATCTGAGGAAGGATGTCCTTGTTATAGAAGGGGTATAACAAAAGTTTACCAGGCTGATTCCTGGGATGGCAGGACTGTCATATGAAGAGCAACTAAATCAGTTAAGATTAAATTCATTGGAGTTTAGAAGAGTGAGAGGGGACCTCACAGAAATTTGTAAAATTCCAACAGGGTTAGACAGTAGATTCAGAAAGAATGTTCCACCTTAGAATGGTGGAGAAGTCCAGAATCAGGGATGTCTTAGTTTGAGGATAAGGAGTAAACCTTTTAGGATTGAGGTGAGGAGAAATTTCTTCACCCAGAGGATGGTGAATATGTAGAATCCCACTACCACAGAAAGTAGCTGAGGACAAAACATTGTGTGATTTAAAGAAGAAATTAGATATAGCTCTTGGAGCTAAAAGGTTCAAGGAGTATGGAGGAAAGACAGAATCAGGATATTGAATTTGATGATCTGCAATGATCATAATGAATGGTAGAGCAGGCTTGAAGGCTGAATGGCCTACTCCTGCTTCTATTTTCGATGTATGTTTTAATGTTTCATCCATGGCTAATGAAAGAAGCTAAGGATGGCCTCAAATTGAAAGTAAAGATGTGCAAAGTTGCAAAGATCAGGCCAGAAGACTGAGAAGATTTTAGAAACCAGAAAAGGATGACTAATATGTAGAGAGAGGAAAGTAGCAAAAATATAAAAACAGACAGTAAAAGCTTCTACAATTATAGTAGAAGTGGGTAGCTAAAGTAAGCATTTGTCCCTTAGCAGATGAGACAGGGCTTATTGGGAAACAAGGAGATAGTAGAGACTTTGATCAGATATTTTGTATCTGTCTTTCAAGTAAAGGACACGAAATGCATCCCAAGAAGAGTAGAAAATTACAAAATAAAAGGGAGACAAGAACTTTAAAAGATCACTGTAAAACTTTAAAAAAATGCTGGAAAATTAATGGTACTAAGGACTAACAAGCCATCTGCTCCCCCTCCCCCCACCCCCGCCCCCACACACAATCTCCACCCTCTCAACCTGATGATCAGCATCCTAAAGTCTTAAAGGATGTGGCAGTGATAGTGCATGTATTGGCTGTAATATTCCAAAATTCCTGAAATTGTGGAAAGATCCATTGGATTGGAAAACCACAAATGTAACACTTCTGATCAAAAAAGGAAGGTAGGAAGAAGGAAACAGGCCAGTTATCCTAGCAAATTGTCACTAGGAAAATGATTATTAAGGAATTATTGGCAGGACCTTAAAAAAACATAATACAATGAAGTGGAGTCAACAGGGCTTCATGAAAGAGAAATCACATTTGACAAATTTATTACATTTTTTGAGGATATAATAAGTAGGGTGGATAAAAGGGAAGCAATAGATGTTGCATATTTGGATTTCTAGAAGACGTACAGTTTTCTGCCACATAAAATGTTACTGTACAAGATAAGAGCTCATGGTGTTGGGACTATTATGTCAGCATGGATAGAGGATTGACTAACAGGAAACAAAGTTGGAATAAATAGATCATTTTCAGGTTGGCAAACTGTAAGTAGGGGAATGCCACAGGGAGCAATGCTGGGGCTCCAATTATTTATGATCTATATTAATAACTTACATGAGGTGACTGTATTACAGCCAAATTAGCTGACAACACAAAAGGAGGTAGGAAAGCAAGCTCGCCCCAAACTGAAAAATTCCACCCCCAATGTCAATGGACCTTTGCATGGCTCCGCCCCCCCAACCCCAACCCACTATGATTCATGTGATCGGCAAAGGGATATAGATAGGTTAAGTAAGTGGGTAAAATTTGGCAAATGAAGGATTGTATGGGAAAATGTGAGTTTGTGCGCTTTGGCAGGAGAAAAAGAAAAGTAAAATATAATTTAAATGGAGAGGGATTGCAGAATGCTGAAGTTCAAAGGGATCAATCTTGCTTTCTACATCAGTCATGAAAAATAGCAATAGATACAGCAAGTAATTAGGAAGACAGATAGAAATCTGGCTGTAGGTACATGGGAGATGGAGTATAAAAGTCAGGAAGTTTTGTTAGAACTGTGGACATTAGTGAGACCATACCTGTAGTACTGCATACCAATTTGGTCTCCTTACTTAAGGAAATATGTACATACATTTTAAACCGAGAACGTTCACTAGGCTGATGAAGATGTCTTCTAATGAAAAGTTGAACCTGTGCCCGTTGTAGAGTAAAAGAATGAGGGTTGATGTTATTGAAATATAAAAAAGATACATTTGCACTTGAAGCAATTCAGCGAATGCTCACTTGTCTCATTCCTGGGATACAAAAAGAACAAGATATGGCACAGGAACAGCTCCTTCGGCCTTCTAACCTGCGCTGATCATGATACCTAACTAAACTAAAAAAAAAATCCTTCTGCCCTTATTCAGTCAGTATCCCTCTATTCCCTTCCTATTCATTTACCCATCCAGATGTCTCTTAAATGTTGCTAATGTGGCTGCTTCCACCACTGCCTCTGGCAGTGCGTTCCAGGCACCCACCGCTCACTGTGTGAAAAACTACCCCGCCTACATCTCCTTTAAGCTTTCCCCCTCTCACCTTGAACCTGTGTCCCCCTGTAATTGACACTTCTCCCCATGGAAAAGCCTTTGACTATCCGTTCTGTCTATGCCTCTCATAATTTTGTAGACCTTTATCAGGTCTACCTCTCAGCCTTCATCTGAAAGCAATCCTAGTTTATTCAAACTTTCCTCATAGTTCGTACCCTCGAGACCAGGCAACATCTTGTTGAACCTTCTTTGTACTCCCTCCAAAGTTTTCATGTCCTTCTAGCAGTGTGGTGACTCAGAACCACACATGTGATACTCCAAATGCAGCCTAACCAAAGTTTTATATAGCTGCAACATGATTTCCTAACTTTTGTACTCAGTGCCTTGGCTGATGAAGGCAAGTATGCCATATGCCTTTTTAATTACCTTGACCACCTGTGTTGCCACTTTTAGGGAATTGTGGACTTGCACACCCAGATCCCTCTGTATGTTAATGTTCCTCAGGGTCCTGTCATTTACAGTATAGGAGCTTTTCTTAAGAAGAAATATTGGAATTTAGAAGAATGAGAAGTGATCTTATTGAAACATATGTGATCCTGAAGGGATTTGACAGATATCTATTGGGAGGATGTTTGCACTCGTGGGAGAATTTAGAACCGGGATAAATTTTAAAAATAAGAAGTCTACCATTTATGACAGAGATTAGGAGAATTTCTTTCTTTCAAGAGTTGTTATGTTGAATTCCATTCCCCAGAAAGAAGTGCAGACTGGGTTATTATCTTTAACTCAAGGCAAAATTAGATGGAATTTTGACTGTTAAGACTCGAGGGTTATGGGAGACAGATGGCAAAGTGAAGTTGAGACCACAGCTAGATCAGCCATAATGTACTGAATGGCAAAGTCAGCTCAAAGGGCTGCATTTATGTTCCAAAAATAAACATATAAGGCACTTCCCATGGTGAATGCTGAAGAGCTTGTCAGGGTGGATATTGAGAGACGTTTATCCCACTTGAGAACCGAGAATTAGAGGGTACAGTTTCAAAATAAGGTACAAGATAGTATATGAGGAGGACTTTCTTCTCTGAGTGTTTGCGTGGGTTTCCTCTGGGTGCTCTGGTTTCCACCCACATTCTGAAAGACATGCTGGTTTGGTGCATTGATTGAACAGGCGACTAGGGGCATTTCACAATAAATTAATTGCTGTTTTAATGTAAGCTTTACTTGTAATTAATAAATTAACTTTAACTTCTAATCTTTGGAATTCATTTCCTTAGAAAGATGAGTCACTGAATATACTAAAGCGGAATTTTTTGATCTATGAAAGAGTAAATGGTTATGGGGATCAGAAAACAAGGGTTACAATCAGATCAGCCATGAATCCTATTGACTGGCAGAGAAGACCCAAGGGATTGAATGTCTTATACCAGATCACAGTATCTGTTTATCTCCATAGGCTCAGCCTGAGCAGTACATACTGTTTGTGGATTTAGCGGTATGGTGAAAAACTTGCAAATTTACTGGCGTTTTTGGATGCAGAGTTCATGCTCAGTTAGCCCTTACTGAATCCTTTCAAAGTGGTACAGAAAGTTTGTATAAAACAGGTAATATGCAGGACCCTGGCCATGGCCAGGGTCAAATTATTATATTACAGTTATTGGCATTATTACTGAGTAAACAAAGTTTCCAAAGGTTACATGACTCCTTATCAGTGGAATGACACACACAGATCAGCTCAGTGTTTATCTGATATGGCAGACGTCAGGTCTCCCTGGCTTTGTTTGCATAAGATCAGCAAATGCCACAAATAAACGTTGTCACTATAAGACTGAGGTCATTATCACAAAGTCCATGTTTTACTGCCCATCTTGAGGAAATTACAAAGCACTCACTTTCCTTATGGGCAGCATGGTGGCACAGTGGTTAGCACTACTGCCTCATGAGCCAGGATCCAGGTTCAATTCTGGCCTTCGGCGACTGTCTGTATGTTCTCCCCATGTCTGTGTGGGTTTCCTCCAGGAGTTCCAGTTTCTTCCCATATTCCAAAGATGTGCAGGTTAGGTAGATTGGCTGTGCTAAATTGACCCTTAGTGTCAGGGGGATTAATAGGGTAAATGTGTGAGGTTATGGGGATAGAGTCTGGGTGGGATTTTTGTTAGTGGAGTCTTGATGGGCCGAATGGCCTCAATTTGCACTGTAAGGAATGAGTGATTATGAGTGATTTCGACATATATTGCATAACCTCAGAATGTTGACCAAAAATTAAAAAAAAATTAAGATGGAGGTATAATATGATTAAGAATAGTCAGCATGGCTTTGTCAAAGGCAAATCATGCCTTACAAACCTGATTGAATTTTTTGACTAAACACATTGATGAAGGAAAAGCAGTAGATGTAGTATATATGGACTTCAGCAAGTCATTTGATAAGGTGCCCCACGCAAGGCTTATTGAGAAAGTGAGGTGGCACGGGATCCAAGAGGACATTGCTTTGTGGATCCAGACTGGCTTGCTCACAGAAGGCAAAGAGTGATTACAGATGGGTCATATTCTACATAGAGGTCGGCCCCAGGGATCTGTTCTGGGATCCTTACTCTTTGTGATTTTTTATAAATGACCTGGATGAGGAAGTGGTGGGATGGGTTGGTAAGTTTGCTGATGGTACAAAGATTGGAGGTGTTGCAGATAGTGTGGAGGGATGTCAGAAGTTACAGCAAGACGTTAATAGGATGCAAGACTGAGTGGAGAAGTGAGAGATGGAGTTCAGCTCAGATAAATGTGAAGTGATTCATTTTGGCAGGTCAAATAGGATGGCAGAATATAATACTAATGGTAGGATTCTTAGCAGGGTGGAAGATCAGAAGGATCTTGGGGTCCAAGTTCATAGGATGCTTAAAGCAGCTGCGCAGGTTGAAGCTGTGGTTAAGAAGGTGTATGGTGTACTGACCTTCATCAATCAAGGAATTGAGTTTAGGAGTCGAGAGATAATGTTGCAGTTATATAGGACCCTGGTCAGACCCCACTTAGAGTACTACGCTCAGGTCTGGTTGCCTCATTACAGGAAGGATGTGGAAGCCTTAGAAAAGATGCAGAGGAGATTTACAAGGATGTTGCCTGGATTAGGGAGCATGCCTTATGAGGATAGATTGATGGAACTCGGCCTTTTCTCCTTGGAGAGACAAAGGATGAGGGGTGACCTGATAGAGGTGTATAAGATGTTGAGAAGTATTTATTGAGTGGATAGTCAATGGATAGAGTGGATAGAGTGGATAGCTTTTTCCCAGGGCTGAAATGATTGCCACAAGAGAACACAGATTTAAGGTGCTGGTGAGTAGGTACAGAGGAGATGTCAGAGGTAGGTTTTTCACTCAGAGAGTGGTGGGTGCGTGGAATGGGCTGCTGGCAGAAGTGGTGGAGGCGGATTTGATAGGGTCTTTTAAGAGATGTTTAGATAGGTACTTGGAACTTAGTAAGATGGAGGGTTATAGGTAAGCCTGGTAATCTCTAAGATAGAGACATGTTCAGCACAACTTTGTGGGCCAAAAAGCCTGTATTGTGCTGTAGTTTTTCTATATTTCTATGTTCCAAAGTTTTTTTTACAGCCAATATCAGATTTTTATAAAGCATTGTCACTGTATTAATGTAGGAAATGCAATTTACACATAGCATAATCTCACAGATGCAATGAAATACATCATTAGATTATTGGTTTTTGGGTGTTGTATGCAAGTACTTGTAAGACGTTTCTCTTCTTTGAATACTACCATGGAAATTCAAGGGCCAGGATTCTCCTCCCTCTGCCAGCAAGAATGGAGAATTTGGTGCTCAGCTAACATTACATTTATTGCAGTGGGACTGGAAAATCCCAGTCATGGGCGAGGCTGCAAAATTATGGCCAGAGCTTCAATTTGATGTTGGATCTGAAAGCAGGTTATGGGACGAGATTCTCTGGCTTCCCCTCAGGGTTTTTCCTTGATAGTCAGGGGTGGTGTGCAATTGGTTGGCAGTGGAATGCTCTGGTCCCATTGCTGTCAATGGGAATTTCGATTGATACCACCCCACACAGCCAGAAAACTCACTGCAGTGAGTGCATCACTGTTGTGATTGGAGAATTCCGGCTAATGTTTAAAAGATCTCATAATCACAAAGAGAGTAGGAGAGTTCTGCAGGTACTGATTAACATTTATCATTAAAAACAGATGATGTGGTGATTCAACATGTCACTATTTTGGGGTCTTTGCTGCATCATTGACTGTCATATTTCCCTATGTTACAACAATGCTTCAGAACCATTTCATTGGCTCTGAAGCATTTTTGAACATCCTTAGTGAAGTGCTATATCATGCAAGTTCTTCAATTCTTCCACCTGCATCAAGATATATTTTGAATATTCAGGAGGGAGTTTTCCTGACGACCCCCCCCCCCATGGGAATTGTCACGGGCGAAGAGCAGACCATGCAAAAGGCAGGATTTTCCAGTTTTGGGGTGAGTGTGGATGGAAAATCCTGTCCTAAATGATAGATGATACCATTAACTGTAGAAGAAAATATTGATCATGTGTAATCCTAGTGCATAAGCTATGGATGAGCCTTCATTGTCATTATGGCACACCTTTATGGCCTCAAAACACTGTAAACCATGATTTTGGGAAGGATGCAGAAATTTATTCAAGATACCATTCTGAGTTTGTGATGTCACCAGGAAGGGGCTTAGTTGGCAAATGCTGTTAGGTCATACAGGTGCATTAAATATCAGCCTATATTATTGGGCTGGAAAATACGTTCACACCTGCCATCAAAAAAGTGACGATGCTCAGTTAAGATCTCACAGCTCTTCCTTTAGCTCCCTGTATGAGGAAACTGATATTGAAAAAAAAGGAATAATGATTGTATTTCTTCAGGCCAGTTCCCTTGTTAGGACTGCCTTATAGTCCAGGTGAAGCTTCCTTTCTACTTATGGAGATCAGTACACATCTTACCCAATATCAGCCTTCATTCTTGATTGGACTGAGGAAGCAGGAAATTTTTTTTTTCTGGGGCTTGTAAAGAATAAGAGGTACGGTGGCACAGTGGTTAGCACTGTTGCCTCACATCGCTGGGGACCCAGATTTGATTCCTGCTTGGGTTAACATCTGTGTGAAGTCTGCACATTCTCCCCATGTCTATGTGGGTTTCCTCTGGGTGCTCTGGTTTCCTTCCACTGTCTGAAAGACGTGCTAGTTAGGTGCATTGGCCGCGCTAAATTCTCCCTCAGTGTACCTGAACAGACACCGGAGTGTGGCGGCTAAGAAATTGTCACAGTAATTTCATTGCAGTGTTAATGTAAGCCTTACTTGTGACATTGATAAATAAACTGAGTAAGGGTTCAATCCATTACAATACTAACCAGAAAATCCCAGAAATGCTGGGAACTCCAGTGGATGCACCACATTCCTGAAAGATTTAGAATGAGAGTGCAGCAGAATCTCTCAGAATCAGAGAATGGTAACAACACAGAGACTATCATATCCATGCTGACTGTCTGTGAGAGCAACTCTTGGAAATCCAAGACCAATATATCTTGGCCAATTTTATTTGCAAACTATAGAGTTTCAAAAAACAAAGAAGGATCACTATTACAAAAGCAAACTGCTACAGATGCAGACAATTTGGAATAAAAACAGAAAATGCTGGAAATGCCCAGCTGGTCTGGTAGTATCTGTGGAGAGAAAACAAAAATTTTCAAGTTAATAACCTGGATATTGATTTGAAATGTTAACTCTGTCTCTCCATTGATGCCACCAGATCTGCTGAGTAACTCCAGTTCATTCTGTTTTGATATTATACGTCACACACAGTCTTGTCTGGCAATCTGCAAAACAGATATTTTCTTCAGATGCTGTATAGTTCAAGGCCAGTTGTTGCCAAACCCAATCTCCATATTTTCACTCATAACTTCAAACGCAATCTCCTATTCATATAAACAGCAGTTTACAAAGCAAAATGTCTTTGGAAGATTTATGAGGGGAAGCTGAATTCTTCCATCTTCAGTAATGTCCAAAGAGAACCAGAGGATAACATCAGGGAAGGCATTGTGTCAGTCACGGTATCTTCCACTCGTTCCTCATAAAAAGCACATCCACTGAGGTATCTGCAAAATATGATAGGACCTGTCAGTCACAGGGTTGACTTTCCTCTCCATCCATTCCTCTCATATATCATCGCTATGCTAGACATAGAGGCACCAAAAGTGCCAAGGCAGTGTAAGTTTGGCTTCCTTAATCATAATAGTTGCAAAACAGAAATAATATCTTTTGGTTTTATTTTTATTAACAGAGACAAAAATAAAAAGTGCACTTGAAAACGTCTGTGTAACAATAAGATAACTACTGTGACATTAATATGGAATTCCCAGGAAAAAAATGAAATAAATGGCCCCACAATATGATACCAGCTGCCTGAAATACAATGACGCTGCCCTGTTAGGACAATGAAAATAGCTCTTAATCATAATACAAGTGTTCATTTAATTCTTCTCCCAAGTACATTGCCCATTAATACAGTAATATTGCAGCATTACAATACCAGCCCTTTAATGTAATGAATTATCCCTGTAATATATTAACATTGTCCATAGAATCCCTCCAGTGCAGAAGGCCATTCAGCCCATCGAATCTGCACCAACCATAATCCCACCCAGGCCCTATCACCATAACCCCATGCATTTATCCTTGCTAATCCCCCCTTACACAATGGAGCAATTTAGCATGGCGAATGCACCTTACCTGCGCATCTTTGGAGCATCCAGAGGAAACACACGTAAACACGGCGAGAAAGTGCAGACTCCACAGACCATGACCCAAGCTGCAAATTGAACTCAGGTCCCTGACACTGTGAGACAGCATTGCTAATGACTGTGCTGCCTTGTCTCTTAATTTATTTTCGTATCTGTTCTTGGGATGTGCTGACAAGGTGTAATTATTTCCTATTATTACATCCAGTAAATTTTTTTGTGGATTTCTTGAAGATTTGCAGTCAGTGGTGATTGCAGACATATAACGTGAAATAGCAAATTTCACACTTTTGATCCAATGATGTGGGAACAGTGACATATGAAAGGGAGATGTGTGACGTGGAGGCTGTTCTATGATATTGCTGCTCTTGTCCATGGTAGAGGCTTGTGTTGTGAGTAGTGTCAATGTAATTTGGTGCGCTGCTGAAGTAATATACATATTGAAACCACAGGAGAGGTGGAGAAATGGATAAGGAGTTGAGAGGCTGCAGTGTTTCTCACTACTTTATTCTGGATGAATATTATTTTCTTAGTCTCTTGTGGTGGTAACCATTCAGCTAATGGGTAAGTATTCCATCATATGCCTCGTGGAAAGGCTTTGTGGAGTCAGGAGTTGAGCAACTTGTCACAGCTAACACAACCATTGCATTGTTCTTGTTACCACAGCTAATAAAGTTATGTAATTTATAAAGAAACTAGAAGCAAGAGGAAGCTTTGTTAATAGAGGAATAGAGTACAAGGGCAAAGAGGATATGCTGAACTTATATAAATCTCTGCTAGAATATTGTGTTCTGGGTGCCACACTATTGGAAGGATCTGAATGCATTAGGGAAAGTGCAGAAGAAGTTTATAAGAATGGTTCTGGGAATGAGAAACATCAGTTATGAGGATAGATTGGAGAAGTTGGGACTGTTTCCCTTGGAGAGAAGAAGGCTGAGAGGAGGTTTGATAGTGATACTCTAGATCATGAGGGCACGGGATAGAGTATAATGGCAGAAACTGTTCCTTGTAAAGGGACTGAGAACGTGAGGAACACAGATTTAATATGATTTGCAAAAAAAGCAAATGTGATGTGAGAAAATGTTTTCTCACACAGCGAGTGGTTGCTGTCTGGAATGCACTCCTTGGAAGTCGAGTGGAAGCAGGTTCAATTGAGAGGGCATTAGAGGATTATTTAAATGGAAACAATGTGCGGGGGAAAAGGAAAAAGCAAGGCAATGGAAAGCTGGTGTAGATACGATGGGCCAAATGGCCTCCCTCTGTGCCATAATAATTCTGTGATTCTGTGATGTACCAGGACACACACATCTCTCTGTATTTCAGAGTTCCACAATCTCTTTTTATTGAATAATACTGCTCCTCTGTCTTCCTATCAAAGTGGACAAGTTCACATTTTCTCCCATGAAATTCCATCTGCCAAATTTTTGTCCATTCTCTTAACTTGACTATATTCACTTATAAATTCATCGTGTCCTCAGTTTACTTTCTTGCCTTTTATCAGCAAATTCAGCAACCATATGTCCAATCCTTTCAACTAAGTCTTTGAGGGAGAACTCCTTCACGCAAAGCGTTGTGAATCTGTGGAATTCCCTGCCCAGTGAAGCAGTTGAGGCTATCTCATTGAATGTTTTTGAGGCAAGGATAGATAAATTTTTGAACAGTAAAGAATTTAAGGGTTATGGTGAGCAGGTAGGTAAGTGGAACTGAGTCCACAAAAAGATCAGTATGATTTTATTGAATGATGGAGCAGGCTGGAGGGGTCAGATGGTGGACTCCTGCTCCTAGTTCTTATGTTCTTATGTTTATTGTGTCAGAGTAAGAATGTGTTTCGAATTGGAAAGGCACATTGACGTATGCCTTGGTAGGGCAATGGGTCAGTGCTTTGACAGAACTCCTCATTACTCACAAATCTGTTTCCTCTTTTTCAATTCTTGGTATGTGAAGATGATGGAACCAGTGGAGTTGCTGGGCTTGTGATCACACTGAAAAAGGAGAGAGGATGTCTACATGCGACTGCATGTGAACAGAATCAGTGCCCTGCAGATGATGGAAGTCCAGTGTTGGTGATAATTGCGTATGTCTGAGGGATGGTGGATCATCTGTGCCAGATTATGCTGGAGTTGGTGCCACATGGGTTGGCAGGTCCACCATTGCTGTGGCCCATGCTGAACTTTGATGCCAACGGCACATTTCAGGGCTGCACAGGGGACCTCTGCAGCATCTCCTAGTCTACTGCACTTAACTGTGTAAGAGAGGTGACTGATGCACTATTTTTGAGGGCTCAGAACTACTCAGGACCAGGCTAGCCAGGAAACCAGGCCCATGGGCTTTACTCGCATGGCTGGTTTGCCCCAAGTGCAGAGCATCATTGACTGCATCCATCTGGCAGCTGTGTATCAACTGCAAGGGATTCTATGTTCTCAATGTGCAGATTGTCACAGAACAGACTATGTGATATGCATTATGTAGGTGTGTGCCCGTTTCCATGACAGCTATGCTCTCAGACACTGTCAGATCCCAGCTATCTTCAAGGGAGAGCAGCAGCTGGAGGGATGGCTTTTTGGAACAAAGAGTAATCATGCTGGAGATGGCTAATGATGCCTCTGCAGAAGCAACAAACACCCACTGAGACTCACTAATTAAGGCTCATATGTCTACACATGAGCTGTTGGAGCAGATGATCGTCCCGCTGAAGATGTGGTTCTGATGCCCAAACCTGTGAGGGAGTGTTCTCCAGGACAGCTCCCAGAGAATTTCATGCATTATTATGGTATGCTGCACACTCCATAACCTGGCATTGCAATGGGATAAGGCGCTGAATGAGGAGGAGATGGAGGACCACCACATCTCCTCAGATGAAGAGGAAGTTGAGGAGGATGGTGAGGGGCAACCATTGAGCGGCCATCCCCTCAGATTGAGGAAATGCCAGCAGTGTGCTTCCAACTTAAACATTGGAGTTGGCTATACATGGAGCGATGAAATGAGAGTGGGGAGGCACTTTTAGGGTGCAAAATCTGAGCTTTAGTACATTTGATGCTGCTAACATTGGCAATTAATCTCTAACATGCTAAAACTCACTTGTGCGCACACTGCTACATCTAGATTCTCCTCAGGATCCACAGCTAAGGATGAGGTGGCCTGCTGACTGCTATACCCTGTTGACTGGGATGACATTGGATGTCCATGGAGGCAAAACTTTGTCCTAATGTAATTTGAGTTTATTTACTTGGTTTGACCTAAAAGAAACTGGACCTTAAGGATCCAGGCCTGCTTTTAGGCAGCATTGGTGTTGTAGTGCGAGACTGGAGATGTATCACTCACAGGGAGGAGGGAGTCAGATGGACTGGATGCCACCAGGGTCTCCTGGGTGAAAGGCTTCAGGCTGGATATGTGCTGATCCACCATCCTGTGGATGCCCAGGGGCTTTGTGCTCCTCCATAGGATGGAGGGGAAGCTGGAGTCAGATCTAGAAGCCCTGCTGTCCTCTGGCACTGACAATCAGTGTCTGCAGCCTGCATCCAAAGCCCTGCATAACAGAGCTCATGCCATCAGACATGGAAGTCATGAGCTGAACCATGGGGTGGACATCCCCCACGTGCACCAAGGTCTGCACTGTGTACACCACCCTCTCAATATTATCCTGTTGCCTGGAACTGCTGGCACCATCTCCTCATACAGAAGGTAATGGGACTCCTCCAGTCAGCCTTGCAGTCCAAGGAAGGACGTGGAATTCATTTCCTTATATTCATGGCTCTGATTTTGCAGTCACAGCAGCTCTGGGATGACCAAGCCCAGGATCTGACTGGGGCTCAGCAGAGTCCTGGGCTCCAGCATTGCTCCAAGTGCCGAATCCCTGGATATCTCTGCCTCCAGAAACTGTGGATCATCAGCCGTGAGATGCTCACCAATGAGTAACCCAGAATTCTGCCGATTAGTTTCTTCCCACTGAGGTGTGAGTGTCTGCGTTGGTGGAGGGTGAGGGTGACAGTTGTGATGCCTTTTCACTCTTCTCCAAGATATCTTCTTCCAAGTTGCTTAGGTCTGTCATCTTTCAGAGGAAGGTCCAGACTGGTTGACTGATTGACTTGCAAGGAAAAGGCACTGACACTGCATGACAGGAGCATTAAGATAAAAGAAACTGACCTCACTTGAGGCTTGCACCATGGTTGGATGTACTGAGGATTCTCACTGATGTCTCTTGCCTCACCTTAACCTCTGCACAGATGTGGTTCTGCTCCTTACCAGCCAGCTTTCTGCAAATGAGGTGAGAGTCTCCAGTTTGGGCATCACATTAGCTGTGCCCACTCACGCCTTTTTTTTAATTTAATCGTGGGACATGAGTGTTGCTGACTGGCCAGCATTTTTGCCCATCCCTAGTTGCCCTTGAAAAGATTATGGTGAGCTGCCTTCTTGAACTGGTGCAGTCCACATGCTGTGGGTTAACCCACAATGCCATTATTCCAGGATTTTCACTCAGTTACACTGAAGGAATGATGATATATTCTCAAATCAGGACGGTGAGTGGCTTGGAGGGGAACTTGCATTGGTGGTGTTTCCATGTATCTGTTGCTCTTGTCCTTCTAGATGGAAGTGGTTGTAGGTTTGGAAGGTGCTATCTAAAGATCTTTGGTGAATTGCTGCAGTGCACCTTGTACCTAGTACACACTGCTACTACTGAGCATCAGAGGTGGAGGGTATGGATGTTTGTAAATCTGGTGCCTCTCCCTGATGAGTTCAATGCATTCTATGCCCATTTTGTGCAATAGGTCAGTGGGAGCATGCCCTCTACCTGGGAGCCCTGGATGAACCTGTATCTGGGTTCACTATTGCAGATGTCAGAGCAACTTTTTTGAAGGTCAACTCCTAGAAAGCAACTGCCCTGGATAGGATACAGGGATGTGTATTCAGATCCTGTGCGGATCAGCTGGCGGGAATATTCATAGATATCTTCAATCTCTCTTTACAACAATCTGAGGTCCCTATCTGCTTCAAGAAGACTAATATTATCCCGGTCCCTAAAAAAAAGACCAAGCACCATACCTTAATGACTATAGGCTGATGGCTGTGACATCCATCATTACGAAGTGCTTCGAAAGGTTAGTCATGGCATAAATCAGTTCCAGCCTACCGGACTACCTGGGTCCTCTACAGTTTGCCCACTGCTGCAACAAAATTATAGCAGACCCATTTCCCTGGCCTTGCACTCAACTTGGAACACCTAGATAACAAGGATACCTATGTCGGGCTCCTATTTATTAACTACAGCTCAGCCTTCAACACCATTATTCCCATGAAACTCATCTCCAAACTCCATAGCCTGGGCTTTGGCACCTCCCTTTGTGACTGGATCCTGAACTTCCTAACTCATAGACCACAATCAGTAAGAATAGGCAACAATACCACCTCCATGATCATCCTCAACACTGGAGCCCCAAAAGACTGTGTCTCAGCCTCCTACTATACTGCTTGTACACCTATGACTGTGTAGCTGAATTCCCCTCCAATTCAATTTTCAAGTTCACCGATGACACCACTGTAGATCTCAAACAATGCATTGGATCTCAAACAATGATAAGACAGAGTGCAGGAAAGTGATAGAGAATCTGGTGAACCGGCATGGCAACAATAATTCTCCCTCGATGTCAACAAAATGAAGATTGTCATTGACTTCAGGAAGCGTAAAGAAGAATATGCCCCTGTTTACATCAATGGGGGCAAAGTAGAAAAGGTCGAGAGTTCAAGTTTTTACCAACAACTGTCCTGGTCTCCATCATGCCAACAATATAGTTAAGACAGCCCAACAATGCTTCTACTTTCTCAAAAGACTAAGAAAATTTGGCATGTCAGCTATGACTCTCAACAGTCTTCACAGATGCATTATAGAAGGCATTTTTTCTGGTTGTGTCACAGCTTAATATGGCTCCCGCTCTGCCCAAGACCGCAAGAAAGTACAAGAGTTCGTGAATGTAGCCCAATCCATCACACAACACAGCCTCCCATCCATTGACTCTGTCTACACTTCCCGCTACACAGCAGTTGGCATAATTAAAGATCCCCGTGCACCCTGGACATTCTCTCTTTCACCTTCTGCCTTCAGGAAAAACATATGAAAGTCTGAGGTTACGTAGCAACCGACTCAAGAGCAGCTTCTTCCGTGCTGCTATCAGACTTTTGAATGGACCTATCTTGCATTAAGTTGATGTTTCTCTGCACCCTACCTATGACTGTGACAGTACATTCTGCACTCTCTCGTTTCCTTCTGTGTGAACGGTATGCTTTGTCTATATACTGTGCAAGAAACAATACTTTTCACTCTATACTAATACATGTGACAATAATAATTCAAATCAAAAACAAACCAGGGGTCATCTGACCCATCTTTTAAAGAGGCGGTCAACACTCTGAACCTCATGTGTATACATACCATCAATTGTGTGTGTATTCCTATGCCCCCTCCCCTCTACAGCTTGGTTTGCACTGGCAGAAGTTGCCTGTCATTGGCTGGTGGCAGTCCCACTGCTATCAGTCTGTTTTCTGTTGTTTGCACCTTCTGCTGTCAGATTGTGAGGAAAGTAGATAAGGAACAGAAGAATATGCTCACCCACCAGAGAACACTGCTTCTTTCTCGGGCTGTGAGGTGATACGGCAGTAAAAATGATTCCCTTTCAGGTACTGTCTCCTTCCTTTTTGAAACTTCTCTATGCCTCCCACTGCATCTTGCTGAGAAATCCACTCTCAACTCAATCTTGATGTAAATTCCCTCTGCTCTGAAAATTCCCTGAACATTTACAGGGAATTGGTACTGGTCTCTCTTGCAACTCCTTTTTGAACCTGGCCAATCAGATTTCTCCTCATGGGCTGCCAAAATATCCTGAGCGAGAATTGCAAATTACATTCTCTGTGGTGAATTATTACTTACCATTACTCTTGAACTGTGAACTGTCTGTATTTTTAATCTAATCAATCACATGCTCCTTCTTCAACTATCCTCCTCAACCATTCCGATCAACTGTTCCACTCTGTTTACCAGCACAATGGGGCTGGTTGGTTACACACTTATTAATTACATAATCCCTAGAGTGCAGAAGAGACCATTTAGCCCATCAAGTCTGCACTATCTCTGTGGCAGAGTGTCTTACTCGGATCCTCTCCCCTACCCTATCACCCACATTTACCATGTGCTAATCCATTTAATCTACGCATCTTGGGACACTAAGGGACAATTTGGGACAAGGGACAAATCAGTAAATTTGCAGATGATACTAAAGTTGGTGGTGTGGTAGATAGTGAAGAGGGGTGTTTTAGTTTACAGAGTGACTTGGACAAGTTGCAGAGCTGGGCCGAGAGGTGGCAAATGGAGTTTCATGTGGAAAAGTGTGAGGTAATGCACTTTGGCAGGAACAATAAATGTGTAGAGTATAGGGGTAATGGTAGGGCTCTTAATAGTGTTGAGGAACAGAAGGATCTTGGTGTATGTGTCAATAGATCCCTGAAAGTAGGCAGTCAAGTGGAAAAAGTTGTTAAGAAGGCATATGGAGTCTTAGCTTTTATTGGTAGGGGGATTGAATTTCGGAGCCGCAACGTCATGTTGCAACTGTACAAAACTCTAGTGCGGCCGCACTTGGATTATTGTGTGCAGTTCTGGTCGCCACATTATAAGAAAGATGTGGAGGCATTGGAGAGGGTACAGAGGAGGTTTACCAGGATGTTGCCTGGTATGGAGGGGCAGGTCCTATGAAGAGAGGTTGAAGGATTTGAGGTTGTTTTCGTTAGAAAGGAGGCGGCTAAGAGGGGATCTTATTGAAGCATAAGATGATTAGAGGTTTAGATAGGGTGGACAGTGATAGCCTTTTTCCTAGGATGGAGAAAGCTAGCACGAAGGGACACAACTTTAAATTAAGGGGTATGAGTTATAGGACGGATATCAGAGGTAGGTTCTTTACTCAAAGAGTGATTAGGGAGTGGAATGCCCTGCCTGCAGCTGTTGTAGATGCGCCAAGTTTGGTGGCGTTAAGAGGTTAGTTGATAAGTATATGGATGAGAAGGGAATGGTTTAGTTAGGAGGGGCATTGCTTTTTATTTTGGTCGGCACAACATCGAAGGCCGAAGGGCCTGTTCTGTGCTGTATTGTTCTATGTTCTATGTTCTATGTTCTAATTTATCGTGGCCAGTCTACCTAACCTGCACATCTTTGTAACTGACTGTAATCACTTTATCTCTAGAAATGGTTTTATTTTCTACTCATACAGTCACCTCCAGATTCCTCAAAGCATCTATCCTTGGTTTTTTCAGCTTCTTCGTGTATGTGCTGCCCCTGAATAGCATCACCAGTACAGACGGAACTAGTTTGCATTTACATTGATGACATTCAGCTTTATTTCTCCATACCTCCCACTGCATCAATGCTGTCAATCCTCAATAAGCTTCAATTCTCTCCACAGATCACAGGCTGAAGCCATCATTCTTTTCCTCACAATCATTTCCACACAGACTACATCCCTTTGCCAAACCATTGCCTGTAGGTGAACCAGAATGGCTGCAACCTCTGCATCTCATTTACTCCTGAGCTGATCTTCAGTTTCCATATTATCTCCACCAGAATAACTACTTACTGTTAGCCCTGTGCATTTCTTTCTTTCTCTTAACTCATTCATCTGCAGGTGAAATCTTTACCCATGCTTTTGATCTTCAGACTTGATTACTCCACTGCTGTGTTGACTGGTCACCCACTTCAAATCTCTGTAAATGGAAGGCCACCCAAACCTCTGACACCAATACCATATTTCATATCAAGTGCTGCTTGCCCATCACTCATGACATTGCTGAGGTACGTTAACCTTCAGCCCATCAAATCTAAAATTCTGGGAACAGGGGTTCAAATGTCATTATGGAGCTTGTGAAATTTAAGTTCATTTAATAAATCTGGAATATAAAGCTAGTCTCAGTAATGGTGACCATGAGACTATAATTATTTTTTATAAAACCCATCTGGTTCACTAATGTTTCTTAGGGAAGGGAATCTGCCATCCTTACCTGATCTGGCCTATGTGTGACTCCAGATTCACAGCAATGTGGTTGGTTCTTTAATCTCCTTTGAAATGGTCAAATAAACCACTCAGTTCAAGAACAGTTAGTGATGGGTAATAAAAGTTGGTCTTGCCGGCTTATATCTCATGAAAGAATAAAATTAAAAAAAGCTCAGTTGACTTCTCTTTTCTTTCCACATCTTCTTCATCTTCCCCTCACTTTGCTCCATCATTGACATCCATGGTTTCAACCACCTAGGTTCCAAGCTCAGGAATTCACTCCTCAAACTTTTCCATTCCATCCCCCTTTTTTCCTTTATGAATTTCCAATCTCTTTACCATGTTTGTGTTTGTTCTCTTCCAGTCTTTCATTCACTGGCTTTGCATCTGTTTCTTTTGACAAGTGCTGCATAGGAGCTGCATAGGAGACTGTTAAATAAGTTAAGAGCCCAATGTGTTAAGGGTGAGATCCTGGTGTGGACAGAGGATTGGCTGACTGACAGAAGGCAGAGAATGGGGATAAAGGGATCTTTTTCAGGATGGCAGCTGGTGACTGGTGTGTGCCTCAGGGGTTGGTGTTGGGACCACAACTTTTCGCAATATACATTAACAATTTTGGAGGAAGGAACTGAAGGCACTGTTGCTAAGTTTGCAGATGATACCAAGACATGTAGAGGGACAGGTAGTAATGAGGAAGTAGGGGGCTGCAGAAGGACTTGGACAGATTAGGAGAGTGGGCAAAGAAATGGCAGATGGAATGCAATGTGTAAACATGTGAGGTTATGCACTTTGAAAGGAGGAATGGAGGCATAGACTATTTTCCAAATGGGAAAACGCTTAGGAAATCAGAAACACAAAGGGACTTGGGAGCCATTGTTCAAGATTCTCTTAAGGTTAATCTGCAGGTTCAGTTGGCAGTTAGGAAGGCAAATGCAATGTCAGCATTCATATCGAGAGAGCTAGAATATAAGAGCAGGGGTGTACTTCTGAGGCTGTATATGACTTTGGTCAGACCCCATTTAGACTATTATGAGTAGTTTGAGGCTCCATATCTAACGAAGGATTGGTGATCTTAGAGAGAAGCCAAAGGAGATTCACAAGAATGATCCCTGGAATGAAGAGCTTGTCATATGATGAATGGTTGAGGACTCTGGGACTGTACTCATTGGAGTTTAGAGGGATGAAGGGGATCTTATTGAAACATACTAGTTACTGTGAGGCCTTGATAGAGTGGACGTGGAGAGGATATTTCAACCAGTAGGAAAACCTAGAACTAAAAGGCACAACCTTAGGCTAAAGGGACAATCCTTTAAAACAGAGATAAGGGGGAATTTCTTCAGCCAGAGAGTGGCAAACTTGTGGAACACTGCTGCAGAAAGCTGTGGATGTCATTTAGTGACTTTAAGACAGAGGTAGATAGATTCTTCATGAATAAGGGGATCAAGGATTATGGGAAAAAAAGGAGAACGGGGATGAGAAAAATATCAGCCATGATTGAATGACAGAGCAGACTTGATGGGCCGTGTGGCCTAATTCTGCTCCTGTGTCTTATGATCTTATGGTCTTAAAGCTCCAAAGAACAAGAACAAAGAACAAAGCAGCAAGGGAAACAGACCCTTTGGCCCAATGAGCACGTGCCGCCACCCCAATCTTCCCACCTCTACCCGTGATCCCTGTCTATGTTTATAGATCTATGGATTAAAAACCAAATTTGAGACAATTTAGGGAGAATTTGTTTTGCCAATTAGTCTAAGAGCACCTCTTTGGGATGTGGGAGGAAACCGGAGCACCCAGAGAAAACCCACGCAAGCACGGGGAGAATGTGCAAACTCCCACAGACACAAGCCCAAATCCATGTATCTGCACAACACAGCGATAGTCACTGAGCTGTCGTATTGCCCATCAAATGGTCCAGGTCAAGCGTACACTAACAACGTGAAGCAGTTCCAGGCAGTTCCTTGGGCGATTTGTTTTGTTAAAGGGGTTGATGGAAAAAATTAAGAGTGATTTGACTTTAAGAAATCATCAGAATTTTTGTCGGTTTGATTTAATTGTTAGCACTCTCACCTCTGAGATAGTTGAGTTTCCATCTCTATCCCACGAGTTTTAAAGTTAAAGTTTTATTTATTAGGAACTAGTGAGGCTTACATTAATGCTGCAATGAAGCTACAGTGATATCCCTTAACTTTAATTTTAACTTTAGTTGTGCTTTCATGCTCCATCCCACGAGTTTTTAGATGTAATCTATTTTAGTATAATCCTGGAATAGTGTTGTATTTATTCTACCCTTTAGTGGGAAAGTTACTTTCAAATCATCACCTGATTTGCCCGTTACTGTGAATCGATGACAATCTGTGACTGTATTCAGATAGGAGTGCAGAATTCATCTGGAATCCTGACCATTGTTCCGCCCTCAATCATCACAATAAAACAATAACTCAATGCTGTTTGTGAGCTTTTGCTACGTCCAAATCCCTGCCAAATTTGTATTTCAAAGCAATTCACTTTATGTGAAGAACTTTGTCATGCAAAAATATATTTTATAAATAAATGACTGCACCACGCACTCACCTAGACAGCCATGGGGTATTAAAATGGATGTCGATCATCATCAAAGTACGATGCAGAGTGGCAACTGCCTTCTGAGTCTCCCTACAGATCTCTTCTAGACCAAAGTGCTTCGTGATCCTGGTAGCTCTTTCTTATGCTCTGTGTTTGTGGATTTGTTGTTAATGCAGCGAGCATCCACTGTATTTTGCATCACCACCAACTGGATTGGAGACTGAATGGGCTGATCCATCTCTGAGCCATATTCTTCACTGGGATCCTTACCTCGGCAGTCGTACAAAACGCATGAAATAAGGAAAAGCAATAGTAGAATCACGTAACTTGCCACAAGTATAATCAGGTTCAAAGTTACAGGATCTATCTCGAGGTAAAACTCCATTTATTTCCCCTATATTTCAGTGCTCCATACTAGAACATATAACCACAAGGTCTGAGAAGTCATTGCATTTTCAAGAGATAAAGTGAGCAAGCTGGCTTGTGATAAAAATATCATTAATCTCTGACTCAGAACCTGAGCAGAAGGGTTTAAAACTGCTCAGTTTAATAACTTAAAATCCCTTCAATCTAGGATACTATGACCAAACAGAAATGTGATTGATGTGGGCTGAAAACTTAGCAAATGTCAGACGAGATGGATTTCAGACATTCCTAATCATATCGTAATCCAGTGAGAGTGCTTCAGCCATCATTAAGCAGATTGCAGCCATTTATTTGATGGTATCTTTGGGTCAGATATTACTGTCGAACAAATGAGAGGTGCAGCTCTCTGACCTTCTAACTACAGGCAGCTTACTGTGGGAATGTTTTCATGATTTGAATGAGGAGCAGCAGCAATTGGATAGAAAAAGTTGAAGGAAGAGGAGGAGCAAGATTATAAATGTATAGTGGAGTTTATAATCTTGCTCAACATTTTCTATTGACTCTGGTTACCATAATTGAGTCGAAATAGTGAGACTGAATACTTACTAAACAGAATGATTCAGTAATCATTGAGAAAGCTCACTGCATTACTAGGCTTTCTCGTCCCCATACTCAGAACTTTGTTAGTGATCCTACGGACAAGAGAACTGGAAAATGGCGCATGATTTTTGCAGCAATCTATGAACATTTGAAAGAAAAACCTCCTCCCACAGAGCATCCAGTCGCACGACACAGGATCAGAGTATGTGGTGCTGGATTCTGGTTCTGTTCAATCATTGGGAGAGCATATAAAGAATGAAAATATCCCATTTAATCCAAAAATAATTGGAAACATGGGAGAGCATATCTGTATTAATCTAAACAGAGAAGGTTGAGGCACAGCATATGTAGAGTGCGTAATGTAATTCAAGGAACAGCACTATATTGTATACCTGGGAAACAATTAGCCAAGAAATCAATTAAAAGCACTGGACTAAGTAACAAGTATTTCTTTATTAGAATAACATCAATTCAGTACAATTGCTAATACTGTCCTTGCATGACAGAATAATATTTCTCAAATAGCATTTTTCTCACTCTCTCAGCTGCTGCTTCCTGCAATAGATCATAGATTCACTGCACTGTTTTTCCAGGAATGGCTCGAGATACTTGCTTTGTACACATTTTGTAGATTGTTTTAATTTAAAATACCATAGCCTTTTCCTCCTACTTGTTTATTCATCTTGGTGTTGCAATGGAATCACAGAATAGTACAGGACAGAAAGAGGCCATCTGACCCATCAAGGCTTCATAGTCTCATTTCAAGAGTAATTTGATTCGTCCCATACCTATTCCACTCCCCTATTTTCCTGGATTTTGTTTTTCTTGAAGTATTAATCCTATTCCCTTTCCACTAGTAATTCAGTAAAACTGGTTGTCTTGATGTTGATTGACAGTAATATTAGTTGTTTAACAGTAACACTGGTTGCTTTAAAGTAATACTGATTACTATTTGATTCACAGTGAAACTTCTTCTACACTACCCCCATCAAACACTCCCAGGACGGATAAAGTATAGGGTTAGATACAAAGTAAGGCTCCCTCTATACTGTTCCCATAAAACACTCCTAGGACAGGTACGGCATGGGATTAGATACAGAGTAAAGCTCCCTCTGCACTATCTCCATGAAACACTCCCAGGGCAGGGGTATACATAATTGAGTCGAAATAGTGTTACTGAATACTTACTAAACGGAATGATTACCGAAATAGTGAGACTGAATACTTACTAAACGGGGTATATTAGATATAAAATTATGGTTCCTGCAAGTTGTTTTAACTGTGTACCTTAACCGAAGGGAGCATGATAGAGAAACTTAACTAAAATCAAAAGAAATGCAATCTGGAACACAGCATTGGGGAGAGAAAGCTAGATTAACATCATTACAGATGCATTCAGAAAAGGTATATAAGTGAGTGTTAGTGTGAGGAAGTTGGAATAGCCTTTATTGAGATGTCAGCAACACAGGATTCTAGAGGAGAGGGAGTAGTTTTGTGAGAGATGTACCTCAGTGAAAATAGTCAGTAATACAGGATATTGCTGATGGGAGTAAGGGGCATTCTCAATGATTTCACTGTTTATTTATTTCACAGTGAAATCTGAGAATACAAATCCATAGATCCTTAAAAGTGGCAGCACACTGGAAAAGGTGGTAAAGAAAGCATATGGCATGCTTACCTTCATCGGACGGGGCATCGTATTTAAAAAAAACAGATTAGTCACAAATTAGCCTTACTTTAACACTGCAATGAAGCTACTGTGAAATTCTCCTTGTCGCCACACTCCGCCTGCTCGAGTCAATGTGCATCTTTCAGAATGTGGGAGAAAACTGGAGCATCTGGAGGAAACCCCCACAGACAAGGGGAGAGCATGCAAACTACACACAGGTAGTGACCCAAGCCAAGAATTGAACCCGGGTTCCTGGTGCTGTGAGACAGAACAGCTAACCACTGTGCTCCGGTGCCGCCCAAAAGAATACAAAAGTTGGCAAATTATGTTAGTTGTAAAAAATATTGGTTAGGCCACATTTGGAATACTGTGCCCAACTCTGGTCACCACACTGCCAGCAGGACATGGAGACTTTGAAAGGAGAACAGAAAAGGTTTATCAGGATGTTGCCTGGTATGGAAGGTATTAGCTATGAGGAGAGATTGAATAAACTGGGATTGCTCTCCCTGAAAAGACGGAGGCTGAGGGGCAACCTGATAGAGGTTTATAAAATTATGAGGGGTATGGATAGGATGAACAGTTGGAAGCATTTTCCCAGGGCAAAAACAATAATTACAAAGGGGGCACAAGTCCAAGATAAGGGGGCAAAGGTTCAATGAGATGTGAGGGGGAAGTTTTTTACACTGATGGTAGTGAGGGCCTGGAATGCACTGCCAAGGTTATGTTAGCCACATTTAAGACTTATCTGCATAGATGTATAAACAGACGGGGAATAGAGGGATATAAGCGATTGGCCTAGATAGGACAACCTGATCAACGCAGGCTTGGAGGGCTGAAGAGCCTCTTCCTGTGCTGAAGTATTCTTTGCTCTTTTATATTCCTGTGGTATGAATCGTAAAGCAATGTTGGCCACTGAGTCTATTGTTGCATTCATTGGTTTTTCCTGCAGTAGTAATACGGTTGAGGGAATGTACACATTTGTTTGTGACTCATGCCATTGCCTGTCTGAATGTTGGTGGCACAAAGATAAATAACTTGATATAGAGATAAATTGGAATGTGGTAGCAGTGAGGAAAAAAGGCAGGATAGCTATGTGGAACTGAATCATAACCTTTAATCTGTTCTTAATAATTCCTTAAATGCATTAAGATGGAATGTTCCTTCTATTGGAGAAAGGGAATCATGATCCCTGAATTAACTCTTCTCATCTAAAGTGATTGATCCCTGCTTGGCTAATGCTTCACAGGTGCTGCCTGCTGTTAACTATCTAATCACATGATTATCTTTGATGTTTTAGCATTTTTGCTTGGAATACATTGATTAGAGGGATTGTGGGTAACCTGATTCTAAATCTATCCTGACAATCGCATGCATATGTTTAGAAATGGTTCAAAAGCAGCAATCCTGGCTTATGTGTCCCTTCCCACAGCTGCTGAACTCTGAGATTCTCCAATCAATAGCCACACTGAGATGAGATTGAGATAGACTCTGAGATCATATATTCAGTAAGAAGTTTCACAACACCAAGTTGAAGTCCAATCAGTTTATTTGATAGTAAAACTATCAAATAAAAATGGTTGGACTTTAACCTAGTGTTGTGAGACTTCTTACTGTATTTATCCAAGTCCAATGCCGACATCTCCACATCATCATATGTGCAGACCATTTTCCCACTGAACCAGGAGAGGAGAGCTGCAAAGGACATGCCTAATTACCAAAAATGACCCTGGTAAGTTTGATACAATGGGCAGTGAGCCAGGGAGGAAGTTCATAAGAATAATTAACATGTAAGGCAGGATATGGGAGAGTGCAGGAAACGCAGAGCCAGATTGAAGCTCTCAGTGACGTACTGGGTGGAAACTACTTCCATCCTGTGACGGTTAAGCCTAGGATAAAGGAGAGGAACCTTGAACATGTGAGACACACGCACGCGTTCACACACACACACACACACACACACACACACACAGTAGAGCAACTTTATATCTAACTTTTTAAAGTGTCTGCACCCTATACATATTTCAGCATGTATAATCATCACAGTCTCTCTCATTTCCTTATAAATCTCACAAACCTGAGAGAGGGTCATGAGCTCCTTCCAGTTACATTACTCTAGTGGATTACCTAGTTAAGAATACTGCCTATATGCCATTTGATTTTGGTTAGCAAGTCAGCCTCTCTACCCAACTCAGGGCTATTCTCATTTGATAATCTGCCCTAGCCTTCTCACAGCACAAGATGGCTAAGATCAAGAGCATGGTGAGTGCATCTTCACTACAGAGACTGGCCAGGTTCTAGGTGAAGGCCCATTACCACCTTCTGAGGTCAATAAGGGATGGATAATAAATACCAGCCTTGACAGTATAGAACATAGAACATAGAACATAGAACAATACAGCACAGAACAGGCCCTTCGGCCTTCGATGTTGTGCCGACCAAAATTAAAAGCAATGCCCCTCCAAACTAAACCATTCCCTTCTCTTCCATATACTTATCAATTAACCTCTTAAACGCCACCAAACTTGGCGCATCTACAACAGCTGCAGGCAGGGCATTCCACTACCTAATCACTCTTTGAGTAAAGAACCTACCTCTGATATCCGTCCTATAACTCATCCCCCTTAATTTAAAGTTGTGTCCCCTCGTGCTAGCTTTTTCCATCCTAGGAAAAAGGCTATCACTGTCCACCATATCCAAACCTCTAATCATCTTATATGTTTCAATAAGATCCCCCCTTAGCCGCCTCCTTTCTAACGAAAACAACCTCAAATCCTTCAACCTCTCTTCATAGGACCTGCCCTCCATACCAGGCAACATCCTAGTAAAACTCCTCTGTACCCTCTCCAATGCCTCCACATCTTTCTTATAATGTGGCGACCAGAACTGCACACAATACTCCAAGTGCGGCCGCACTAGAGTTTTGTACAGCTGCAACATGATGCGGCGGCTCCTAAATTCAATCCCCCTACCAATAAAAGCTAAGACTCCATAAGCCTTCTTAACAACTTTATCCACTTGACTGCCTACTTTCAGGGATCTATTGACACATACACCAAGATCCTTCTTTTCCTCAACACTATTAAGAGCCCTACCATTAGCCCTATACTCTACACATTTATTGTTCCTGCCAAAGTGCATTACCTCACACTTTTCCACATTAAACTCCATTTGCCACCTCTCGGCCCAGCTCTGCAACTTGTCCAAGTCACTCTGTAAACTAAAACACCCCTCTTCACTATCTACCACAACACCAACTTTAGTATCATCTGCAAATTTACTGATCCATCCCTCAATACCCTCATCCAGATCATTTATAAAAATTACAAACAGCAGGGCCCCAAAACAGACCCCTGAGGCACACCACTCGTCACCGAACTCCACGATGAATATCTCCCATCAACCACCACCCTCTGTCTTCTATCTGGCAGCCAATTTCTAATCCAATTAGCTAAATCACCCTCTATTCCACACATCTGCATTTTCTGTAGAAGTCTTCCATGGGCCACCTTATCAAAAGCCTTAATAAAGTCCATATATACTACATCAACCGCCTTACCCCCATCCACCTCTCTGGTCACTTTCTCAAAAAACTCAATGAGGTTAGTAAGGCATGACCGACCCTTCACGAAACCATGCTGACTTTCCCCAATCAATTCATTTCTCTCTAAATAACTATAAATCCTATCCCTAATAATTCTCTCCAATACCTTGCCCACAACAGAAGTAAGACTCACTGGCCTATAATTCCCTGGAAGGTCTCTCTTTCCCTTCTTAAACAATGGGACCACATTCGCTATCCTCCAGTCCTCCGGAACCACACCGTAACCAACGAGGACCTGAAGATCAGAGCCAGAGGCTCTGCAATCTCCTCTCTTGCCTCCCAGAGAATCCTAGGGTAAATCCCGTCCGGCCCAGGGGACTTATCCAACTTCAAACCCTCGAGAATTTCTAACACATCCTCCCTATCTACTACAATACTCCCCAATTTGCAACCCTGAACCTCAGTGCTCTCCACAGCTACATTTCCAGCACTCTGCGTGAATACCGAAGAGAAATATTTATTCAGTGCCTCGCCAATCTCTTCAGGCTCCACGCACAACTTCCCACTGCTATCTATGACTGGCCCTAATCTTGCCCTAACCACTCTTCTATTCTTAACATATCGAAAGAAAGCTTTAGGATTCTCCTTAATCCTATCAGCCAACATCTTCTCGTGTCCCCTCTTAGCTCTCCTCAATTCACTTTTTACCTCCTGCCTAGCTAATCTATAGCTATCCATTGCACTACCTGAGCCTTCAAGCCTCATCCTGACATAAGCCTCCTTTTTCTTCTTAACCAGCAAATCAACTCTTTTCGTATCACTAAATTCTGCCAACAAGTTGGAAAACCTTACTGTAAGTTTGCATTATTTTGTTTGATCACAATCAGGGAACTGCAAGGAGCTCATGACCCTCCCTCAGGTTTGTGAGATTTATAAGGAAATAAGAGGGACTGTGATGAATTTCTTAACCACTCATTGTTAAATTGGATCTCAGCCAATTCTGCCACAAAAGAGCCATTTCAAAAGCTTATATTGTATTATGCCTTTCACAATCCCAGAACTTTGCACAAGTGTAAGTGCTTTACACACAATGAAGTGCTTTGAGGTGTCGTCACTGTTGTAACGTGGCAGCCAATTAGCACATAGCAAGTTCCCACAAACAATATAAATGACCAGATCATCTGCTTTTTCAGTGTTGTGCAAGGAATAATTATTGGCAGAGCTCAACTAATACAGAAAATTCTAGAAAAACTCAGCATTTTGGAAAGAGAGCTAGACAATTTGTGACCCTTAGAGTGAGTTCCCCGCTTTGCTGTGAAGAGTGCCTTTGGGACTTTCATGTTCACCTCAGGGGGCTGATGGGGATTTGATTTCAAATCTTATCCCAGAATCTTAACTTACAGTTTGAACTGAAGTCCTTGGAATAAGACTTGAGATGTCATTGGCTATTGCAGAGTGATCAAAGAGTGATTGCAGAATGATCAAAGATCACAGAATTATTACAGAGCAGAAGGAGGCCATTAAGCCTAAATCTGCACCAACTCTCTGTCAGATCATCCTTCCCAGGCCCCATTCCCATAACCCCACATATTTACTCTGCTGGTTACTCTAACCTATACATTTTGGGATACTAAAGGACAATTCACCTAATTTGCACATCTTTGGAATGCGGGAGGAAACCAGAGCACCCGGAGGAAATAGAGAGAATATGCAAACTCCACACACACTCACCCAAGCTGGGAATTAAACCCAGGTCTCTGGTGCTGTAAAGCTGATCACTATGTTGCTGTGCTGCCCAACAGTCCAACAGTTGGGGATCAAAATTCATCCTAACTTCCTTGTTACAACTGTTCCTGCCAGCGCACATTGTGTTGATGCTTAACATTGGGAAGATCATGGTACAGTGGTATTGTTGCTGGGCTATTGACCCAGAGACCCAGGGTAATGCTGTGGGGACCCAAGTTCTAATTGACAGATGGTGAAATTGGAACTCAATAAAAATCTGGAATTAAAAGCTAATGATGACCGTGAAACCATTGTCAATTGTCGTAAAAGTCCATCTGGTTCATAATGTCCTTCAGGGAAGCAAGTCTGTTGAACTTACCTGGTCTGGTCTACATGTGACTCTAGATTGATTCTTCCTTGCCTCTGAAATGGCCTAGCAAGTCACTCAGTTGTATCTACAAAAAGGAATGAAACCAGACAGACCCGGCATTGATCTAGGCACCGGAAATGCCAATGGTAAACCCAGCCCTGTCAAGGCTGCGAAGTCCTCTTTACTAACATCTGGGGGCTTGCCCAACATTAGGAGCGCTGTGTCACAGACTGGTCAAGCAACTGCCTGATATAGTCATACTCACGGAATCAGATAATATCCCTGATATCACATCAAGACAGATTTAAGTGCTAGGACAGTGTTAGTTAGGAGGGAGTTTCCCTCAGAGTTCTAAAAGATCTTGTGGATCAGGTCAAACAAGGGCAAGGAAACTGCCTGCTGATTACTACGTACTGTTTCTCCTCAGCTGATGAATCAGAACTCTTCCATGTTGAACATCACTTGGACGAAGCACTGAGGGTGGTAAGGGCACAGTATGTACTCTGGGTGGATGACCTCAATGTCCGTCACCAAGAGTGGCTCATCACAGACCGAGCTAGCTCAGTCCTAAAGGACATCGCTGCGAGACTTGGACTGCTGCAGGTAAAGAGGGAAAAACGTACTTGACCTCATCTTCACCAACCTGCCTGCTGCGGATATACCTGTCCATGACAGTAGAAGCGACCACTGCACTGTTGTGCAGATCATTGTGGAGATGAAGTTCTGACTTCAGATTGAGGACACGCACTATCAGGTGTGGCATTATCACCGTGCCAAATGGCATGGACTGCGAGCAAAATTAGCAACTCAAGATTGGCTATCCATGAGACGCTGTGGGCCATTAACTGTGGGTATTCAACAGCAATCTGTAACCTCATGGTCCAACATATCCCCCACTCTACCATTACCACCACTCCCGGGGATCAATGCTGGTTCAATATTTGATTTGATTTATTATTGTCACATGCATTAGTATATAGTAAAAAGTATTGTTTTTTGCACACTATACAGACAAAATATACTACTCATAGAGAAAGAAAGGCGAGAGTGCAGATTTAGTGTTACAGTCATAGCTACGATGTAGAGAAAGATCAACTTAATGCGAGGTAGGTCCATTCAAAAGTCTGACAGTAGCAGGGAAGAAGCTGATCTTGAGTTGGTTGGTATGCGACCTCAGACTTTTGTAGCTCTTTGCCAATGAAAGAAGGTAGAAGAAAGAAAGATGCATTGGATCCTTAATTATGCTGGCTGCCTTGCCAAGGCAGCGGGAAGTTAGACAGAGTAAATGGATGGGAGGGTGGTTTGCATGATAGGTTGGGCTGCATTCATGATCTTTTGTAGTTTCTTGCAGTCTCGGGCCAAGCAGGAGCCATACCAAACTGATACAACCTGAAAAAATGCTTTCTATGGTGCATCTGTAAAAGTTGGTGAGAGTTGTAGCTAACATGCCAAATTTCCATAGTCTTCTGAGAAAGTAGAGGTATTGATAGGCTTTCTTAACTGTAGTGTTGGCATAAAGGGACAAGGACAGATTGTTGGTGATCTGAACACCTGAAAATTTGAAGCTCTCGACCTTTTCTACTTTGTCCCTGTTGATGTAGATAGGGGCATGTTCTCCACCATGCGTCCTGAAGTTGATGACAAGCTCCTTCATTTATTTGACATTGAGGGAGAGATTATTGTTGCTGCACCAGTTCACCAGATTCCCCTTCTTATACTCTGTGTTATCATTGTTTGAGATCCAATCCACTACGATGATGTCATCAGCAAACTTGAAAATCGAATTGGTGGGAAATTTGGCCGCACAGTCAAAGGTGTATAAGGAATATAGTAGTGGGCTGGGAACACAGCCTTGTGGGGCACTGGTGTTGAGGATGATCATGGAGGAGGTGTTGTTGCCTATCCTTACTGATTGTGGTCTGTGAGTTAGGAAGTTCAGGATCGCGTCGCAGAGGGAGGAGTTGAGGCTCAGGTCATGGAGTTTGGAGTTGGGTTTTGTGGGAATAATGGTGTTGAAGGCTGAGCTGTAGTCAATAAGTAGGAGTCTGACATAGGTGTCTTTGTTATCTAGATGTTCCAGGGTTGAGTGCAGCACCAGGGAAATGGTGTCTGCTGTGGATCTGTTGCAGCTGTAGGCAACCTGTAGTGGATCCAGGCATCTGGGAGGCTGGAATTGACTTGTGCCATAACTAGCCTTTTGAAGCACTTCTTAATGATGGATGTCAGAGCCACTGGCCAACAGTCATTAAGGCATGCTTCTTGGATTTTCTTAAGTATCGGGATGATAGTCGTTCTCTTGAAACAGATAGGGACCTCAAATTGTTGTAAAGATTTCTGCAAATACCCCCCCAGCTGATCTGTGCAGGATCTGAGTGCTTGTCTGGATACCTCATCCTGTGTTTATCTCATCCTGGCCAGTTGCTTTCCATGGGTTGATCTTTGAGAAAGATACTCTGACATCTGCAATGGAGACCCCAGATACAGGTTCATCCAGGGCTTCCAGGGTGGAAGGGCATGCCAGGAGCAACACCAGGCACACCTGAAAATGAGGTGTAATTTGGTGAAGCTACTTGCATGCCAACACCATAAATGATCCCTCAACCAATGGATCAGATTCAAGCTGTGCAGTCCTTCCACATCCAGTTGTAAACGGTGGATGATTAAACAACTCACTACAGGAGGACGCTCCACAAACATCCCTATCCTTAATGATGGAGAAGCCAAAATATAGTGCCAAAGCAAAGGCTGAAGCATTCGTAACAATCTTCAGTCAGAAATGCTAAGTAGATGATCCATCTCAGCGTACTCCAGAGATCCCTAGTGTCAGAGATGCCAGTATTTAGCCAATTACTTCACTTCCTGTAATATAAAGCATCAGCTGAAATTGAACTGGATACTGCAAAGGCTATGAACCTAACAATATTCCAGAAACAATACTAAAGTCTTGTATCCAGAGCTTGCCATGTTTCTAGCCAAGCTATTCCAGGACAATTACAACACTGGCATCTACCCAACAATGTGGAAAATTGCCCAGGTATGTCCTGTACACAAAAGGCAGGACAAATCCAACCTACCAATTACTGCTCCATCAGTCTACTCGCGATCATCAGTAAAGTAATGGAAGGAGTCATTAACAATGCTATTAAGCAGCAGTTGCTTAGAATAACCTTTTTACAGACGTTTAGTTTGGGTTTTGTCAGGGACAAAATTAGCCTTGGTTCAAACATGAACAAAGGGGCTAAAAGCGAGAGGTAGGGGAAGAATGACTGCCCCTGATGTCAAGGCAGCATTTAACCCAGTGTGGCATCAAGGAGACTTGCAAAACTGGAGTCAATGGAAATTGGTGGGGGAGGGGGGCAACCTTGAACTAGCTGGAGTCATACATGGCACAAAGAAAGATGGTTGCGGTGGTTGGAGATCAGTGATCAACTCCAGAACATCACTGTAGGAGTTCCTCCATGGAGTATTCTAGACCCAACTGTCTTCAGCTCCTTCATCAATGACCTTGCTTCCATCATAAATTCAGAAGGAAGGATGTTTCCTGATGATTGCACAATGTTCAGCACAATTCACAACCCCCAAATGCAATAAGGTCTGGACAATATCCAGGCTTAGGCTGACAAGTGGCAAGTAACATTCATGCCACACAAATGCCAGGAAATGACTAGCTCCAACAAGAAAGAATATTAGCATTGCCCCTTGATATTCAAAGGCATTACCATTGCTGTTTCCCCACTATCAACATTTTGAGGGTTAACACTAACCAGAAAGTGAACTGGTCTAGCTATATAAATATTGTGGCTATAAGAGGCTAGAAATCCTACAGCGAATAACTCACCTCCTGACTCCCGAAACCCTGATCAACATCTACAACGCACAAGTCAAGAATGTGATGGAATACTCTCTACCTAGCTGGTGCAGCTCCAACAACACTCAAGAAGCTCAACATCATCCATGACAAAGCAGCCCACTTGATTGCTACCCTTTTTATAAACGTTCACTCCCTCCACCACCAATGAATAACCACAGCCAGTGTGGGAATCGAACCCTGTTCTTGATGTCGTTCAGCAGTATGTACCATCTACAAGATGCACTACAGAAACTCCTTGCAGAAGCTTCTTGGACAGCACTTTCCAAACCTGCCACCACTACCTTACAGAAGAAAAAGAATAACGGATACATAGAAACATGACCAAAGAATAGTACAGCATACAGGAACAAGCCTTCAGCCCAATAAACATGATGCCTTTCTAAACTTATGACCTTTTTCCTTTATGCAATCCATATCACTCTGCTCCCTGCCTATTCATGAATCTTGGTTCCCCTTCAAGTCACTCACCATCCTGACTTGGAAAAATATCACTTCTTTCACTGTCACTGGATCAAAATACTGGAACTCCCTCCCTAACAGCACTGTAGATGTACCTACACCACATGAATTACAGCGGTTCAAGAAGGCAGCTCATCACTACCTTCTCAAAGTCAGTTAGGGAAGGGCAATAAATGTTAGCCTAGACACAGACACCCACATCCCATAAATAAATATTACAAAAACTGGCTTGATATGAGCACGGACTGTGCGTGTAGACAGGAAAGTGGTAGAACAACAGAGGCAATGCACTTGTTAAATCAAAAATTCTTGATTTTATAGATACTCTCATGAGAAAAGAAAGTTAATAAAATTTACACAAAATATGTTTTTAAATTAAACCGCTGTTATTCTTGCAGCATACTGTTCTCAGGAGGCAGATTTGTTATTTGGAAGTTCCATCTAGTGGTCAGATATTAAACAGCAGCTCATGAAGATCAATGAAACTGAGTGGCTTATTTGCATTGATTGATACGTTGGTACATATGCTACACAATAACATGCCGTTTATTATTAATTAATGGCAGTAGATTGCCCCAAAGCATTGACTATAGTCAGAGTTAATTGAGAGAATTCCTTCACTGGCAATCCAAGTAGTCAAAACCTGCAATGAAAGTATTGACATAGGGAATTCTCATTGTAACTCGTTATACCTTTATTTCTAATACTAAATGTTAATATTAAAAGCATGACACAGAAAATGAAGCATATGGACAGAAAATATCTGAACTTTTAATATCATAGAAACATAAAACTTAGGAGCAGGAATAGACCATTCAGCCCTTCAAACCTGCTCCACCATTCAATAGGATCATGGCTGATCTGATTATCCTTTCTGCCCCTCATATCCCTGAACTCCCTTATCTATCTATCAATCTAATTGCCTTGAATAAGTTCAATGACCAGCCTCCATTGCTGTCCAGGGAAGAGAATTCCACAGACTACAACAACCCACTGGGAGAAAAGAATTCTCCTCCTCTCAGTCTTAAATGGGAGACTTCTTTAACAGTCTCTCCTGCAATTGGAAACATCCTCCTGATGTCATAGAATCATGGAGGTGAATTATAGAAACCTCAAGATCTTATATGTTTTATTAAGGTCACCTCTCATATTTCTAAACTCTAATAAGTGTAGCTGCAACTCTTTCTTTATTCAACAAGCACTTTATCCCAGTGGAGTGAATCTTTTCTGAACTGTTTCTAACACAATTATATCTCCTTTCAAATAAGGAGACCAAAACTGAACACAGTGTTTCAGATCTGGCTTCACCAAGGCCCTATACAGCTGTAGTAAGACTTCCCAACGTTTAGATTGCATTCCCCTTACAATAAATGCCATAATTCCATTTGCCTTCCTAATCACTTGCTGTATCTGCATACTAACTTGTTGTGACTCATGTATCAGGACACCCAAGTCCCTCTGTACTGTAAAGTTTTGCAATTGCTCTCCATTTATATACCATACTGCTTTTCCATTCTTCCTATCAAAGTGAACAAGTCCACATTCCATCCCCCATCCTACTCCATTTGTCAAATTTTAGACCACTTACTCAGCCTCTTTGTATTTGTTACAAACTCTTTAACTCCTCTTGGCAATTTACTTCTACCTATCTTTGTGTCAAGGCAAGTTTAGCTCCCATACATTAAGTTCTAATTATTGATATAGATTAGCAGTTAACTGATCCAGCACTGATCCCTCTGGCAGTGGTTAGAATCATAGAATTCCTACATCCTTAAAGAGGCCATTTGGCCCATCGAGTCTGCATGACAACAATCCTCATAACCCCACATATTTATCCTGATACTCTGAAACTAAGGGGCAATATAGCTTGGCCAATCCACATAACCTGCACATCTTTGGAGTGTGGGAAGAAACCGGAGCCCCCGGAGGAAACCCATCCAGATCTGGGGAGAACATATAAAGTCTACACAGACAGTGACCCAAGGCTGGAATCAAACCCGGGTCCCTAGCGCCATGAGATATCAATGCTAACCACTGTGCTGCTCTTTTATATGTCATGGCATACCTCTGTACTATAAAAACACTTGCTATCTTCTCTGAATGTCCTCTCGTGTTGAATAGGGCCGTGTGCACAAGCAAGCATAGCAATAGCCCCAAGTTTGAACCCTTTCCTGTATATAGTTCTTGTAGTTAATAAACACAAGCAGTTCGCCTACTTAAGACTACAAAGGTTTCATTAAGACCCACCAAATAGTTTCCAACATCCTACAACTCCTCGCAGCTCTTGAAAAAACCCAGCACTTCAGGGAATCTGAAGCACAAACTCAAAAGCTGGAAGATGAAGAAAGCAGCATTCGAAAATGACTGAAACCGGCTGGAGTGAAGCCACAGAAGGAGATCACTGGAGAGAAGCTCTATTGCAGAACTGGAAACAGTACACAACATTCCACTGTGCAGCTGGGGGCTCCACAAGGTCATGTGGAGGTTCAGTGTGAACAGATTACAGTCAGCAGACCTAAAGCCTTTAAATTCCAGGATAAAACAAATCCTGAGAAACTTCTAAATAGTTCAATGGTCAGAAATTGACATATAAAACTCTATAATATAGTTAGTCCCATGTTACCCTTACATTTGGCAGACTCATGTAAAACAGCCCATATTCTACATTGCTTGCCATAGTAGATATTGGGATTTAAATGTTCAGTGCTCAGCTCATGCTGTTACTGACCTCAGCTCTCCATTAAGAACATATTTCAGAATGCAAGCAGTTAATCAGCCCTGGAAATTGAAATGACATTGCCCTAGCTTACACAGACTGCCTCTTACTATCAACGAAGGAATGCAGCATAAGACTTCTGCCACTACTTTATCGCATCAGTATTCGCTGACATTCATGACACATAACCAAATTCTGCAAGAAAAGGAATCTATAGTGGAATAAGAGATAGGAGAGAAGCTGTGCTTGACCCAATTGTCTAGCTAACAATTTCCTCATGTGAATATCTACGTACAGCATACTTGTGTGGGTAGTGTGGTGTTTGTGGTTTGCATAACACATCATGATGACAGCAATGTAAGAAGTCTTGCATTGACATTCAAGTGTATTTGGCAGATACACTGTTCCCAAAGTGGTGATTGTGAGGTGCTCTTAAGATGCCTTCTCTGAAGTTGGGACTCCAAGGACATGTCAGAATAGTGTCCAAGGAACAGCAGTTTTGGAATAATTCAGCAGATTTGGCAACATCTGTGGAGGGAAAGATCAAGCTAACATTTCAGGCTTGCAACCTTTCATCACAGGTCACAGACATCAAACGTTGACTGAAGTTTTATCAATATGTTATGAGCCCCATGTTAGGACCTGGGCCCACATAGACAAACAGCAGGATCATACAATAACACAAGAAACAGGAGCAGAAATGTGCCATTCGGCCCATTGAACCTGCTGCACCATTCAATATTATCATGGCTGACTTTGGGCTTCAGCTCCATTTTCATGTCTGCCCCTCTATCCTGTAATGCTGTGGGAGTCTTTCAGAAAACTGATTATTCTAACCTCAAAATAATTCAGCAATGGAGCATCCATAACTCTCTAGCATAGAGAATTTCAAAGATTTACAACCCTTTGAATGAAGTAATTTCTACTCATTTCAATCCCAAATGATCAGTCTCTTAGTCTGAAATTGTGCCCCCTGTTTTAGATTCCCCGGAGACAATCTCTCAGCATCCAACCTATCAACTTCCTTCATAATTTTGCATGTTTCAAGAAGATCACCTCTCATCCTTTTAACTCCAGAGAATATAATCCCAATTTACTCAGCCTTTCATCCTAAAACATCCCTCTTATCCCAAGGATAAATCCAGTGAAACTTTGCAGTACTGTCTCTGATGCAAGTATATCCTTTCTTAAATGTGGAGACCAAAGCTGCACATTGTATTCCATGCGTGATTTCACTAAAACACTGTCCAACTTGAACAATAATTCTTTATTCCAGTGCTTCAATCTCCTTCCAATAAAGGCTAACAGTTTACCTTCTAATTGCTTGCTATACCTGCATGTTGTACAAACATATCCAAGTTCCACGAACATTCACATTTACAAGTTTTAAAAATATTCAGGCCTTCTATTCTTTTGACCAAAATGAATAACTTCACACTTCTCTGCATTATAATCTTGTTGTCCACTTATTAAACCTGTCTACAACTCTGTGTAATCTCTGTATGTCCTCCCCACAGCTAATCTTTCTACCTAGCTGGGTATCATCAGCAAATCTCGATACATTACTCTCTTTCTCTTCATCTAAGAAGGAATAGAGTGTCCCTGGAAGGGTAGGAGGTTTTAGTTCAGTCGGACAGCATAGTTGATGAAGGCTTGGAGGGCCGAAGGGCCTGTTCCTGTGCTGTAATTTTCTTTGTTTTTTGTTCTAACTCATTAATATAGATTGTAAATAGCTGAAGCTCCAACACTGACCCTTGCGGCATTTCACTATTCATTTAAAAAATTCTGTTTATGCCCACTCTCTGATTCCTATCTGTTAACCAATCCTCTACGATTTCTCATTTAGTGCTCTGTTCAACTGTAACTACCTCCCACCAGACTCTTGCTACACTGAATTTCCACTCATTCTGATTCAATTTCATGATCTTCTGAGCTCAGATCCTTTTTCGCCAATGTTCTTATGTCATAGTGCAATAGCTGTGATCATAATAAACTGAATGTAAAATTCAATCTTGAGAGAGAGAGGACTGGGTCAAAGACTAGTATTTTAAACTTAAAGGACAATTATCAGGCATGAAAGTAGAGCTGGCTAAAGTGAAGTGGCAAATTAAGTAAAGGAATAGTTTCATAGAAAGGCAGTAGTAGGTATTTAACAGATATTTCAGAATACACAGAATAATTACAACAAGAAGGTAACATTCCAAGGGGACAACCCACTCTCTGTATTTAACTAAAACTAAAAATGGCATTAACCTTAAAGAAAAAGCATATAACTTCAGAAACACAGGTGGCAGGTATTGGACAGAATGTAAAAGACAACAAACAATTACTAAAAGATTAATAATAAAAATTAGAGTGTGTGAGAAAGCTAGCTAGAAATATAAAGGCAGATGGGAAGAGTTTCTATGATATATTTGAAAAGAAAAGAGTTAACAATGTGAGCATCAGTCCTATAGAAAGTGAGTTTGGGAAACTATGAATTGAAAATGGAGAGATGGGAGATGAACTCAGCCAAGAAACATCCCAGAAATAGCTGTAAATCAGGAAATGGGAGGGAGGGAGGAACTCAGGAAAATGACAGGAAAATAGTATTGAGCAATTTGTTAGAACTGTGGGCTGACAAAAGTCCTATTTGCTAATGTATAATTTTGGTTCAACTCTTTATTGCTTCCTGTCACTCTCTGTTTGTCCTTACCCACATTCCGATGCCTTGACCTTTCACTTTGGATTTCAAAAGTTCCATCACTCAGATCCAAACCTCAGGCTCTTCCATTAGGTTGCAGCCATGTCCACTGTCCAAATTCTCCAACTGGACAGGTCTACAAGATATAAGAGGCTACAAGAGGAAGGCATATAAAATCATTGGCTGCAGAGCACCTCTCCCTGATGAGCTTAATGCATTCTATACTCATTCTGAGCAAGAGGGCAGCGAGATCACGCCCTCCACCCTGGAAACCTTGATGAATCTATATCCAAGATCACCATTGTAGACGTCAGAGCAGCCTTCTCAAAAGTTAGCCCACAGAAAATGACTGGTCTGGATGGGGTACCCAGATAAACACTCAGCTCCTGCCTGGATTAGCTGGCAGGAGTATTTGCAGACATCTTCAACGTCACTCTGCAACAATCTGAGGTCTCTATCTGCTTCAAGAAGACGACCATCATCCCAGAATCAAAGAAAAGCCGGACAGCATGCCTTAATGGCTATCAATTGGTGGGTCTGACGTTGAAACACAGAAATTAGAAGCAGGGATAGGCCATTCAGCCCTTCAAGCTTGCTCCATCATTCATTTTGATCATGGCTAATCAAAGAATTCAATATCTTGAATGCCTCTCCCTCCCATATCCCTCAATCCCTTTAGCCCTAAGAGCTATATCTAATTCCTTCTTGAAATTACACAACAGTCTGGCCTGAACTACATTCTGTAGTAGTGAATTCCACACATTCACCAACTTGAGGGTGAAGAAATTTCTCCTCACCTAAAAGGTTTACCCCTTAAGATCAAACTATGACCACTAGTTTTGGACTCCCCCATCATCGGAAACATTCTTTCTGAATCTACCCTGTCTAACTCTGTTGGAATTTTATAAGTTTCTATGAGATCCCCTCTCACTCTTCTAAACTCCAGTGAATATAATCCTAACCGACTTAGTCTCTCCTCATATGACAGACCTGCCATCCCAGGAATCAGCCTGGTAAATCTTCGCTGCACTCCCTCCAAAGCAAGGACAGCCTTCCTCAGATAAGGACCCCAAAGTTGCACACAACAGGTAGATAGGGTGATGAAAAAGGCATTAGCACACTGGCCTTTGGTGGCATTGAATAGAAGAGTTGGGACATGGCACTTAGAGCGTTGCGATCTGATTAGGGATACGCAGTATGGCTTTGATAAGGGGAGGTTGTGCCTTGCGAATCTGGTAGAATTTTTTGAGGAGGTGACGAAAACGGTGGACGAAGCATGAGCCGTTGATGACATCTATATGGATTTCAGTAAGGGGTTTGACAAAATCCCTCATGGGAGGTTAGTTGAGAAGGTCAAGGCTCATAGGATACAAGGACAGGTAGCTAGATGGATAAGTAACTGGCTTAGTAATAGGAGATAGAGAGAAATAGTGGAAGGGTGTTTTTCTAGCTGGAGGTCAGTCACTAGTGGTGTGCCGCAGGGCTTGGTACTGAGACCTCTTCTATTTGTAATATATATAAATGACTTGGAAGAGGGAGTAAGTGGAGTGATCAGCAAGTTTGCAGACGATACAAAGATGGCTGCACTTGCGGATAGTGAGGAGCATTGTCAGGCGATGCAGCAGGACATAGATAGGCTGGTAGCTTGGGCAGATAGATGGCAGATAGAATTCAATCCTGATAAATGCAAGGTGATGCATTTCGGGAGAAAGAATGTAGGGGGTAGGTATATGATAAAGGTAGACCTATTAAGAGTATAGAAACGCAGAGAGACCTAGGGGTACAGGTGCACAAGTCTCTGAAGGTGGCAGAGCAGGTGGAGAAGGTTGTGAAGAAAGTATATGGTATGCTAGCCTTTATAGTAAGGGGTATAGAGTACAAGAGCTGGCCTTTAATGTTGCAGTTGTATAAAATGTTGGCTAGACCTCATTTGGAATACTGCATCCAGTTCTGGTTGCCTTACTACCGGAAGGACGTGGAGACTCCGGAGAGATTGCAGAGGAGGTTTACCAGGATGCTGCCTTGTATGGAAGGTCTGAGTTATGAGGAGAGGTTAGGCAAATTGGGGCTGTTTTCCTCAGAAAGATGTAGACTTAGAGGAGATCTAATAGAGGTACAAAACTCTAGTGCGGCCGCACTTGGAGTATTGTGTGCAGTTCTGGTCGCCACATTATAAGAAAGATGTGGAGGCATTGGAGGGTACAGAGGAGGTTTACCAGGATGTTGCCTGGTATGAAGGGCAGGTCCTATGAAGAGAGGTTGAAGGATTTGAGGTTGTTTTCGTTAGAAAGGAGGCGGCTAAGGGGGGATCTTATTGAAGCATATAAGATGAGTAGAGGTTTGGATAGGGTGGACAGTGATAGCCTTTTTCCTAGGATGGAGAAAGCTAGCACGAGGGGACACAACTTTAAAATAAGGGGTATGAGTTATAGGACGGATATCAGAGGTAGGTTCTTTACTCAAAGAGTGATTAGGGAGTGGAATGCCCTGCCTGCAGCTGTGGTAGATGCGCCAAGTTTGGTGGCGTTTAAGAGGTTAGTGGATAAGTATATGGATGAGAAGGGAATGGTTTAGTTATGAGGGGCATTGCTTTTTATTTTGGTCGGCACAACATCGAAGGCCGAAGGGCCTGTTCTGTGCTGTATTGTTCTATGTTCTATGTTCTAGGTGTACAAGATCATGAGGGGTATAGATAGAGTAAACAGGGTTAAGCTTTTTCCTAGGATGGACTCAAATAGCACGAGGGGTCACGGGCTTAGAGTGGGGAGGGTAAGGTATAATTTGGATGCTAGGGGGAGTTTTTTCACACAGAGGGTGGTGGGGGTATGGAATGCGCTGCCAAGTAAAGCGGTGGAGGCAGGCACTCTGGAGTTATTTAAGAAATACTCAGAATGGGAATGGAGGGGTATAGAAAACTGATTTAAAATAGGATCATGAGCCTTGCAAGTCCCTGGGAAGTGTGTAAATAGATGATGATATATATTTTAACAGGTGATAAAAACAGCACCTGTTTTTATCCTACAGGTGCTTTGGTCCACCTTATTGTCTAACAAGGAGCATATATGCGATGGGTTGTGAGAGGGCTGCTCTTGGATTTTTTTTGAGAGTATCCTAGTGCTTCACATCGTTAGTGTATACTTGACCTGGACCATTTGATGGGCACCACGACAGCTCAGTGACTATCGCTGTGCTGTGCAGATACATGGATTTGGGCCTGTGTCTGTGGGAGTTTGCGCATTCTCCCCGTGCTTGCATGGGTTTTCTCTGGGTGCTCCGGTTTCCTCCCACATCCCAAAGATGTGGTCTTAGGCTAATTGGCAAAACAAATTCTCCCTAAATTGTCTCAAATTTGGTTTTTAATTCATAGATCTATAAACATAGACAGGGATCACGGGTAGAGGTGGGAACATCGGTGTGGCGGCATGGGCTCATTGGGCTGAAGGGCCTGTTTCCCGTGCTGTTTTGTTCTTTGTTCTTTGTTAATACTCCAGATGTGGCCTCACCAACACCCTGTACAATTGCAGTAAAACATCCTTATTTCTATACTCAATCCTGTTACTATGGAGGCCAACATACATTTTGCCTTCTTTACTGCCTGCTGTATCTGTGTGCTTACTTTCAGCAATTGATGCATGAGGACACCAAGATCTCGCTGAGTATTCACCTCTCTCCATTTATACCTATTGAATTAATAATCTGTCTTCCTATTATTGCTATCAAATAAACCCCTCATTTCTCCACATTACACTGGATCTGTTGTGCAGATGCCCACACATTCGGCCTGTTCAAATCATGCTGAAGCATCTCTGCATCCTCGTCACAGCTCACCCTCCCATCCAACTTTATATCATCTGCAAATTTGGAGATAATACATTCAGTTTCCTCTTCCACATTATTAATATATAATGTGAACAGTTGGGGCCCAGCACAGAGCCCTGTGAAACCCCACTAGTCATTGACTGCGAATCAGAAAAAGACCCATTTATGCCAGATCTTTGCTTCCTATCTGCTAACCAGCTTTCTATCCATCTCAAGACATTATCTGCAATTCCATGTGCTTTAACTTTGTATAATAGTCTGTTATGTGAGATCTTGTCTAAAGCCTTCTGAAAGTCTAAGTAAATCAGGTCACCGATTCTTCTTGGTCAAGTTTACGAGTTACATCCCCAAAAAATTGTCAAGCATTCATCAAGCATAATTTCCCTTTTGTAAATCCATGCTGACTTTGTTTGATTATATCACTGACTTCCAAATGCCAAATTATGAAATTCTTGATAATAGAATCTAGCAGCTTCCCCAGTATCAATGTTAGGCTCACTGGTCTGTGGTTTCTTGTTTTCTCTCCACCTTCGTTTTCAAATAGTTGCTTATGTTATATACCGCCGCTGCCCCCGCCCCCCCATCTGTACAAACGATCGCTGTGTCCAAAGAATTTTGGAAAATAACAACCAATGGATCTACTATTTCCAGGGCTACCTCCTTCAGTTCTCTGGGATGAAGATTATAGGGACCTAGAGATTTATTCGCCTGCAATCATATCAATTTCCCCCAAATCATTTCTTTATTAATGCTGATTTCCTTCAGCTTCTGACTAAAGCATGTTTCTCTCAGCACTTCTGGTACATTATTCATGTCTTTGTGAAGATTGAAGTGAAGTACAAATTTAATTCCTTAGCCGTTTCTTTATTCCCCGTTATAAATTCTCTACTCTGATGGTAAGGGGCCGACATTCAATTTTGTTAATCTTTTTCTCTTACACATCTATAGAAACTTTTACAGTTAGTTTTCATGTTCTCCACTAGCTTACTTTCATTCTCTATTTTTCCCTTCTTAATCAATCCCTTCATCCTCTTTTGCTGAATTGTAAACTGCTCTCAATCTCAGGCCCATTGAACATAGAACATAGAACATAGAACATTACAGCACAGAACAGGCCCTTCGGCCCTCGATGTTGCGCCGACCAATATAAAAAGCAATGCCCCTCCAAACTAAACCATTCCCTTCTCTGCCATATACTTATCAACTAACCTCTTAAACGCCACCAAACTTGGCGCATCTACAACTGCTGCAGGCAGGGCATTCCACTCCTGAACCACCCTTTGGGTAAAGAACCTACCTATGATATCCGTCCTATAACTATCACCCCTTAATTTAAAGCTGTGTCCCCTCGTGCTAGCTTTCTCCATCCTAGGAAAAAAGCTATCACTGTCCACCCTATTTAAACCTCTAATCATCTTATATGTTTCGATAAGGTCCCCTCTTAGCCGCCTCCTTTCTAACGAAAACAACCTCAAATCCCTCAGCATCTCTTCATAAGACCTGCCCTCCATACCAGGCAACATCCTGGTAAACCTCCTCTGTACCCTCTCCAATGCCTCCAAATCTTTCTTATAATGTGGCGACCAGAACTGCACACAATACTCCAAGTGCGGCCGCACTAGAGTTTTGTACAGTTGCAACATGACGTTGCGGCTCCGAAATTCAATCCCCCTACCAATAAAAGCTAAGACTCATATGCCTTCTTAACAACCTTCTCGACTTGACTGCCTTCTTTCAGGGATCTATGCACATACACACCAAGATCCCTCTGTTCATCTAGACTACTAAGAATCCTACCATTTGCCCTATCCTCTACACATTTATTATTTCTGCCATAGTGCATTACCTCACACTTTTCCACATTAAACTCCATTTGCCACCTCTCGGCCCAGCTCTGCAACTTGTCCAAGTCCCTCTGCAAACTATAACACCCCTCTTCACTATCTAATGCTTTTTCTTGCTATTTTGTATGCTCGTTCCTTGAATCTGATACTTTCCCTAATTTCCCTTGCAAGCCGTGGTTTGGTCACAATTCCCTTTCCACTCTCGCACCAAATGGGAATAAACAACTTCTGAAGTTCACCTTTTCGTTCTTTAAATGCCTGCCATTGCCTGTCCACTCTCTTTCTGTTCAGTAATGTTTCCCAGTGCCGTAATGGTCAATTCATACATCATACCATCATAGTTCCTTTATGTGATTTAGGACACTGGCCTCAGAATCAACTATATCATTATCCACCTTGACAAACAATTCTACCATATTATGGTCACTCGTTCCCCAAGGGTTCTCTCACAACTAATCCTTTCTCATTTTATAACCCCCTCCAAGATGGCCTTCTCCCTTGTTTGTTCATTATGAAGTGCTTCAAAAGGTTAGACATGGCATGAATCAATTCTGGTCTCCCAGACTGCCTGATCCACTACCGTTCACCTATCACTGCAGCAGGTCCCAGCAAATGCCATCTCCCTGGCCCTGCACTCAATCCTAGACCACCTAGATAACAAAGACACCTACATCAGACTCCTTTTTATTGACTACAGCTCAGCTTTCAATACCAGTATTGCTATGAAACTCATTTCCAAACACTGTGGCCTGAAGCTCAGCTCCTCCCTCTGTGACTGGATCCTGAACTTCTTAACCCACAGATTGCAATCAGTAAGGATGGGTAACAACACCTTCTCCATGATCTCCCTCAACACCAGTGCCCCAAAAAGCTGCTAGCCCTCTACTATACTCTGTACACACCAATGACTGTACGGCCAAATTCCCCTTCAACTCGATTTCAAGTTTGTTGATGACATCACCATTGGGTCAGATCTCAAACAATTATGAGACAGAGTACAGGAAAGAGACAGAGAATCTGCTGAACTGGTGTGATGAAATAATCTCTCCCTCAGTGTCAACAAAATGAAGGACAGCATCCATATCAGGAGGTGCCGTGGAGAACGTGCCCCTGTCTACATCAATGGGGACAAAGTAGAAATGGTCAAGACCTTCACATTTTTAGATGTCCAGATCACCAACAACCTATCTTGGTTTCCCCCCGCCCATGCCGACACTATAGTTAAGAAAGTCCACCAATGCCTCTACTTTCTTAGAAGACTAAGAAAATTTGACTCCCGCTAACTTTCACAGATGCACCATAGAAAGCATTCTTTCTGGTTGTATCACAGCTTGGTCTGGATCTTGCTCTGTCCAACACTGCAAGAAACTGTAAAAGTTCGTGAACATAACTCATCCATTGACTCTGTCTGCACTTCCCGCTGCCTCGGAAGGGCAGCAAGCATAATTAAGAACCCAATGCCCCCACCTTCCACCTTCTTCCATTAAGAAAAAGATACAAAAATCTGAGGATATGTACTAACTGACTCAAGAACAGCTTCTTCCCTGCTGCCGTTAGGCCTTTGACTGGACCTATCTTGCACTAAGATGATCTTTCTCTACACCTTAGCCATGATTGTAACACCACATTCTGCACTCTTTTTCTTCCTTCTCTATGTATAATATGCTTTGCATAATCACAAGAAACAATATTTCTCACCGTATACTGATACATGTGACAATAGTAAATCAAATCAATTCATATCAACGACCCCTGCACTTTTCAAGTTGTGGCCATCTGTTCTTTTCCTTGAAAGCTGATGCCCATGAATTAAGACAGCTTCTTCCACCACTCTTTCTCCACATATGAAAGTTGGCACATGGTTCAGATAGCGACCCAGATATGATTACCTTTGATATTATGAGTTTTAATTTGAAATTTTAATCACAATGACAATTTTTCTCAGGGCTTCAAATGGACTGTTGGCCATCTAATGACGACAACCTTCTGCAAGGCAAAGGGAGGGCCTCCCCAAGAGCCAGTAGAGTTATGTATGTTCTAGAGCCATGCAGACAAACACTTGTAATTGGCTGGGGGTGGCGCAGGAGGGTGGTGGTGGTCATGGTTGTGGTGGGGTGAGGTGGGGTGGAGGAAACCCTCCAGTAAGGCTTTCGGAGCATTTTTGCTGGTGGGAGGCCCTCTGGGTGATGGAAAAGGAAAGTCTAGCCCCTCCTTATCTCGATGTAGCTGGCAGACCTGCATGTTGCACAGAGCCGTTTCCAAGCTTGTAAAATCCCTGTGACCTGGTATCAAAGCTGTCAATAGGCTGAATAATTGCCTTAATTGTCCATCCACTTTTGTTGCGCTGTCCCCAATATTGGAAATAGTCTTTGACAGTCGGATTGTGTCAGACTTCCCTCTCATTGCCGTTTTACTACTCCTTCTACCTCATAGCCCAATATCCAATGGGCTGATAAAACTCCAGCTATTAAGAAGGATTCTAGCTGTTGCCAGACTTGCTAAGTATTTCCAGCATTTTTTGTTTTTATTTCAGATTTCCAGCATTTGCAGATGTTGCTATTGTGTTGTAGTTGCAACAATCTTGTATCAATCTGAGTCATATCGGTCTTCATTGTGTTTGTTTGTCAGTTCCCTGGTTTTGAAGGTTTTATGTTACTGAGTCACCACCTTTTGTCCCTGTTGAGTTGACTGACCTTATCTGGTGTATGAACAGGCTGCTGCATTTGGCCTGAGTATTGCTGTTTAGTGGGGCTCGAACATTACTCAGGATTGGTTGAAAGTGCACATTGGGGGAGGACAGGACCATGGGAAGCCACTTGAGCAGGATGCTGAAGGGTGGGTGACCTTCACTGCCGGAAGTATCAGCTCCTTTGGTCTTAGAGAAAGAAGATATTTCTGCCATATTTGCAAAATCTCCTGTTTTTCCATAAATTTTTACCTACATTGATCCAAATCTCTTGATTGCAGGGTCATCCACCATCAGTAAATGAAGCTAATGTCTAAATCAGATCCAGTGCTTCCATTCTAGGTGTGGTTTCCCTAGAGATCACCATCATTGACCTTTCCTGGCAGCAGCACTGTACCAGGTTAATCTGAGAGGTTAGAAGAACAATTGACGGTCTTAATGTCCCAATATGATATCCATTGTATTTAATAAAGCAATCCATGTCCTCTGATGTGACGCAGTGCGACAAGGCCAACAGGCAGTGACTGTACCGGCAGTGGCTGGACACAGTGTCCCTGTTGCCCAGTGGTGCAGAAACATGAGTCTGTCTCCATGCTTCAGTCTTAGCCTTGTGTTTATTTATTTGAACAATGATATCATTACTCAACGTGCTGGGGAGACTCTCCTTATTAAACATCCTGAACAGGCTGCTGACGACAGTCCTGTGTCACGCAACACATGTTGGCTCCAATCACAGCTTTTTATGTTAGCTTTTAGATCATGTCAGCTTTATTCATATTCAGCAGAAGAGTGGGAAATTTTAATGCATTACTTTCTGAGGGAATCACAATCCAAATCACAAATATCTTGTATTTCAGTACCATTATCTATTTCTGTGTTATTCATAAAACAAAATGATTTCTCCTCTAAATATGGTTGTGCAAATATAAACCTTGAATGCACTAGAAAAATGCCTCAGAGTTACATAGTGAGTGATCCTTACCCTGGTGAATAAACAGTGACTCTCTATAGTTACACAGTGAGTGACCCTCACTCTGAATAAATAGTGACTCTGTACAGTTACACAGTGAATGGCCATTACCCTGAATAAACAGTGACTCTGTATAGTTGCACAATGAATGACCATTACCCTGAATAAACAGTGACTCTGTACAATTACACATTGAATGATCCTTACCCTGAATAAACAGTGATTCTGTATATAGTTACACAGTGAATGACCATTACTCTGAATAAACAGTGACGCTGTACAGTTAGACAATTAATGACCCTTACCCTGAATTAACTATGACTCTTTCTTGAATTGCATTGCAGAGGGCATTAACACATTGCCAATCTTCACTGCCAACCTCTTGGTACATTGTGCTGCGTGGAGGGCAGTCTGCAGCTAATCCATAAGCATCTTCCAAGGTGGGTGTATCCCACATGTAGCAGGACAAGGCCAACAGAGATTGTTGTCCTCGATGCGAAATACCCCTCAGGATTTGTGCTTTCGATATAGCAAGGTCAAAGACCGGCAGTCATCTCCTAAGCTCATGATTGCCTGCCACGCAGGGATGGTCCTGCTCCTCCCATCCCTTACATAAGGATATCCCTTCTGTCCTCATCTGTATTTAGCTGCACCTGCAGTCACACAATGCTGAGTTTGGGGGCCTGTGCTTGTTGGCTTCTGTCTGATATGTCCTGGTCCATTGTAAACAGTGACATGAAAGTAGCTGACAGGGCATCTTTTAAATATGATGCCTAGATATAATACTCAGGCACACATCAACGTGCCCACCCCACTCAAGAGAAACATCAGGATATCGCTGGCTGCAAAATGAATGAGGTCAGCGTCACGCAATTCAGCAAGGAATTCCCCAGAGGAAATGATTATTTCTTCCTTCTCTATTAGAGAGCTTAGACCCAGAGCGAATTCCTCCTCGCCATCTTAAATGGTAGCCCCTTATTTTTGAGATATTAAAAAGGAAAGAAATGGAGTTTGTATTGGGAGACCCAATAGACCCATTAACAGTAGCTATACAGTATGATAAAGTATACATCAGGAAATAATGACGGTTTGCAATAATCATGAGTGACTTTCACCTTCAAATCATTTGAACAAATCAAATCAACAAAGGTAGCCGGAGACTAAGTTCATAAAATGTATTCAAAACAGTTTCTTAAAACTGCAACTTACCAGGGAACAGGCTATTTTGGACCTAGGAATGTATAATGAGATAGGAATAATTAAAGTCTTCATAGTAAATGATCCTATAGACAAGAGTGATCATATCATTGTAGAATTTCACATTTTGTTTGAGAGTGAGAAACATGGGCCCCTAACTATTGCCTTAAACTTAAATAAAGACAATTACAAGGATATGAAAATAGAGTTGGCTAAAATGGGTGGGGAAAATAGATGAAAGAATGCTGCAAAGATTAGTGGTAGGGCAGAAGATTGGGCCAGTCTTAGAAACTAGCAAAGGATAATTTAAAAAAAAGAGAGAAATTGAAGCATGAAAGAAAACCTGCAAGACAAATAAAGACAGACAATAAAAGTTTTTACAGGTTTCTACAGAGGAAAAGAGTGGTTAAAATGAGTATTGGTCCCTTAGATGATGAGACTCAGGAATGAATAATGGAGAATGAGGAACTGGCAGTGGTTTGACACCAATATGCTGAATCCAACTTCACAGGCAAAGAAACAAAAGGAAAATTAAGAATAGCAGAAAACAAAGAGTTGAAAATGAGAGATTTAAAACAATCACCATCACTAGAGAAAAATAAGGCTGACAAGTTCCCTGAATCTGATGGTTTGAATCTAGAGTCTTAAGAGAAATGGCTGCAGAGATTGTATAATAGAAAATGCATTGGATATAATCTCCCAAACTTCCCTAGATTCTGGAAAACTCCCAGCAGATTGGAAGAGCCATGAGAGTATTGAGGGGGTATGGTCTGGATGGGTAAAGGTGGGTGGTGAGGGCTTGATGAACTAGCTGTTATGATTTGAATTAATGTCCCAGTGAACGGACGCCTTCTAACCTGCTGACTTTACATGTGCTACCCCTATTCCTACCTTGGACCTTCTTTGGAAGGCAGCAACCCTGACACCAGTCTGACTTCCTGACGGGGAAACCACTTGTACACCAATGTGATTTGGGAAACTTCTGGACTCATAACTTCCCAAATCTATCATGAAAATCCTTCCGCTTCCTGATTCCAAGCCCTTTCTCACAAAGAATGCCAATGTGTACTTTTATTACATTGCTATTACATTTATTACATTCTGCCTCTGCTCATTTTGCCAGATTTCTTATCCATGCCTTTGTCAACCCAGTTGTAATTATTCCAGTGTTTTCCTAATCTGTCTCCCATTCTCCACCCTCCGTAATCATCCTTCAGATTGTTTATATTTCTGTATCCTAACTCACATTAGCCCCCAGTCAAGTATCATCCATATATTGGCTGATCTACATATCAAACCCTGGTTAGGTTGCATTTGGAGTATTGCATGCATTTCTGGTCACTACACTACCAAAAAGACGTGGGAGCTTTGAAGAGTGTACAAAGAAGGTTCACAGGATGTTGCCTGGTCTCAAGGGTGTTGGCTATGAGAAGAGGTTAAATAAAGTAGGATTGTTTTCACTGGAAAAATGGAGGCTGAGGGGAGACCTGATAGAAGTCTACAAAATTATGAGAGGCATAGACAGGATGGATAGCCAGAGGCTTTTTCCCAGGGTGGAAGTGTCAATTATGAGGTGCTACAGGTTGAAGGTGAGAGGGGGAAAGTTTAAGGGAGATGCGGGGGGCATGGTTTTCTTGCAATGCGTGGTGGGTGCCTGGAATGTGCTGCCAGAGGAAGTGGTTGAAGCAGACACATTAGCAAATTCAAGAAGCATCTGGATGGATACATGAATAGAGAGGGAATAGAGATCTGGCCTAAGGGCAGTTTTTTTTAGTTTAGTTAGGGCATCATGACCAGCACAGCTTGGAGGACCGAAGAGCCTGTTTCTGTGTTGTACTGTTCTTTTTTTATTTGTTGTTCTTTGACAAGCAGTCCTTCAGTATCTCCAATTTAAAAGTCTCATTTTCATTTTACAGCTGCTTATCTCTATAACCCTCTCTACTCCTCCACATCTCTGGGAACTCTGTACTCTTTTTTGACAACGTGATTAAACCCTTTTTGTGGCTGTTCCTTCAGTTGTTTGGGCCTACAATCTGGAATTGATCCGTAAATCTCTCCGGCTTTCCATTTCCCATCAATGCATTCATTTGTATCTTACAAAAAGGTACAGGAACAGAGGAGCCTATTTATTTACTAAAAAATATAACAATAACAGCAACAAACAACTTGTCTTCATTTAAAGTCTTTTAAAGTAGTGAAACATCTCCAAAACACAATACAAACAAGCCCCAATAGAAGATCCTAGACATATTAATTTAAATGAATTATCTGTCCTTTTCATGTCTGGGCTTGGATGGCAAACGGAGCAATGCGATTCTGATAATCAGACTGCCACTGAGTGTTAAACATGAAGAACTAATTTGGAAAAATCAGCGCACAGTAAATAGAATTTATGGACTCGTTGTGGCAGGGGTGTGGGAGCATAAAATGCAGCAAGCCATTCAAAGGTCCATTAACCTCAACAGGACTGGAAGATGCTGCCAGCGGGAGGGATGTAACGTTCTGCCCATTGTGTAAACTGGACTGGAAATCTGCCCAGTGTAAACACTACTCACATTGACATCGTCCTGATTGCCCATATCAGTCTCTAATTTACTCCCCAGCTGTTTGGAAGAGCTTCATGTTAAGCAACTTATGAAACTTCCTCTAATGACTGAAGTGATGAACACCACCCAGTGTGATTTTAAGCTGCACAGACAAATTGTCTACTCTGAATTCACTGATTTTGTGTTAGTAGCAGAGGGATGACCAGCAGTGGTTAGCACTGCTGCCTCACAATGCCAGAGATCTGGGTTCAATTCCCAACTTGGGTCACTATCTGAGTGGAGTTTGCACATTCTCCTTACGCCTATGTGGGTTTCTTTTGGTTGTTCTGGTTTTCTCCCAGAGTTGTGAGCCTGAGTATGACGCTGGAGGGTTGGTGCAGATGCAATGGGCTGAATGGCCTCCTTCTGCACTGTTAGGGTTCTATGATTCTATGATCACTGTGCTTGAGTTAGAGGGAAGTAATATCAGCCAGGGTTCCTGATCAGTAGCCAGTAGCCTCTAGTAGAAGATGTGTATTGGTGAGGACAACAATGGTCTCCACTATGCCATACACTGCTCATGCATAAAGAATGATCACTTGGGTGATGCACTAGAGAATACCACATTGTGTAAAAGGAGAGAATATTAGCAGCAAATGTGTTTTCTGAAGCTTGGGGTGCCACTTTAAAGAGTTAGGATTTTCATGGTTCTGTGAATCGAGATCAGCAGCAGTTACACACAACCTTCCTTTATTTGCTGCGACCTTTATTTTTCTAATCTGTTAGCAGGACAATTTATAACATGACATGGAAAAATTTGCAAAGTGCTTGCCTGTGGCATCTTTCCTAAATTAACACCACCACCAGTCAGATCAAAGCGAAGACAATATTCAAAAGAAGCTTCTTCCCATGACTCTGAGGAGTGTCTATGACCTCTTGCAGCTGTGTTGGACACACTTTGCAGTCTGATTCAAAGAGTTTGGAGCGCCTCACCTTAAGATAGCACAGGGTGCATTTGATCTGCCTTGTTTTATACCACATCCCCTCCCCCCCCATCCCCAAACACATCTTAGGAAGAGGAAGTTATGTGTAAGCCATGTATGAGATATCATCATCACTCATATTTACAGGAGCTGGCTCGCTATCTGAGGAAGTGGATTCCATGAATATCTGGCCCTTTCTCAAGCTCTAACTCAGCTCCACATTTTGCACATTTCTAACTTGATAATGAATTTTTTTGCCTGAAAACTTGAGGGATTCTTTCCAACTGGTCAGCGCAGAGTAAATTGGGTGTCAACAGATCAGTAAACAATCCAACTGAATTTCCCCATTAGAGTCAGAAATGCCCCCAGTTTGAATTTATTTGTATTACAATTCTGCCCAGAGAAGATAATTCAGTATTCATTTGATTTGATTATCTACCTACAGGTTAAAGGGCCACCCAGGCTGATATCTAAAGAACCCATTGATAGGATTTAGGGCCTAGGGGTGTTTGGTGCTGTGAGCATTTGCTTTAACTCAAGCAAAACAGTTTGGAATATTTTGGAAGCTATTTGTGAACCTTCTTCGTTTTTCTGATTTTCATGTGGTAAGTCATGAGGGTTTCTGTCATTTTGTGTGAATCAGGACAGTGAGAGCTAACTGAATATTTGACTGTGTAGCTTAAATTGCGATGAACTTGCCTCTTGTTACCTTGAGTTTAGAAAATTGAGGGGTGATCTAATCAAGATAGTTAAAATTCTAAAAAATAGATTTGATAGGCAAGATACAAGCAACTTATTTCTAGTGGGGAATTCAGAACAAGGGTGCACAGCTTTGGCTTAACTCAAGCACATTGGTAGAGCTATTAGCAATAGGAGAAGGAAGCAATCTGATTTTTTTCTTTCGGGAGTGCTAACTGTAGAGGATGTCTCATGTCACATGGGGTACTATCCCTGCCTCTTAGCCAGAAGCTTTAGTTTTGAGTCCCACCCAGGACTTAGAAGATATGTTCATTATATTCCAACGTGCCTCTGCTAGGTGGGAAAGGTGAGAGAGTCTCTTGGTCAGCCATGCTTGATGCAGAGTCAGGTATCTCAATCTCTAGCCTGTTTCAAGAAAATGTACCTGTAGAAACAGACATAAGCAGGTGCTTTGCCTGCCTTGTACATCACTGGATACAACAAGTTTTTATGTTGAAGAATTGACTGAAACATAACTTCCTTTTCTTTCAGAACAAAGGAATGGAAGGTCCTAGAACCAGGAGGCATAATCTAAAAATTAGGGGCAAGTCATTGAGGAGAGATGTTAAAAACACTTCTACACGCAGAGAGTGGGGAGATGTTTGGAACTCTCTTCCTAAAATGGCAGTGGATGCTGGTTCAATTGTTAGGTTTAAAGCTGAGACAGTTTTTTATTGTACAGGGGCGTCAAGGGATATGGGTCCTTATTGACTGGGCTAATGGTCCCTTTCTGTGCTCTAAATGCAGAACGTGGAATAACATTAAGCACCCATTGGGGCTTTGTCTTGTTATTACATAGAACATAGAACATTACAGCGCAAAACAGGCCCTTCGGCCTTCAATGTTGCACCGACCAATTAAGAAAAAGCAATGACCCTCTAACCTAAACCATTCCCTTTTCGTCCATAAACTTATCTACTAACCTCTTAAACGCCACCAAACTTGGCGCACCTACAACTGCATTAGGCAGGGCATTCCATACCCTTACCACCCTCTGGGTAAAGAACCTACCTCTGACATCTGTCCTAAAACCATCGCCCCTTAATTTAAAGCTATGTCCCCTTGTGCTAGCTTTCTCCATCCTAGGAAAAAGGCTATTACTGTCCACCCTATCTAAACCTCTAATCATCTTATATGTTTCGATAAGGTCCCCTCTTAGCCGCCTCCTTTCTAATGAAAACAACCTCAAATCCTTCAGCCTCTCTTCATAAGACCTGCCCTCCATACCAGGCAACATCCTGGTAAACCTCCTCTGTACCCTCTCCAATGCCTCCACATCTTTCTTATAATGCGGGGAACAGAACTGTACACAATACTCCAAGTGCGGCCGCACTAGAGTTTTGTACAGTTGCAACATGACGTTGCGGCTCCAAAATTCAATCCCCCTAACAATAAAAGCTAAGACTCCATATGCCTTCTTAACAACCTTATCGACTTGATTGCCAACTTTCAGGGATCTATGCACACATACACCAAGATCCCTCTGTTCTTCAACACTATTAAGAGTCTACCATTAGCCCTATACTCTACACATTTGTTATTCCTGCCAAAGTGAATTACCTCACACTTTTTCACATTAAACTCCATTTGCCACCTCTCGGCCCAGCTCTGCAACTTGTCCAAGTCTCTCTGCAAACTGTAACACCCCTCTTCACTATCTACCACTCCACCGACTTTAGTGTCATCTGCAAATTTACTAATCCATCCTTCAATACCGTCATCCAGATCATTTATAAAAATTACAAACAGCAGGGGCCCCAAAACAGATCCCTGAGGTACACCACTTGTAACCGAACTCCATGATGAATAATTTCCATTAACCACCACCCTCTGTCTTCTATCAGCTAGCCAATTCCTGATCCAATTAGCTAAATCACCCTCAATCCCATACATCTGCATTTTCTGCAGAAGCCTTCCATGGGGCACCTTATTGAACGCTTACTAAAGTCCATATATGCCACATCAACTGCCTTACCCCCATCCACCTCTTTGGTCACTTTTTCAAAAAACTCAATAAGGTTAGTAAGGCACGACCTACCCTTCACAAAACCATGCTGACTATCCCCAATCAATTCATTTCTCTCTAAATAACTATAAATCCTATCCTAATAATTCTCTCCAATACTTTGCCCACAACAGAAGTAAGACTCACCGGCCTATAATTCCCCGGAAAGTCTCTATTCCCCTTCTTGAACATGGGACCACATTCGCTATCCTCCAGTCTTCCGGCACTATACCCGTAACCAACGATGACCTGAAGATCAGAGCCAGAGGCTCTGCAATCGCCTCTCTCACCTCCCAGAGAATCCTAGGGTAAATCCCGTCCGGCCCAGGGGACTTATCTAATTTCAAACCCTCAAGAATATCTAGCACATCCTCCTTATCTACTTCAATACTTGCCAGTTTACAACCCTGTATCCCAGTGTTCTCCACAACTACATTTACATCTCCCTGCGTGAATACCGAAGAGAAATGTTTGTTCAGTGCCTCTCCAATCTCTTCAGGCTCCACGCATAACTTCCCACTGCTGTCTCTGACTGGCCCTAATTTGCTCCCTTATTGGCTAAGAGGAGTTTGGTTTGAGTTGTCTGTTCCTCGGAGTCTGATGTTCTCAAACATAATGAACAGCGTTTGTTTCCTGTTCATCGCGGCCTCTGTTGGGGGTCAGTATTTGAGATTTGCAAAATTCCATAGCCGAGTACGTACATTGGCAATGGCTTGAGTAGTGGGAGGGTCAGGGCCCTCGATACACACCAGTGTATGAGCTCCAGGCCTATTGTTTGCTCCAGGATCTGGCAGTTGCCCAATCTGCATTTTAACAGGTGAATACATTTTGCACTCACTTGCTGCTGTTGGGTTATTTCCAGCTAAGCTTCACTCACAGTATTGGGAAGCACCAGATGATGGCAACATGTTTATGAATGCAAAATGTTGGCAGCTTATAATTACCAACAGTGTCTTTTTGAAGCAAATGCTGCAGTGAGACCATTGAACACAATGAATAAACATTCAGAGAATGAGAGAACCCAACTAGGATTGCAATTACATCACCACATGAGCCAGTGGGAAACAATTTTTAAAGAATGGAAGCTTGTTTAAATTAATTTGTATTTGTACAGTCTATGCAGGGGCTTCCTCTCCAGCAGCCCTTGTAGTCCAGAGGAAAATGTTCTGAGTCCAATGGCTAGCTTCTCCCTGAGCCAACAGCACTTCCTTAAAGGGACACCATGTTCTGTAGAAAGTCTTCAGCATACCACTGGCTAGGCAGTAGTTGGGAAGGGGAAAAGAACAATTAAGACCATGGTTGAAGAAGTGAGTTTTAAAGCTTCTTTTGAAGGAACAATAGTATGGTATTGTTGGTAGATGCATGGTACTGCATGGTAGATGGTTTGACAAGAATATTGACATCATTAATGGAGGCTGACTGATGAACCTGTGTCGATGAAGCTGAGATTGTAGAAGGCAAAGGATTTCACAGACAATGCAGAGGTGATGGTCTACTGGTATTATCACTAAACTATTAATCCAGGAAACATTGCTAAAGTTCCAGAGACCTGGGTTCAAATCCTGTCACGGCAGATGGTGGAATTTGAATTCAGTACAAAATATCTGGAATTAAGAATCTACTGATGACCATGAAGCCATTGTCGATTGTTGGAAAAAACCCATCTGCTTCAATAATGTCCTTTTGGGACGGAAATCTACCATTCTGACCATTCGTTGGTTACGGGTGTGGTTCCGGAGGACTGGAGGATGGCGAATGTGGTCCCATTGTTTAAGAAGGGGAAGAGAGACCTTCCTGGGAATTATAGGCCAGTGAGTCTTACGTCTGTGGTGGGCAAGGTATTGGAGAGAATTATTAGGGATAGGATTTATAGTTATTTAGAGAGAAATGAATTGATTGGGGATAGTCAGCATGGTTTCGTGAAGGGTAGGTCATGCCTTACTAACCTCATTGCGTTTTTTGAGAAAGTGACCAGAGAGGTGGATGGGGGTAAGGCGGTTGATGTAGTATATATGGACTTTAGTAAGGCTTTTGATAAGGTGGCCCATGGAAGACTTCTACAGAAAATGCAGATGTGTGGAATAGAGGGGGATTTAGCTAATTGGATTAGAAATTGGCTGGCAGATAGAAGACAGAGGGTGGTGGTTGATGGGAGATATTCATCGTGGAGTTCGGTGACGAGTGGTGTGCCTCAGGGTCTGTTTTGGGGCCCCTGCTGTTTGTAATTTTTATAAATGATCTGGATGAGGGTATTGAGGGATGGATCAGTAAATTTGCAGATGACACTAAAGTCGGTGGACTGGTGGATAGTGAAGAGGGGTGTTATAGTTTACAGAGTGACTTGGACAAGTTGCAGAGCTGGGCAGAGAGGTGGCAAATGGAGTTTAATGTGGAAAAGTGTGAGGTAATGCACTTTGGCAGGAACAATAAATTTGTAGAGTATAGGGCTAATGGTAGGGCTCTTAATAGTGTTGAGGAACAGAAGGATCTTGGTGTATGTGTCAATAGATCCCTGAAAGTAGGCAGTCAAGTGCATAAAGTTGTTAAGAAGGCATATGGAGTCTTAGCTTTTATTGGTAGGGCGATTGAATTTAGGAGCCGCAGCATCATGTTGCAGCTGTACAAAACTCTAGTGCGGCCGCACTTGGAGTATTGTGTGCAGTTCTGGTCGCCACATTATAAGAAAGATTTGGAGGCATTGGAGAGGGTACAGAGGAGGTTTACCAGGATGTTGCCTGGTATGGAGGGCAGGTCTATGAAGAGAGGTTGAAGGATTTGAGGTTGTTTTCGTTAGAAAGGAGGCGGCTAAGAGGGGATCTTATTGAAGCATATAAGATGATTAGAGGTTTAGATAGGGTTGACAGTGATAGCCTTTTTCCTAGGATGGAGAAAGCTAGCACGAGGGGACACAACTTTAACTTAAGGGGTATGAGTTATAGGACGGATATCAGAGGTAGGTTCTTTACTCAAAGAGTGATTAGGGAGTGGAATGCCCTGACTGCAGCTGTTGTAGATGCGCCAAGTTTGGTGGCGTTTAAGAGGTTAGTTGATAAGTATATGGCTGAGAAGGGAATGGTTTAGTTAGGAGGGGCATTGCTTTTTATTTTGGTCGGCACAACATCGAAGGCCGAAGGGCCTGTTCTGTGCTGTATTGTTCTATGTTCTATGTTCTATGACCTAGTCTGGCCGACGTGTTTTTATTTATCATTGTCGTATGAGTATATAGTGAAAAGTATTGTTTCTTGCACAAATGGTTCTCAAAGGAGGTTGAATGTCTTGTTAAGAGGAAAAAGGATGTGTATGTAAGGATGAAAAAACAATGTTCACTTAGGTTGCTCGAGGGTTACAAGGTAGCTCGGAATGAGTTAAAAAAGGGCTTAGGAGAGCTAGGGGGGAGCATGAGAAGTCCTTGGTGGGTCGGATAAAAGAAAACTCTTATGTGAGAAATAAAAGAATGACCAGGGTGAGGTTAGGGCCAGTCAAGGATAGTCGTGGGAACTTGTGCATGGAGTCAGAAGAGATAGGTGAGGCATTGAATGAATACTTTTCTTCAGTGTTCACTAAGGGGTCATGTTTTTGAGGATGTGTGTGAGATACAGGCTGATAGGATGGAGGGGGTAGATGTTCTGAGGGCAGATGTATTAGTAATTTTGAAAAACCTGAGGGTTGATAAGTCCCTTGAGCCCGATGGGATACATCCTAGGATACTTTGGGAGACAAGGAATGAGATTGCAGAGCCTTTAGCTTGGATTTTTGGGTCCTCATTGTCCATGGGGATTGTGATGTAGAGATGCCGGTGTTGGACTGGGGTGAACACAGTAAGAATTCTGACAATATCGGGTTTAAGTCCAACCGATTTATTTGATAGTACACTCACACAAGCTTTCACCTGACGATGAACAGAGTCTCGAAAGCTTGTGCGAGTTTACTATCAAATAAATCGGTTGGACTTAAACTTGATGTTGTCAGACTTCTTACATGGGGATTGTGCCAGAGGACTGGAGATTGATGAACCTTGTTCCTGTCTTCAAGAAAGGAAATAGGAATGACCTTGGTAATTATAGACCCGTTAGTCTTACTTCAGGGATTGATAAGTTAATGGAAAGGGTCCTGAGGGATAGGATTTATGACAATTTGGAAAGATGCAGTTTAATCTGGGATAGTCAGTACGGTTTCGTGAGGGGTAAGTCTTGCCTCACAAATTTGATTGAATTTTTTAAGGAGGTAATTAAGTGTGTAGACAAAGATAGAGCAGTTAATGTTGTATACATGGATTTTAGTAAGGCATTTGATAAGGATCTCCATGGTAGGCTTATGAAGAAGATAAAGAGGTGTGGGATAGAAGAAAATTTGGCTGATTGGATAAGTAACTGGCTGTCTCATAGAAGACAGAGGGTGGTGGTGGAAGGAAAATTTTCAGACTAGAGATCAGTTACCAGCGGTGTGCTACAGGAGTCAGTGCTGGGTCCTCTGTTATTTGTGATTTTATCAATGACTTGGAAGAGGGGGCTGAAGAGTGCATTAGTAAATTTGCTGATGACAAATGGTGGAGTAGTGGATGAGATGGAGGGCTCTTGCAGGCTGCAAAGCGATACTAATAGAAAGTAGAGCTGGGCCAAAAAGTGGCAGATGGAGGTTAACCCTGATAAGTGCGAGGTGATTCATTTTGATAGGACAAACTTGAATGCGGATTACAGGGTCAATGAGGAATGTGGAGGAATAGAGAGAACTTGAGGCTCATATCCACAGATATCCGAAGGTTGCCTTTACTGTGCTATACTGTTCTATGTTTGTATGTTTCTATGCTCTGCAGACAAGGCATCCCAGTCATAGAGAAGGAAAGGAGAGAGTACAGAATGTACTGTTACAGTCATAGCTAGGGTGTAGAGGAAGGTCAACTTAAATGTGAGGTAGGTCCATTCAAAAGTCTGATGGCAGCATGGAAGAAGCTGTTCTTGAGTCAGTTGATATGGAACCTAAGACTTTTGTATTTTTTTCCGATGAAAGAAGGTGGAAGAGAGTATGTCTGGAATGTGTGGGATCCTTAATTATGTTGGCTGCTTTTTGAGGCAGCGGGTAGTGTAGACAAAGTCAGTGGATGGGAGGCTGTTTTGAGTGATGGACTGGCTTCATTCACGACCAGTTGTAGGTTGCTTGTGATCTTGGGAAGAGCAGGAGCCGTACCAAGCTGTGATACAATCAGAAAGAATGTTTTCTATGGTGATCCATAAAAGTTGGTGAGAGTCACAGTGGACATGCCAAATTTCCTTGGTCTTCTGAGAAAGTAGAGGCATAGTGGGCTTTCTTAACTATAGTATCGGCATAGTGGGGAGGACTGGGACAGATTGATGGTGATCTGGACACCTAAAAAACTGAAACTATCAACCATTTCTACTTGTTCCCCATTGATGTAGATAGGGGCATGTTCTCCTTTACACTTCCTGAAGTCAATGATAACCTCTTTTTTGTTGACATTGTTGTCGCACCAGTTCACCAGATTCTCTAACTCGTTTCTATACTTCACCTCGTCATTGTTTGAGATCCAACCCACTACGGTGGTGTCGTCAGCAAACTTGAAAATGGAGTTGGAGGAAAATTTGGCCACATGGGTGTATAAGGACTATAATAGGAGGCTGAGAATGCAGCCTTGTGGGATACTGGTGTTGAGGATGATTGTGGAGGAGGTGTTGCCTATCCTTACTTATTGTGATCTGTACGCTAAGAAGTTCAGTATCCAGTCACAAAGGGAGTAGCTGAGCCCCAGGCCATGGAATTTGGAGATAAGTTACACAGGAATATTGGTGTTGAAGCCTGAGCTGCAGTCAATAAATAGAAGTGTTTGTCATCTAGGTGTTCTGGGGTTGAGTGCAGGGCCCGTGAGATGGCATTTGCTGTATCTGTTGCAGCAATAGGTGAACTGTAGTGAATCCAGGCAGTCCGGGAGGCTGGAATTTATTTGTGCCATGACTAGCTTTTCGAAGCACTTAATAATGATGGATAGTCATTAAGGCACACTGCTTGGTTTTTCTTTTGTACTGGGATGATGGTTGTCTTCTTGAAGCAGACAGGGACCTCAGATTGTTCTAAAGAGAGGTTGAAGATATCTACAAATACCCCTATCAACTGGTCTACACAGGATCTGAGTGCTTGTCCAGGTACTCCTTCTAGACTAGTCATTTTCAATTGGTTGACCTTTGAGAAGGCTGTTCTGACATCTGAAATGGTAACCTCAGATACAAGTTCATATAAAGCTTCCAGGGTGGAGGGCATGGTCTAGCTGACTTCTTACTCAAAATGGGCATAGAATGCATTGAGCTCATTAGAGGGGGGTGCGTTGGAACTGATAATTTTACTTCACCTTGTAACCTATGATTCCAGAGCCACAGCTATGTGTTGACTTGGGCAACTAGGGATGGACAATAAATGTTAGCCAGCCAGTAATGCCCATGTTTCATGCATGAATAAAAAATAAAGTTAGAGAAGGAGAATTTGTTAACCAACTCAAGGATCTAGAAGGAGAGATGGGGAACCAGCAAAGTTTGAAAATGGGCAATGATGATAAGTGTCTGGAACTTGGAGGAAGAAGGACCTTGCAGGTTCAGGTAGGGGAGGTGAAGTAAGTGGTGAAAAAGTAGCACTTCTGAGGGAAAAAGTACCACCAGTTAATGTATAAATCTGATTGATCAGACCATTCCATTGCTTAATGAGGGGAGCGTTTCCCTACTCTTCCCTGTCCTTTCCCAAGTTTCAAAAAAGATTTGTTAACATTTACCTTACAAAAACACTTTTTTAAAGATGTTCTTTTAAAATTCAGAAAGCAAGGTTGAGGCAGCACACTGGCAGGGAAGTCCGAATGAGATTAAGCAATAGTTAATAATTAGGCGAAGATTTAAATTGGATTTTTAAAAATTTGTATCAAGAAGAAAGAGAAATCAGAATATGCATTAGCTCAATCACTACAGCATGAGACTCTTAATCTCAGGATTGTGGGTTTGTCCCTCACTTTGAGTGCTGTTATTTTAGTATGGCATGGTGGCACAGTGGTTAGCACTGCTGCCTCAGAACACCAGGGACCTGGATTCGATTCCTGGCTTGGGTCACTGTCTGTACGGAGTCTGCATGACTCTGTGTAGATTTCCCCCAGGTTTTCCAGTTTCTTCCCATAGTTGAAACATATGCGGGTAGGACGCATTGGCCTTTATAAATTGACCCTAGTATCCAGAATGTGTAGCTTAGAAGGATTAGCAGGGTGAATGTGTGGGCCTAGGTGGGATAATTGTTGGCATAGACTCTGTGGGCTGAATGACCTCCTTCTGCATTGTAGACTTTCTCTGATTTCTATGATATTGGCAAAATGAGTAAAAATAGGAGATGGCATCGTCACTCTCAATTTCAACACGACACTCGGCGCAGAAGTGGACTGTTACAGTCTCTGCTCATAAGTATTCCAAGAGCTTCCTCCTGACTTCCCACCTCAAACCTTTGTGCTTCATTGTGCTTCATCCTCTTCACAAACTGCCTTCCCACAGCCAACTAGACAATGAGCTAACCTTCTGCTGTCCAATGGAATCATAGAATCTTATAGCACAGAAGCAGGCCATTCGGCCCATCAGGTCTGTAAAAGTCAACCTTGACTGTCAGTCGAGTAGCCATTGTTGCACTCCCTTGATATTTTCATAGCAAATGCATTAAGTATTTTTAAAAAATAATTTAAAATGTGTTTTGTTTCAAGACCCTGTAATCTTTCCTCTGAGTTTGTGCTTGTAGCAGTGCCCTGGAAGTTAATCTGCATATTCTGGACACTCTGGATAATCTTGGAGGATTGGCAACACAAAAACAGAGAGGGAAAAATGTGAGACTTTGAATGTGGGAGGCTCAAAGCAGCAAATTTCAGATGGATACCGATAGATGAACTAGACAACAGAGGATACCGTTCCCCTGGTGAATAGTTCAGCTTTTTAACTCCTCAATTTGTACATACAATGTGCACAAGAGGCTGAGCTTTCATTCCCACGACATCTCATTCCCAGAATGGGCTGGAAAAGAAGACAATGCCAGATTTTCCAGGAAGGGTGAGACAGAGAAAATGAAGCAATAAAATTTGCTGCAACTTTCATGAAGGCCCATCCCAGTTTGAACAGACAGCAGCTGCCTTCCTTGCAGCTCTTGCAAAAGCAAGATGCAGATTTTGATCTGCACACAACAAGCCTTTTCCTGTGCTGCTATTTATCACAGTGACAGCGCTCACACAGACTGCAATATCTCTGACTGTATCCATTCCATTCCCATCAAAGTCTGCTTTGCCTTCTATATCTCCCCCACCTCTCCTGGCATGCTGACCCTCAGTGGGGAAATGCCTACCTCCTAAACTCACACCAGTGGTTTAGTGAGTGAGTGTTAAAAGATTATTCACTCATGGCATCACAGCTGAACCCAATCACATCTCATCTGATGTTATGTCTGCCCCCATTGTACACCCAGTGCAAACAGCTGCAAGATGATCTTGAGGGGGAACCCCAATTAATGGACCTGTGCCATGAAGCACATGAAGCCAAGCGCATAACCCCAAATTAATTCTATAGCCACACTCTATGCATGTACAGCAAAAGACCAGATACAGAGTAAAGCTCTCTCTACACTGTCCCCTATCAAACACTCCTAGCACAGGTACAGCATGGGGTTAGATACAGAGTAAAGCTCTCTCTACACTGTCCCCCCATCAAACACTCCCAGGACGGGTACAGCATGGGGTTAGATACAGAGTAAAGCTCCCTCTACACTGTCCCCCATCAAACACTCCCAGCCCCATCACACTCCAGACAGGTACAGCACGGGGTTAGATACAGAGTAAAGCTCCCTCTACACTGTCCCCCTATCAAACACTCCCAGGACAGGTACAGCAGGGGGTTAGATACAGAGTAAAGCTCCCGCTACACTGTCCCCCTATTAAACACTCCCAGGACAGGTACAGCACGGGGTTAGATACAGAGTAAAGCTCCCACTACACTGTGCCCCTATCAAACACCCCCAGGACAGGTTTAAATCCAACCGATTTAACATATGTGTGCTATTGCAGACCAGAACACCTCATTTGCCTGACAAAGGCTACACAGGCCGAAAGCTAGCAAGTTTATTATCAAATAAATCAGTTGGATTTAAAATTGGTGTTGTCAGACCTCTTACTGAGTCCATCAAACACTCCCAGGACAGGTTCAGCATGGGGTTAGATGGAGAATAAGGATCCCTTTACACTGCCTCCCATCAAACACTGACAGGATGATGGATTTTAAATGACAGCAGAAGGAGGAAAAATACATGTGCAAATTTAGTAATGTGATGTGGATTGAGTACATCTGCTGAATGGATTAGTTAAATGAAGCAGTCTTATGAGGGGGCGGGAGCTCCAGCCCTGACTGTCAGGCGGTCATTAAGCCTCTTGTAAATTTCCTCGGGGATTGAATTGTCCAGAAGTTGGAGTTCTATGGGCCTCTCGCCTGAGCTGCAGGGGAAACCACTATAAACATTTGAATACCTGGAAGGATCCAAGCCCAAAGTGACCAAGTCAGACAGAATCAGACTACAGATCAGAATCATTGTAGTAAATCTAATTAGTGACTTTCTCACACACAGTTACGTCTCGGAAAAGTCCAACACCTTTTGATTTCCTTCTCTCTTCTGTGATAGTAATTGGATTTGATTTCAGATATTACGTCAAACAGCAGGTCGAGGACCCATGGAGGGAGTAATTGTCACCCCTGAGCTGTGCCTGCTTCTCTGTGACACATTCATAATCCATGAGAACTGACCAAAGCCTGACAGAACCCCCAGCTATACAATCAATCTGTCTGGAGGCCCATTGCATTCTCAATCCAACTTTCGACATGTATTCTGCTGTTATCATACTTATCAGCAAATAATGCTAAAACTGCTAGCTTAGTTAGCTCAGAAATCGAGCTCTGGCATTTGACCCAAAGACTGCAGGTTCAAGACCCGAGGTGGGATTTGAATTTATGATGTAGGCTTTGTGGGAACTTGTTCTTGATCTGGTGAAGAATCTATAGCATTAATGGAAGAGGAGCTGGGAGTTCTACTATCACTTGTCAACATTAATTTCTCAGCTCTTGCTAGCCACAGTGGATCAGATATAATCTGTTTACACACTCGGACAGAGAGTCACACACTATTCTTTCGCACCCTCGGACAGAGAGTCACACACTGTTCTTTCACACTCTCGGACAGAGAGTCACACATTGTCCTTTCACACTCTCGGACAGAGAGTCACACATTGTCCTTTCACACTCTCGGACAGAGAGTCATACGTATCCTTTCACACTCAGACAGAGAGTCACACGTTGTCCTTTTACACTTTCAGACAGAGAGTCACACACTATCCTTTCACAGTCTCAGACAGAGAGTCATCCATTGTCCTTTTACACTCTGGGACAGAAGACACACACTGTCCTTTCTCAGATTGGGATAGTGGGTCACAAGCTATCCTTTCATACACTGGGACAGTGAGTCACACACTGTCCTCCCACACTTTGGGACACTGGCTCACACACTGTCCTCCCACACTCTGGGACAATGAGGTCGCACACTGTCCTTTCATACTCTGAGACACAGGGATAGGCAATGAACCTCTTTTTAATGTGAATACTCAATGTCCATTGACTCTTTCTGATGCTCTTGTTACTCTTGGCCCCAGTATCTCTTTAGGAGTCTGTGTATTTGTGTCTATAATTAACAACCAGTGATAAAATCACAGGAAAATGCAAATTTAAAATCTGTGATTTTGATAACCATTGAGTTTTTAAATTCAGTAATGGAGAGAATAGAGACCTTTGTTCTTGTTACAAGAGCAATTTGCAGTTCAGATCTGTTTATATCCCTCTACATATTATCTCATTCATGAGCCAAGGTTGCTCCAGCATTTTTTTTCAGGAAGCAATCAACTACTTCTGTTGTGAGGAAATAAACTTTCTAATCTTGTGTCTGTTCTGTGCCCACTATTTAAATTAACTATCAACTGACATTTATCCTACCTTGTACACACTTATCATCCCTTCTGGACCAAAGAGGATAAATCTGAAGGTTTTTTAAATGATAACTCAGAACAGTCGTGGTCCAAAGACATTTAAGGACCCACATGCATCTTATTAAAGCAACCAGGACTAATGAATAATCAAAATGGCAGATGGACTGTTTGCCTTTATGAATAAATGATTAGAATATATAGATGAAAAGGTTTGCTACAGTTATACAAAGTCCTGGTTAGACACCACACATGGATTTGGACAAAGCGGGTACGGCAGATTCACCAGAATGTTACCAGGGTTGCAAGGATTGCATAATGAAGAGAAATTATATACATGAGTCTTATATTCCTTGGAGTATAGTGGATAAGGAACAATTTGATTGAAGTTTTTTTCATCTTGAAAGGAATTGATTGGGTAGATTGAGAAACTGAATCAGTTTTGATTAACAAGTGAATCAAAAGTTGTGGTAAGCAGTCAGAACTGTGGCGTTAAATTCAGTTTTGACTGAATGGCTACTCCTCCTCCTGTTTCTTATGTTCTTGAAAATGTTTTATACTGGTGGGGGAGCCTAGGATCAGGGGTCATAATCTTAAATTGGAGCAAAGCCTTTCAGGATAGAAATTAGGAAGCATTTCTTGATTGAAATGATGGTAAAACATTGGAATCCTAACATAAAGAACAGCAGATATTGGCTCAATTAGAGGTTTGAAATCTCATAATCATGCATTTTTGCTAGCAAATGGAACCAGGAAGAATGAATTGGATTTGGCTGCAGACCAATCATGTTCTCACTGAATGTTGGAACAGGCTTGAAGGGCTGAATGATCTCCTGTTTTTCTTTCAGTCCTTGATTTGAATTAGTAGCTATTTGCACTCTCTATCCAACTCTCTTCATTTTAACGTTGTTTCATTTCTGACCACCCTCATTTTTTAGGCTGCTTATACTTGAATCTTTCATCAGTTTATTGTTGTATTTTATTCAGTTGGAATAAATAAATAGTTTGTGATCACTCAGAGTTTCTGGGGATTCAACTCCCCAATGTTGCATCTCCAGCAACATTGTCAACTCCTGCCTTTACATTTGGCTGAGTCACTGCCCTTTTATGTCTCGTTGTTTCACTATCTGTGCTCTGTTCTGTCTCACTTGATGAAGGAGCAGTGCTCCAAAAGTTTGTTGCTTGTGCTACCAAATAAACCTGTTGGACTTTAACCTGGTGTTGTGAGACTTCTTAATTTATTTGATTGTGCCAGTTTTTGTCTTTCTTTAATTGTGCCTTGTCAATATCCATGAACCATTTATACACAATATTGTTCAAAAGCTTGGAATCATTTGGGGACACACCCTCCAAATTTAAACTGATTGTACAATATAATCACTAAAATAATTCCAAATGTGCAGAAAGTTTAAAAGTTGGCAAAAATAAAAGGAGAGTGCAAATTTCTCTCGTGAAATTTCACACAACAACCCATATTATCCCCATGGTTTAATACTTAATCAAAGCTTGTATAGTATAAATCTCACTGAGTTTTCAGAGTGCTGCTGAACAGCCACTTATAGAAGCTTTATGAATACAAGGTTTGTCATTCTGAATAAGAATTTTATTTATCTAGGATTTTATTGCATCTCTCAGAAAAATCTCAAACATTTCATGTAATGAACTACATGAAATGCAGTCACTGTGGTTATGTAGAGTACTACAACAACCAATTTAATTCCAAATTGGGCTCACAAACAACATAGGATTAATCAGCTAATCTGTTTTTGATAGTAATGTTCTGAATTACTGACCAGTGATTTGTCATAGAGTAGAATCATTGAATTCCTACAGTACAAAAGGAAGCCATTTGACCTACAAGCCTACATTGATTCTTCAACAGAGTGTTTTACCCAGGTCCTATCCCTGTAACCCCACGTATTTACCTTGCTAATCCTCTTGTGATACTAAAGGGCAATTTACCATGGTCAATCCACCTAACGTACACATTTTGGGGCTGTGGAGGAATCTGGAGCACCCAGAGGAAACCCAGAGATGGGAAGAATGAGCAAATTCTGCATAAACATTCACCCAAAGCTGGAATTGAACCCAGGTCCCTGGCACTGTGGGGCAGCAGTGCTAACCATTGTGCCACCATGTTGACTTGTGCTGGAGAATATATATCATAGAAACCTACAGTGCAGAAAGAGGTCCTTTGGCTCATCAAGTCTGCACCGAACACAAACCCACCCAGGCCTTACTCCCATATCCCCTTCATATTATACCCACTGATCCCTCTAACCTACATATCCCTGGACACTGAGGAACAATTTCTCAAATGACCAATCAACCTAACCGGCACATCTTTGGACTGTGGGAGGAAACCGGAGTGCCCAGAGGAAACCCACGCAGACACAAGGAGAATATGCAAACTCCACATAGACAGTGATCTGAGCCGGAAATCGAATCCAGGACCCTGGAGCTGTGAAGCAGCAGTGCTAACCACTGTGCTACCGTGCTGCCCAAATATATGTCTGTATTTTAGCTGAGGACGTGTTTGCCACGGCCTCTATGTTTGACTTTTAATCATGATCATTCATACATGGGCCACCACAGAAAAGCCCAAAATACTCCCTTCGCCCACACATAGATAACATACTACAGTGTATCTGAGGCCTGAAGATTTTTGGGCTGCAAACTGAATCAGAATTTGCCTTGCTAGTATCTGCAAGGTGAGGAGATTGCATTTCATTGGCAAAAACATCAACACTAACATCTTTCACGTGGCCAAGACTGGTCCAGTTTAGAGAGTTCCCATTTTTGGCCCAGATTCAACCCTTTAATTTACTGAACTTATAATAAATAGTAAAGATGGTGAAAGGAAATGGGAGAAGTCACCTAAAGGGCAACAAATGGAACAAGCTGGAGGAGATAAAAAAATAGCAATTGAAGAATAGCAACTGCTACCTCACAGCGCCTTGGTTCAATTTCTGCCTTGGTCACGGTCTGTGTGGACTTTGCACATTCTGTCCATGTCTGTGTGAGTTTTCTCCAAGTGCCCCAGTTTCCTTCCACACTCCAAGGATTGCGGGTTAGGTGGGTTAGCCATGCTAAATTGCCTTTTAAAGTCCCAAGATCTGTAGATCAGGGGAATTGGCCATGCTAAATTACCCCTTAAAATATAAAGATGTAGGTTAGGTTGATTGGCCATGCTAAATTGCCCCTTAGTACTGCTCAAAGTTGTGCAAGTTAGGGGGATTGGCCATGGTAAATACAAGGGGTTGCAGGGATAGAACGAAGTGGAGTGCCTGGGTATGATGCTCTTTCAGACAGTGCAGATTTGATGGGCCGGATGGCCTCTTTCTATACAGTTGGCATTCTAATGAGATTGGAAAAACAGAAATCAACATCACAAAATTTTGCTGGTGTTGTACTTGTTGTAAGAGCTGAAATGCACCTTACCCAAACCTGAGGTGTGTTCAGCAAAGTGCTTTTGCCAACTTGCTCACCTGATCCCCATATTGGCCATTAAAATTAAAAGTTTTCTCTATTCAGGTTTTGTTTCTCTCTCATTTAAATTTGCTTTCAGCATCTTTCTCAAGAAAACCACCCTTCCTCTCTCCATCCTTGCAAAATTTCCATTCCAGCTTCCCTTCTCTCTCCAAAGTCTTTGAATGTGTTACCTTCCACATCCGTTCCCACCTTTCCTGAATCTCTCTAACTAGGTTTCTGCTTCTGCCACAATACCAAAATGGCTTTATCAAAATCACAAATGATATCTTATGTGACAGTGGAGAAGGTAAACTGCCTTTCTTTATCCAGCTTGGTCAATCTTTGCTGCAATTGACCAATCATTTCCAGTTCTTCTGCAGCATCATCCAGGTGGAACCGCTCTTGATTGAGTCCGTTCTTACCTATCTAATTGTAGTCAGAGAATCATCAAAATAGCTTCCATTTTCCACATTACTCGAGTGTCCCCCAAGGATATATCTGTGTTCCTTCCTCTTCCTTATTGACATGCTGCCTCATGGTGACATTATCTAAAGACATAGTGTTGAATTTCACGTGTATGTTGCTGATGGCCAGCTTTACCTCACTACTACCTCTCTTAACATCTTCACTAAATTATCGAATTGGTTCTCCAAACCCAGCTGGATGTTGAGAAGATGGAAGCCATTGTTTTTGGTCCCCTTGCTAATCTTTGTTCTCTAGCTTGCAGCTCCATCCTTTAACCTGATCACAATCTGGGATTAAGCAAGTCTGTTTGCAAAATTGGTGTCAGATTCAACCCATGTTCCTGTCATCAATAAGTCCAACTCATTCCACCTCTGTAACATTGCCTATGTCTTAAATTACCTGCTACTGAGACCGTCATTCCTGCCTTTGTTATCTCTAGACTTGAGCATTCTAACACACTCCTGGCTGATCTCCATCTCTTCAAGATCATTTAACATCATCTAAAACTCTACTACCTTTGTTCTAACTGACACTAAATTCCATTCACTTATCTTTCTGTTTTTGCTGATATAGCAAATTCAGAATCAAGTTTTCTTTTTGAGGACTTTTCTTATACCTTTACAGATCGATATATCTGAACCCCTGAATATCTCAGTTCCTCCTTCCTATTCATAGAACATAGAACAGTACAGTACAGTCCAGGTCCTTTGGCCCTTGATGTCGTGCCAAGCTTTGTTGGAACCCAAGATCAAGCTAACCCATTCCTTATCATTCTGGTGTGCTCTATGTGCCTATCCAACAATCGCATGAAAGTACCTAAAGTGTTCACTATCACAGCAGGCAGTACATTCCACACCCCAACTACTCTCTGAGTAAAAAGTCTACCTTGGACATCTCTCCTATATTTCCCACTATGAACCTTATAGTTAGGGCCCCTAGTAACAGCTACATCCACCTGAGGAAATAATCTCTCTATCTATCCCCTCATCATCTTATAAACCTCTATTAAGTCGTCTCTCACCATCCTCTGCTCTAAAGAGTAAAGCCCCAGCTCCCTTAACCTTTCCTCGTACGACCTACCCTCCAAACCTGGCAGCATTCTGATAAATCTCCTCTGCTCTCCTTCCAATGCTTCCACATCCTTCTTATAATGAGGTGACCAGAACTGTACACAATATTCCAAATGAGGTCTCACCAAGGTCCTGTACAGTTGCAGCATAACATTACGACTCTTAAACTCAAACCCTCTGTTAATAAATGCTGATACACTATAAGCCTTCTTCACAGCTCTATCCACTTCAGTACTAACGTTCAGAGAGCTGTGGATATGAACCCCAAGATCTCTCTATTCCTCCACATTCCTCAGAACCCTGCCGTTGACCCTGTAATCCGCATTCAAACTTATCCTACCAAAATGAATCACCTCGCACTTATCAGGGTTAAACTCTATCTGCCACTTTTTGGCTCAGCTCTGTATCCTATCAATATCTCTTTGCAGCCTACAAGAGCCCTCCACCTCATCCATTAGTCCACCAATCTTGGTGTCATCAATAAATTTACTAACCCACTTTCAGCCCCTCTTCCAAGTCATTGATAAAAATCACAAATAGCAGTGGACCCCTGTGATGCACCTTTGGAAAATGGCCTCCAGTCTGAAAATTTTTCATCCACCACCACTCTCTATCTTCTATGAAATAACCAGTTACTTATCCAATTGGCCAAATTTCCTTCTATCTCACACCTCCTTACTTTCTTCATGAACCTACCATGGGGAACCTTATCAAAAACCTTATTAAAATCCATATAGAACATAGAACATAGAACAATGCAGCACAAACAGGCCCTTCGCCCCACGAGTTGCGCCGATCACATCTACCAATCCACAGACCTATCTATAACCCCCTATCCTATTCTTTTCCATATACTCATCCAGAAGTCTTTTAAAAGACCCCAGTGAGTTTGCCTCAACAACCTCCGACTGCAGTCGGTTCCATTCACTCACCACCCTCTGAGTGAAAAACTTACTCCTGACATCTCCTTTGTATTTGCTTCCCTGCACCTTAAATCTGTGTCCTCTCGTAGTGAACATTTCAGCTCGGGGAAATAGTCTCTGAGAGCCCACCCTATGACATCAACTGCTCTACCTTCAACTATACACTTAGTTACCTCCTCAAAGAATTTAATCAAATTTGGGAGGCAAGACTAATCTCCCACAAATCCGTGCTATCCTGCACTAAGCTGCATCTTTCCAAATGGCCATAAATCCTACTCCTCAGGACTTTTTCCATTAACGTACTGACCATCGAAGTAAGACTAATTGGCCTCTAATTACCAGGGTCATTTCTATTTCTTTTCTTGAAGAGAGAGACAATATTCACCACTCTCCAGTTCTCTGGCATAATCCCTGTACAACAGCATGGAGTCACTGATCAGACACTGAATACCAAGTTCCGCACACATGAGGATGGCCTCAACCATAATCTTGCATTTATGTCACGCTACAGGCGTTTTTCTAGCTGGAGGTCAGTCACTAGTGGTGTGCCACAGGGCTCGGTACTGGGACCTCTTCTATTTGTAATATATATAAATGACTTGGAAGAGGGAGTAAGTGGAGTGATCAACAAGTTTGCAGACGATACGAAGATGGCTGCACTTGCGGATAGTGAGGAGCATTGTCAGGCAATGCAGCAGGACATAGATAGGCTGGTAGCTTGGGCAGATAGATGGCAGATGGAATTCAATCCTGATAAATGTGAGGTGATGCATTTCAGGAGAAAGAATGTAGGGGGGAGGTATATGATGAAGGGTAGACCTATTAAGAGTATAGAAACGCGGAGGGACCTGGGGATGCAGGTGAACAAGTCTCTGAAGGTGGCAGAGCAAGTGGAGAATGTTTTGAAGAAAGCATATAGTATGTTAGCCTTTAAAGGAAGGGGTATAGAGTACAAGAGCTGGCCTTTAATGTTGCAGTTGTATAAAACGTTGATTGGACCTCATTTGAAATACTGCATCCAGTTCTAGTCACCTTAGTACCAGAAGGACGTGAAGACTCTGGAGTGAGTGCAGAGGAGGTTTACCAGGATGCTGCCTGGTATGGAAGGTTGAGTTACGAAGAGAGGTTAGGCAAATTGGGACTGTTTTCCTTAGAAAGACATAGACTTAGAGGAGATCTAATAGAGATGTACAAGATTATGAGGGGTATAGATAGAGTAAACAGGGTTAAGCTTTTTCCTAGGATGGACTCGAATAGCACGAGGGGTCACAGGCTTAGGGTGAGGGGGGTAAGGTATAATTTGGATGCTAGAGGGAGTTTTTTCACACAGAGGGTGGTGGGGGTATGGAATGCGCTGCCAAGTAAAGTGGTGGAGGCAGGTACTCTGGAATTATTTAAGAAATACTTAGATGGGCACATGAACAGAATGGGAATGGAAGGATATAGAAAACTGATTTAAAATAGGGATCACGAGCCTTGGGAGTCCCTGGGAAGTGTGTAAATAGATGATGATATTGATGTACTTGTTTTTATCCTACAGGTGCTTTGGTCCACCTTGTTGTCTAACGAGGGGCATACACGCGATGGGTCGTGAGAGGGCTGCTCTTGGATTTTTTTTTGAGAGTATCCTAGTGCTTCACGTCGTTAGTGTACGCTTGACCTGGACCATTTGATGGGCAACACGACAGCTCAGTGACTATCGCTGTGCTGTGCAGATACATGGATTTGGGCTGTGTCTGTGGGAGTTTGCGCATTCTCCCAGTGCTTGCGTGGGTTTTCTCCGGGTGCTCCGGTTTCCTCCCACATCCCAAAGATGTGCTCTTAGGCTAATTGGCAAAACAAATTCTCCCTAAATTGTCTCAAATTTGTTTTTTAATCCATAGATCTATAAACATGGACAGGGATCGCAGGTAGAGGTGGGAACATCGGGGTGGCGGCGTGGGCTCATTGGGCCAAAGGGCCTGTTTCCCATGCTGTTTTGTTCTTTGTTCTTTGCTATCTGTAACCTCCATGACTTGCCTGGACTTGCAACATCTCACTTACTGTCCTGTCTGGAGACAATACACATCTTTTTAACCTATGCTTAATGATATCTCCGCTCACATTATCCGCATCTTTGAGAATTGATTAGCTATAAAGACTTGCATTCTAATCAGTATTCTATAAACTGTGTGTGCCTTTACATGCTCTGTTTGTGACCAGAACTCTCCACTCACCTGACAAAGGGCCAAACCCCAAAAGCTAATGGGTTTACTATCAAATAAACTTGTTGTTCTTTAACCTGGTGTTGTGAGACTTCTTAATGTGTTTACCCCAGTCCAACACTGGCATCTCCACATCATGACAATTCCTGTGGACAGTGAGGATCTTAAGATCAAAGCTAAAAGCTCCGCAATCTCATCCCTTCCTCCCAAAGTATCCTAGAATATATCCCATCAGGCCCAGGAGACTTATCAACCCTCAGGTTTTTCAAAATTGCTAATACACCTTCCCTCAGAACATCTACCACCTCCATCCTTTCAGCCTGTATCAAGCTCTCATCCTCAAAAACATGGCCCCTTTAGTGAACACTGAAGAAAAGTATTCATTCAACGCCTCACCTATCTCTTCTGACTCCATGCACAAATTCCCACGACTATCCTTGACTGGCCCTAACCTCACCCTGGTCACTCTTTTTTTTCGTACATAAGAGTAAAAAATCTTGGGGTTTTCTTTTATCCGACCCGCCAAGGACTTCTCATGCCCCCTCCTAGCTCTCCTAAGCTCTTTTTTTCAACTCTTCCTTGCTACCTTATAACCCTCGAGTGACCCAACTGAACCTAGTTTTCTCATCCTTCCTCTTGAAAGACATTCAACTTCTTTTGTGAGCCATGGTTCCCTCACTTGGCCATTTCCTCCCTGCCTGGCAGGGACATACCTATCAAGGACACAAAGTATTTGTTCCTTGAACAAGCTCCACTTTTCATTCGTGCCCATACCTGACAGTTTCTGTTTCCAACTTATGCTCCCTAATTGTTGACTAATCGCATCATAATTACTGTTGCCTAATCGCACCATAAATACCCCTAATAATTTGATCATTTACAATATATCATGTTGCAATAAGTGCAGTCGGTGTCATTTTATAGTTGGCGGCAGTGGAATGAGGCATTTAAGTGACCATTAATTCTTCATTTAAGGGCCTTGACATACCCAAGGGCAGGCTGGCTGTCCAAAACCAACAACAACAGCATAGAATAGAACAGCAGGAAGGTTATGTAGAAACTTAATACAACATGCGTTAGACCACAGCTACGCATACTGGTCACTGCATTACCTGAAGGATTATATAGATTACAGAGGAGATTTATATGGTGCCAGGAATTGAGAATTTTATTAATGAGGAATGATTGGATCGGTTGTTTCCTTTCGAACAAAAGACACTGAGAGGAGATTGAACTGAGGTGTAAAGGTTAGGAGGAGTTAAGATAAAGTGAATAGGAAGGATCTATTTCTGTTTGATCTGATTTATTATTGTCACACATTAGTATACAGTGAAAAATATTGTTTCTTGCGTGCTATATAGACAAAGCATATTGTTCATTAGAGAAGGAAAGGAGAGAGTGCAGAATGTAGGGTTACAGTCATAGCTAGGGTGTAGAAAAAGATCAACTTAATGCAAGGTAAATCCATCAGTCTGACAGCAGCAGGGAAGAAGCTATTCTTGAATCAGTTGGTACATGTTCTGTTAGCAGAAAAGTCAATAATCAGAATGTAAAGATTGAAAAGTAATTAGTAGATGGATCAGAGAAGAGTTGAGGAGAAACCTTTTCAGTTAGGGATGATGGGAGGCTGGAACTCATTGCCTGGATGTATCCACAGTGTGCCACAGACAGTGGAGATGGACATTATTGCGCTTCTTTTCCTGTTAGTTATAAGTTGTCCATGTTTCACTGAATACAGGAAGGTGCAAAAAACACAGCCCTCAGTTGTTCTTATCCTCTGCACATTTTGTGAGTTGGCGTAAAGTGATGGCTGATGTCTCTGCATGTGTACAATAGTTCAGAAAATTATCTCATTGTTGTGAAATGAGGGTGGCATGGTGGCACAGTGGTTAGCACTGCTGCCTCACAATGCCAGGGACCCGAGTTCGATACCCAGCTTGGGTCACTGTCTGTGTGGAGTTTGCACGTTCTCTCTGTGTCTGCGTGGGTTTGCCCCGGATGCTCCAGTTTCTGCTCACAGTCTAAAGATGTGGAGGTTAGGTGATTTGGGCATGCTAAATTGATCCTTAGTGTCAGGAGAACTAGCTGCATCATTACCTAAGGGTAAATGTATGGGGTTGTGGGGATAGGGCTTGGGTGGGATTGTGATTGGTGCAGATTCGATGGGCTGAATTGCCTCCTTCTGCACTGTACGGATTCTATGAAACATTTCTGAGCTAAAGAAAAGCAAAAGATAGACATAAGTTTTAAAAATATTATGGACATTTATTGTGACTTAGGACCATCAGCCAACTCAACAAGGGGATAGTGCAAGTCATTTATATCACATGTAATGACATTCTCAGAGACAGACTGTGGCGTTGCATTGTTTTGCTGAGCACTGTCAGACAGATAGACTGGAGTGAAGGGATTCTTGTTCATTTTATTATCTATCTTATGTCCTCTCATAAATGAATGAGCAGAATTATCTCTAGCTTCATTGATAGTGCCGTGCTCATTCTAGTTTTGTAACAAATCTTTTGCTGACTTCTGGAAGGCCACTGAAAGTTCCTGTACTTTGGGTTTGACTTTGCTGATTAGTATCTGTGCCATGTGCCAGGCAGACAATTCAATTAATGGGACCAATCACTGAGGGAATGGCCGGTCACAAATTCACCCTTCGAATCAGTGAGTCTTGCCACTTAATTTGTTGTTTCTCTGCCCTGTCTTTGGGAAATTAGAATTCCTGTTACCTTCCTTGAAAGCTGTGCTGTCTCACAGTTAATGCAGTGTTATTTGTTTCCCATCGTATAGCAAGGATGTCTATTGTTGATTCAGGGCTGCAGGCAACAATCAATAGACCCAAAAGATTCCCAGCTCTCTTGGCTTCCTGTGTTCCAGCAAAACTATTTCCCAAGATTGTAAACATTTTTTGATAATTGCTCCATGGCCTTGCCCACAACAACCACTCCACCACTCCCAACTCCCTCCCACCACCATTTGCCAACCCTGACCACCATGTTTGGGTAACCTTTTGTAACCTGTGCATTTTTGATAACAATTTCTGATCCTTTGTCTTCAAATGCAACTGATATCTGATCCTATCCCTTTCCTACATTTCAACAATGACTGCACTTCAAAAGAACTGAATTTGCTGGAAAGAGTTGGACACCTTGTAGCTGTAAAAAGGTCCACCATCTACAACTCACAAGTCAGGGGTGTGATGGAATACTCTCCACTTGCCTGGATGGGTGCAATTCCAACAACACCATCCAGGACAAAGCAGCCCTACTTGATCAGCATCCCATTCACACCTTAAACATTCACTGTCTCCACCATCGACAATGGCAGCCATCTATACTTCTACAAGATGCACTGCAACAACTCACCAACACTCCTTTAATAGCGTTTTCCACAATTGTGACCTCTACCGCCTACAAGGTCAAGGGTAGCAAATGTATGGGATCATCATTGCCTGAAACTTCTCCACACTACACACTATGCTGACTGGAACTAAGGGCTGGGTTTTATGTCCTCCCATGCTTTTTTGTGGTGAACCTAGTCAGGAAGAAAAGAAAGGTGTATAAAAGGTTCAGACAGCTAGGAGATGTTAGGGATCTAGAGGAGTGTAAGACATGTAGAAGGGAGCTTAAAAAGGAAATTAGGAGAGCCAGAAGGGGTCATGAAAGGCCTTGGCAGGTAAGATTAAGGAGAATCCCAAGGCCTTCTACAAATATGAGGGAGCTGGGACTGTTCTCCCTGGAGAGACGAAGGTTGAGAGGCGACCTGATAGAGGTTTACAAGATGTTGAGAGGAATAGATAGGGTGGATTCTCAGAGACTATTTCCCAGGGCTGAAATGGTCGCGACGAGAGGGCACGGATTTAAGGTGCAGGGAAGCAAGTACAGAGGAGATGCTAGGGGAAAGTTTTTCACTCAGAGGGTGGTGAGTGAATGGAATCGGCTGCCATCGGTGGTGGTCGAGGCGAACTCGCTGGGGTCTTTTAAAAGACTTCTGGATGAGTATATGGGATCCAATGGGATTGGGGGTTATAGATAGGTCTATGGCTGGGTAGGTTTTTGATGTGTTCGGCACAACTTGTGGGCCGAAGGGCCTGTTTGTGCTGTAGTGTTCTATGTTCTATGTTCTATGTTCTAATATGTGAAAAGTAAAAGGATGAGAAGAGAAGGGATAGGACCTATAAAAGGTGAAGGGGGAAATGTCTGTGTGATTCTAGAAGAAATGGCAGAGGTGCTTAACGAGTACTTTGCCTCGGTATTCACGGTGGAAAGTGATCTGGGAGGTTGTACTACAGGTTTGCAGCAAACGGAAAAGATTGAGTATGTGGATGTCAGGAAAAAGGATATGTTAGAACTTTTAGATTCTATCAAGATAGATAAGTCGCTGTGACTGGATGGGATGTACCCAATGTTATTGTGGGAAGTGAGGGAAGTGATTGCAGAGCCTCTGGCAATGATCTTTGCGTCATCCATGGAAACAGGAGAGGTTCCAGAAGATTGGAGGATTGCGGATTGGTTCCTATTTTTAAGAAAGGGAACAAGGATAGTCCGCGAAATTACCGACCGGTGAGTCTGACCTCAGTGGTTTGTAAGCTGATGGAGAGGCTTCTAACGGACAAGATTTATGAGCATTTGGAGAAGTTTAGAGTGATCAGAAATAGTCAGCATGGTTTTGTCAAGGGCAAGTCGTGCCTTACGAGCCTAGTTGAGTTCTTCGAAAATGTGACTGAACACATTGACAAAGGAAGGGCAGTGGACGTGGTGTACATGGACTTCAGCAAGGCATTTGATAAGGTCCCCCATGCAAGGCTTCTTGAGAAGGTGAGAGGGCATGGGATTCAAGGGGCTTTGGCCTCGTGGATCCAGAACTGGCTTGCCTGCAGAAGGCAGAGAATGGTTGTGGATGGGTCTTTTTCTGCATGGAGGTCGGTAACCAGTGGAGTGCCCCAGGGATCCATTCTGGGACCCTTGTTGTTTGTGATTTTCATAAATGACCTGGATGAGGAAGTGGAGGGATGGGTTAGTAAGTTCGCCGACGATACAAAGGTTGGTGGTGTTGTGGATGGTCTGGAGGGATATCAAAAGTTGCAGCGGGACATAGACAGGATGCAAGACTGGGCGGAGAAGTGGCAGATGGACTTCAATGCGGATAAATATGTAGTGGTCCATTTTGGCAGGAATAATGGGATGAAGGAGTACAATATCAAGGGTAGGAGTCTTAGCTGTGTTGAAGAGCAGAAGGATCTTGGGGTCCTGGTCCGTAGGACTCTTAAATCGGCCTCGCAGGTGGAGGATGTGGTCAAGAAGGCATATGGTGTACTGGCCTTCATTAATCGAGGGATTGAGTTTAGGAGTCGGGAGGTAATGATGCAGCTTTATAAGACCCTTGTCAGACCCCATTTGGAGTACTGTGCGCAGTTCTGGTCGCCTCACTATAGGAAGGATGTGGAAGCTATTGAAAGAGTGCAGAGGAGATTTACAAGGATGTTGCCTGGATTGGGAGGCAGGCCTTATGAAGATAGGTTGAGGGAACTGGGACTCTTCTCCCTGGAGAGATGTAGGTTGAAAGGCGACCTGACAGAGGTTTATAAAATGTTGAGAGGAATAGATAGGGTGGACTCTCAGAGGCTATTTCCCCGGGCTGAAATGGTCGCTACAAGAGGACGCAGGTTTAAGGTGCAGGGAAGCAAATACGGAGGGGATGTTAGGGGTAACTTTTTCACTCAGAGGGTGGTGAGTGAATGGAATTGGCTGCCATCGGTGGTGGTAGAGGTGAACTTGCTGGGGTCTTTTAAAAGACTTCTGGATGAGTTTATGGGAACTAATGGGAAAGGGGCTTATAGATAGGTCTATGGCTTGGTAGATATAGATGTGATCGGCGCAACTCGTGGGCCAAAGGGCCTATTCGTGCTGTAGTGTTCTATGTTCTATGTTTTTGCTGCTTTTGGTAAAATATGTGAAGTGGCATTAAAACTCACCATTATACACCCATCCCCAATTTTCTCCCCAGAACATTGCCATTTTAAAATAATTAACAATCAAATCTAATTTGTTGCCAAAATTATTGACTGGTATTATACATTGTTCACACCAAAATGTGATTAGCAGAGGGCTGGAGTGGGCAGACATTTTTAAAGAAACTACTTAAAATGCAGGAAGGGACTACATCCTTCAGGAATGTGTTTCCACCCCACCACCCCAGGATAATACCCTACTCTCCACCTGAAATTCAAAATCTAGCACCCTTCCCTCTTCCCTGGGCTCCTGGATCGCTCCCCATTCAATACCCTCAACTAACTGCTCTCTAGAATGCAAGTCCTCTTCACCTCTAGGGCCTCCTTGTAGCACTAGTAATGTCTGGTACTGAGTTCTGGTGCTGCAGTGAGAGGTGCTCGAATTCCTGGCCAATCACACTGATGGGCAGAAGGCCCATTCTCTGCTTGATGTGCCCGCTGGCAGCTTGTTCAAGCTGTGGTGGGACTCACTTGGGTGTATCGGCTATCAGCAGACTTGCATTGTAGGTCAAAGCAATTTGATTCGCTTTGAAATGTAGCTGTGCATCACCAATCCTTTGCTGCCGCTGGGTCAAAATTCTGGTGCTCTGTCCCCAACAGCACAATTGGTATACTTACACCACAGGGACTGCATTGGTTCAAGAGGGCAACTCCTCACCATCTTCACAAGGGCAACCAGGGATGGGCAATTAATGCTAGTCTATCCAGCAAAGACCACATTTGTGCAAGGGTTTATTAAAAATAGGTGTTTCATAAATGCAAGTCTTTTTATTCAGTCTATCTCAGCTCAAAGTCTTAAATGATTCTAGGCCTATCTCCAAAGTTCTATTCTAAAGTTAAGCAAGAAGGTGTTTCCTTAAACTTGCTACTGGTCTGTAATGTTGTTATGAGGATAGTTTTTGGCTGTAGCAGAACCACACACGCAACCAATATGTGTCAGAAGATTGCAGGTGTGCTGTTCACAATGTTCCAGTGTACATCTATATTCCAGTACAAGTACAGTGTCTCATTGTAGCTTCAGTGTCTGTGTATGGCAGTGTCATCACCATTTGGATTGCTGGAGTTTGTGCTGATTTGTGGGAAATCTTTGCCTTGCGCAATGCAATCTCCCCAGGCGTTGTTAAGGCAGTTTACTGCCGGACATGATATTTTGTCAGTATATCTGGTAAAACCCACATCTATCCTCAGAACGTTTTACAAACAAGATAGAATATTTTGGCTCAAATCTTCTCACTACATCCCTGATTCACACCTACCCACCATTCCATCAGATCCCTTGACTCCATTTTCTCCCATGACCCTCAACATTATTTTCTCACCATAATCTTTAACTCTACCTACACCTCCAGATCCCTAAATCACATCTTCCCACTATATCCCTCCAATGCCTCTCCTTTAAAAATTGAGTTATTTCTTGATTCTTGTACAAACTATTTCATAGGAATTATTTGATGGTTTATCAGTCACTCTTTGTGTGTTATATGCTGGCTGCCCATAAAACGAGGAAGATAAAAATGACCATCATGGATATTAGTTCGCAATTTTTTGAGGCATGATTATCAAATCCCTCTTCCTGCCGTTGTAACAAGGATGTTGGTTAATTTTAAATAAATCTGCAAATTCCACTGAATAATTCTGAGCTCTTCAACCGCAACATTCCATTCTGATTGGTTCATGTTGCTAATTTAATTGTGTCCTTTTGAAATTCATTCAGTGGTAACACAATAGGAACCCGATGATGGATTGAACAGAATAAGTTTAACTTTGATCTTTCCTAAAATTAATGTCCTTTAAAATCACATATGATCTTCTGGCAATGCAGTATTGATTATGGGTGCCACAGTGGTTAGCATTGCTGCTTCACAGCTCCAGGAGTCTGGGTTTGATTCCCGGCTTGGGTCACAGCCTCTGTGGAGTTTGCACATTCTCCTCATGTCTGTGTGGGTTTCCTCCTGGTGCTCTGGTTTCCTCCCACAGTCCAAAGATGTGCAGGTTAGGTTGATTGGCCATGCTAAAATTACCCCTTAGTGTCTTGAGATGTGTAAATTAGAAGGATTACTGGGTAAAATATGTAGGGATATGGGGTAGGGCCTGGGTGGGATTGTGGTCGGTGCAGACTTGATGGGCAAGTGGCTCATTTCTGCACGGTAGGGTTTCAATGATTCTATGATTGTTTGGGCAATAGGCAGTTATTCTCATCAGAGACAGAGATTAGCAATCTAATCCTTTCATTCATGACAAGTACACTGTGCAATCACAATCAATTAGCGATTGGACAGAACTTGAATAAAGATGAGAAGTTCACTGACAGTGTGGTCTTACAGCAGCAACAAACTGCACAGTCAGGCAATAATATTCCAAGACACACAACATGAACTATTGCAACTCAAGGGATGAAAGTTTAATTTGCACTTGATGTCAGACTTGATGTATGGATGGTTAACAATGTTGGGTTTCTGATATAAATTATCATTTCAGCAAAGCCTCACCTCTCCTCTTTACAATTGTGGAAAACTCTGTCTATCTCTTCTCTAAACTGTAGTTCTGACCCAGTGGGTGTTTGGGAGTCTGTACCCCAGTGTATCTGTGATATATTGAGTGCCTGGAGCTGCCCAACCCTGTTAAGTATCATCCTGTCTCCATCACAGCGTAAGTTGTCTGAAATTAAGCCATTGCGAAAGTTCACAAGGAATGATCCAACATGCTGCAGATTGATACTATTTTCCAGACAGAAACTGCATGTATCTTTCCTTATGAAGGCACCATCAAAAATAATATTTTAAAGAGCTTTGCAAAGTAAGAAGAAAGTAGTGGACTGGATTATTAGCTAGAAAGAGAGGAAATGAATGCTAGAAAGAGAGGATGAGGGAGAGGACAGGAGGAAGTATGGGGAGAGGTGAGGAGAAGAGGGAGTTTGGAGGTAGAGGGAAGAGGAGAGCCTTTGGAGATGACTATAGGGAAGGAGAGAGTTTGAAGGGAGAGAGGGGAGAGGAAGGAGTTTGGAGGTAGAGAGAGGCAAGAGGAGGGGGATGGGAAGTAGAGAGAGAAGTGAGGAGAGGGTTTTGAGGTGAAAAGAGGGGAGAGGAGGGAGCTTAAAGATGGAGCGAGGGAAAGGGGGTTTGGAGGTGGAGAGGGGGAGATTAGGGAGTTTGGAGGTGTAATGAGGGGAGTGGAGGTAGTTTGGAGCTGGAGTGAGGGGAGTGGGGGGGTTCAGATATGAAGATGGGGAGGAGGGAGTTTGGAGGTAGAGAAAGGGGAGAGGAGGGAACTTATACTGACCACAATTACTGACCACAATTCCGTAAGCTTTAAGGTACTGATGGATAAAGATAAGTGTAGCCCTCAAATACTAAATTGGGGGAAGGCTAATTACAACAACATCAGGCAGGAACTGAAGAATGTAGATTGGGGGCAGATGTTTGAGGGCAAGTCAACTTCTGGCACGTGGGAGGCTTTCAACTGTAATTTGATAAGGATTCAGGACCGGCACATTCCTGTAAGGATGAAGGATAATTTTGGCAAGTTTTGGGAACTTGGATAATGAGAGATATTGTGAGCCAAGTCAAAGAGAAGGAATCATTTGTCAAAGGTAGGAGGCTGGAGCACACGAAGCAAGTATGGAATGCAAAGAAAGCAGAAAAAAACTTAAGCAAGCATTAAGGAGGACTAAAAGGGGTCACGAAAAATCATTGGCCAGCAGGATTAAGGAAAATCCCAAGGTTTTTTATACATATGTAAAGAGCAAGAGAGTAGCCAGGCAAAGGGTTGGCCCACTAAAGGACAAGGGAAGGAATCTATGCATGGAGTCAGAGGAAATGGGCAAGGTATTAAATGAATACTTTGTGTCAATATTCACCAAAGAGAAAGACTTAGTGGATGATGAGTCTGGGAAAGAATTGCAGATAGTTGAGCCATGTTGAGATCAAAAAAACAGGTGATTTTGAGGTTCTTGAGAAACATTGAGGTAAACAAGTCCCCAGGGCCTGATGGGATATACCCCAGAATACTGAGAGAGGCAAGAGATGAAATTGCTGGAGCCTTGAGAGAAATATTTGTACCCTTACTGGCTACAGGGTAGGTTCAGTAAAGTTTTACAACACCAATTTTAAATCCAACCAATTTATTTGATAGTAAATTCGCGAGCTTTCAACTTTATAGCCTTCGTCAGGCAAATGCAGTGTTCTGGTCTGCAATAGCACTCATATCCACACAGACAGTTACAGATTGCTGATTAGAATGCGAATCCTTACATCTAACCTGCTATTCAAGTGTTAAAGTGGCTAACAATGTGTGTGAAGGGGATCCTGAGCATTGTTAGAGAATTGTGTATTTTCTCCAGACAGCACAGTAAGTGAGGTTTTTGCTAACCCAGGCAAGTTACGGGGGTTACAGATAGTGTGTCATGAAGCCAAGATCCCTATTAAGACTGTCCTCATGTGTGCGGAACTTGGCTATCAGTCTCTGCTCAGCGACTCTGCGCTGTCGTGTGTCACGAAGGCCCCCTTGAAGAACATTTACCCGCAGGTCGGAGGCCGAATGCCCATGACTGCTGAAGTGTTCGCCCACAGGAAGGGAACTGTTTTGCCTGGTGATTGTTGAGCGATGCTCATTCATCTGCTGTCGTAGTGTCTGCATGGTCTCCCCAATGTACCATGCTTCAGGTCTACATCATGACTACAGGGGAGGTCCCAGAGGACTGGAGAATAGTCAATGAAATTCCTTTGTTTAAGAAGGGTAGCTAGCATAATCCAGGTAATTCCAGGTCGGTGAGCCTTACATCAGTGATAGGGAAATTATTGGAGAGAATTCTTGGAGACAGGATTTATTCCCATTTGGAAATAAGTGGAGGTATTAATGAGAGGCAACATGATTTTGTGAAGAGGAGGTTGTGTCTCACTTACTTGATTGAGTTTTTTGACGCAGATGATTAATGAGGCTAGGGCAGGGGATGTTAGCAACATGGACTTCAGTAAGATCCTTGACAAGGTCCCTCATGGCAAACTTGTGCAGAAGGTGAAGTCACATGGGATCAGAGGTGAACTGGCAAGGTGGATTAAAAACTGGCTCGGTCAAAGAAGACAGAGGGTAGCAGGGGGACGGTGTGTTTCTGAATGGAGGGCTGTGACAAATGGCATTCCTCAGGTATCAGTGCAGGGACCTTTGCTGTTTGTAATATATATAAATGATTTGGAGAAAAATGTAACTGGTTTGATTAGTAAACTTGCGGATGACACAGAAGTTGGTGGATTTGCGGATAGCAATGAGGACCATCAGAGGATACAGCAGGATATAGATCAATTGGAAACTTGGGCAAAGAGATGGCCGATGAAGTTTAATCCGGACAAATGGAGGTAATGCATTTTGGAAGGCGTAGTACAGATAGGAAATATACAGTAAATGGCAGAATCCTTAAGAGTATTGGTATTCAAAGAGATCTGGGTGTACAGATACACAGGTCACTGAAAGTGGCAATGCAGGTGAGAAAGTAGTCAAGAAGGCATACGTCATGCTTGTCTTCATCGGCCCGGAGCATTGAGTTTAAAAATTGGCAAGTTACGTTGCAGCTTTATAGAATGTTAGTTAGGCTGCACTTGGAATATAGTGTTCAGTTCTGGTTGCCACACTACTAGAAGGATGTGGAGGCTTTGGAGAGGGTACAGAAAAGATTTACCAGGATGTTGCCTGGTATGGAGAGCATTAACTATGAGGAAAGATTGGAGAAACTTGGTCTGTTCTCACAGGAACGATGGAGGTTGAGGGGAGACCTGGTAGAAGTCTACAAGATTATGAGAGGCGTGGACAGAGTGGATAGCCAGAAGCTTTTTCCAAGGGTGGAAGAGTCAATTACTAGAGGCATAGGTTTAAGGTGTGTGGGACAAGGTTTAAAGAGATGTATGAGGCAGATTTTTTACACAGAGAGTAGTGGGTACCTGGAACTCATAGCTGGGGGAGGTAGTGCAAGTGGATATGATAGTGAGTTTTAAGGGGCGTCTTGACAAGTACATGAATAGGATGGGAATAGATGGATATGGTCCCTGGAAGGGTAGGAATTTTAGTTCAGTCAGGCAGCATGATCAGTGCAGGTTTGGAGGGCTGAAGAGCCTGTTCCTGTGCTGTAATTTTCTTTGTTCTTTGTAATCCCTTTATAATTCCGTATCGTCTCTGTATTTGATGTGAGTGCTGGTACCAGTCTGTAATTATGCCATATTCCTGTATATCTGCCCTTTATATTCCTGTATCTGTCTTGTGCTCTCCTCTACATTACACTATTCTGTATCTTCCCTTTTCTGGACTTTACTAATTGTATCTGCCTGTATATAACATGTATACTTCACAATCAGTTCTGCTCCTTCTTTATATCTGTCCTGAACTCTTCTCTATTTGCCCTATTTTCTCTTCTAATTGCCTTTTATTCTCCTGCAGCTATTTAGCACACCTCTGAATTTTCTATCTCACATGTCCTGTATAATTCATGTTTTGCCATTGCGAGGTTGATTCCTTGCAATTTTATGTTAAAACAATCAGAATTATTTATCCAAGAAATTAAGTCCGAGGCCAGTACTGATGGCAGTGAACCAGGAGTTTTATTTGATGATATCATGTACCGTTCAAATGGACACATAGACAAATAAAAAGTGCCAGAGAGACACAATGTGAAAACCAGAAAGACGTTGATTAATATTCTAGTTTGCACATGCCATCTAAAGTTGACCAAATTCAACCCAAGTAACTGGCAATGAGAACTTTGTAAAGAAGGAGTGGGGAGGAGAGAACAGAGAGGCTGAAAAGAAGATAGGGGAGAGGAGGTAGCAAAGAGAGAGGAATTGGGAAGGGGAGAGGAGAAGTGGGAATGGAAGTAAGGGGGTGAAGAGATGGTGAGGGGGGGGGAGATGGGAAGGAGAGAGGAAATGCAGAAAGGAAGTGGGGAGGATGAGGAGGGATGGTGGGGGAAGAAGGTGGGTTGGGATGTGCAGGGAAGAGGAGGTGGAAAACAGAAACTTAGTTAAATTGACAAGTTAAAAGCTCCACTCTTAGTCATTTCTTGGTAACTTTAAAATTAATTACTTTTATTGAATCTCCCCAACCCTGATTTTCCCACACTGTCATAAACACCATCCTCATTGCTATCTTTGCACTGAATATTAAAATAATCTGCAGAGAGTGAGAGTTCTTCAAAGCCCAGTATGTTTCAGATTAGATAGCAAGGCAGAATGTGATATTACCAACCAATTACATATTTCCTCATTCCAAGTATAGACTATATTTCATTAAATTAAGTTGTTATAAAGACATAACCAACACAGGCTCAATTAGTCAATGCAGATCGTGGACAGACCCAATTGTTGAGGGATAGGAAACAAAGTTTTTAGAATGTGAAGGACAATGGCCAAACATATAGAACAGCAGCAAGGCTGGGAAGAGAAAATCTTTTCGAAAAAAAGATTCAGGGAAGAACGAGTGAGCACAAATGGAAGAGCTGGAGAGATAGTAGACTGTGCAAACTGAGAGGTAGAAGAACATTTCCTTCTTTAAACATTTCTCCACAAGGAACAACCCAGATAACTGTTATGACAGGATCTGACTCCCAGCCAACAATAGGGGTTTCAATAAATTAGTACGAAAATGATTTTTAATACCACAGTTAGTGCAGTCTTCAATTTGGAACTATCTGCTGTCTTTGGCGTACTGCAACTCACACAATTAGATCCAAAGAGTTACTTGTGCTGCTCAGTCATCAGTTCAGAGAGTAGCTCCATATCACTCCTTTGGCAAGTTGTCTTCAGCAGGTCAAATGAATGGCTCCAAATAAAAAATCATTAAAAATTTTGTCTTGTATTAATTAAAATGATGAGTAGATGAATTGTTAATGGTTTGAAGTGATACTGTAAACCAGTCCCTTCAAAGTTGCAGGATAATTCACCCAGTATCATTCTTGCAAATCTCCATGAGTTGAATGCACTGGCTTTCTAGGTTACAGATGAAGTCTTTGTTCTCCTTGTCTGGATATAAAATATTTCTTAGACCACCAGTCCTCTGTTAGCCATCAGTGCAGTCTGGCTCTCTCTCCGCTTGCCTCCCTTTTGACACTTCTTCACTTTCCAGCACAGGGCACTGGAGATGACCAGAAGAAGACCCGAAGTCAGCAGGACCAGCCCGAAGATTGAGATAATTGAGCCATGTGAGTTGAAGCTATAGGCGACAGCAGTGACCACTGTGCCAGCAATCAGGATGACCAGGCCAAAGGGTACAGTACAACGAGAGCAAGAGAGCTCTGTCCCACCCGTAGCTGCTGTCAGCTGGCCCTGGCTGGTCAGGAGCTGAGCAACTGTTGGAGCTGGGCAGTCAGAGCCCTTTTCTGGGATAATGGGAAGAATCGGGAGTGTTGGGATCTCCTTCACTGGTTCCTCTATCATCCTGCACTTTCCAGCGCTGTGCTCTTTACTTCCCAGATATGTTTTTATCCTGTCACTCTTTCTTCATAACATCTAGTCAGCACATCCTGGGATCTGAGAGAGAGAGAGAGAGAGGAAATACCAACTCCTGGATTAAGTAAGCACACTGATACCTGGAACAATACCTAATATATAAAAAAAACACGAATAGCACATATTAATAATCACATTAAGAATTCTGAATTTCTGCATTTATATTAACATTAAAAAGCCATAACCTCAGCTGCAATTTTTGCATGAAGGCTATTCACAAGTAAAGTAATTTCTTTTTAAACCCGAGGCAGAAGATTGATTATTCGGCCCATTGTGTCTGTGCTAGCCGCCTATTTGAAAGCGTTATCCAGTTAGTTTCATTTTCCTGCTCTTTGCCCTGAGCTTTGCAAAATATTCCCGTTCGGGAAATCTCCCATTGCTTTGGAAAGTCATTATTGCAGGACACCTGCGGTGCGAGTCCTCTATTCGGAATGGAACATCCAAATTGCCCATTTACTCACCCACCTTCAGTGCTGTTCGCAGGCGCTGCTCCCAGTCTTCCAGCTGCTCACACTTAGCCGCTCTCTGACACTGGGCTCCGGACTCGCTGCTCAGGGTCCAATTGTGAGGAGACTGCTTTCGGGATGAGGAATGGAGGAAAGCAGAAGCCAGACTGTCGTGGAAACCCGGCTCTGTTCCGTGGTCCCGGTGCGCTGAATCTCAGCTCCTCCTGTACATGATCCCGGCTCAGTGACAGTGGGAGCGATGCTTCCCGAAGGAGACTGCCTACAGATCGGATTCTCCCTCTCTCTCGGCATGCACTGACCTCAGTCCCTGGCGTTCAGTCTTGGCACACACCAGCCTGTTCTTATCTAGCTGTTATTGTTACTTAATTAAAATATTAAGCAAACAAAAACATCCCAGCTACATCAAAGAGCAACATCTCAGCGACTACATGTGATATATCTGAACAGATTGTAATATATCAGACTACTCATGACAAATTACTGTGGGTCTCTGCAAACAGATATTCCCCCACCTCCAGCTGTAAGGCTCGAGGGTGAATTGGATCTTGTGCTGCCTGTTAAAGGGTTGTCTTCAAACATTCTTTTCTTCGGTTTTCTTTCCATGAAATTGCTGTGTAAACAGAGGGAAAAAGGAATGCGGGTATTAGGAGGGGTCACATCAGCCTGCTCTATAGAATCACTGCCAGACCACACATTGATAATAGAAGTGTTTCTCTCTCTCACACACACACACAAACATATTTATCATTAAATTTCTGTGGAGCTGTGGACCCTTGACTGCAAGTACCACCCTCTCCTATTACCTTGCACCACTGTGCCTTTTCTCATTTAATCTTTCCATATTGCAGCCAATCTCATAGCTTCTCTATTGTTTCTTCTCCACTCTCTGCCCTTTCTCTGTCCCTGTTACATCCTGAGGTTTCTCCAATTCTGACAAAATGTTATCTGTCTGAAGGATGAATTCAGTGTCTCCTCAGATGCTGCCTGACCCATCCTTGTTTGTTGCCAGTCTCTTATGCCTCTCTTTACATGTCTACATAGAACATAGAACATTACAGCGCAGAACAGGCCCTTCGGCCTTCGATGTTGCGCCGACCAATTAGGAAAAAGCAATGACCCTCTAACCTAAACCATTCCCTTTTTATCCATAAACTTATCTACTAACCTCTTAAACGCCACCAAACTTGGCGCATCTACAACTGCAGCAGGCAGGGCATTCCATACCCTTACCACCCACTGTGTAAAGAACCTACCTCTGACATCCGTCCTAAAATTACCAACCCTTAATTTAAAGCTATGTCCCCTTGTGCTAGCTTTCTCCATCCTAGGAAAAAGGCTATCACTGTCCACCCTGTCTAAACCTCTAATCATCTTATATGTTTCAATAAGGTCTCCTCTTAGCCGCCTTCTTTCTAACGAAAACTACCTCAAATCCCTCAGCCTCTCTTCATAAGACCTGCCCTCCATACCAGGCAACATCCTGGTAAACCTCCTCTGTACCCTCTCCAATGCCTCCACATCTTTCTTATAATGTGGGGACCAGAACTGTACACAATACTCCAAGTGCGGCTGCACTAGAGTTTTGTACAGTTGCAACATGACGTTGCAGCTCCAAAATTCAATCCCCCTATCAATAAAAGCTAAGACTCCGTATGCCTTCTTGACAACCTTATTGACTTGATTGCCAACTTTTAGGGATCTATGCACATATTTTTTTTCGAGCGACACAGCACGGGAAACAGGCCCTTCAGCCCAACGAGCCCGCGCCGCCGTCATAACTATATAGTAACAATTCCATTATCCTATCCTAATTTTAGGTTATTCCTAATATGGAAGAGTCTCAATGTAGGGACAATTTGTTTCCCAATCAGCCTAAGAGCGAATTTTTGGGATGTGGGAGGAAACCGGAGCGCCCGGAGAAAACCCACGCAACCACGGGGAGAACGCGCAAACTCCCGCAGACACCGGCCCAATTCCAAGTGTCTGCACAGCTACAGCGATAGTCACTGAGCTGTCATGGTGCCCTTCAGATGGTCCAGATAAAGCACTCATTTACGACATGAAGCACCAGGCAACCCATGAATCAACATCCAAGAGCTGTCCTCGCACCACCTGCCGAATGCATGCTCCTTGTTGGTCAAGTATGGACCGAATTACCTGTGGAAAAAAAAAGCCATAGTTAAACAGTCCTACTATATCCCTCTATCTGCATAACGCTCATGTGGCTGTCCAAGAGACCCTTAAACAGCCCTAGCTGCCTGCTCCCACCACCTTACTCGGCAGTGCATTCCACACCCCCACTACCCTTTGTGTGAAAAACTGCCCTCTAATATTCGTCTTATACATAGCCCCCCTCACCCTAAGCCATGACCCCTCGTCCTATCCATTTCTGAAGGTGGAAAAAGTTTACCACCATTTACTCTATCTATACCTCTTATAATCTTATACACCTCTATTAGATCCCCTCTAAGCCGACGTCTTTCAAGGGAAAACAACCCCAGTCTATTTAATCGTTCCTCATAAGACAGTCCTTCCATACCAGGCAGCATCCTGGTAAACCTCCTCTGCACTCTCTCCAAGGACCCACATCCTTCCGATAGTACGGCGACCAGAACTGGACGCAGTATTCCAAGTGAGGCCTAACCAACGTTCTATACAATTGCAACATCAAACTCCTACTCTTGTATTCTATACCCTTTTCAATGAAAGCTAACACACTATATGCTTTCTTTATCACCTTCTCCGCCTGTGAAGACACCTTCAGAGACTTGTCAACCTGCACCCCCAAGTCTCTCTGCGTCTCTATACTTCGAATAATTTTACCTTTTATCCTATAACTCTCTTCTATATTTTTCCAGCCAAAATGCATCACCTCGCATTTATCCGGATTAAATTCCATTTGCCATCTATCTGCCCAGTCTACCAACCTATCTATGTCCTGTTGTATATACACCAAGATCCCTCTGTTCTTTAACACTATTAAGGGTCCTACCATTAGCCCTATACTCTACACATTTGTTATTCCTGCCAAAGTGAATTACCTCACACTTTTCCACATTAAACTCCATTTGCCACCTCTCGGCCCAGCTCTGCAACTTGTCAAGTCTCTCTGCAAACTATAACACTCCTCTTCACTATTTACCACTCCTCCGACTTTGGTGTCATCTGCAAATTTACTAATCCATCCTTCAATACCCTCATCCAGATCATTTATAAAAATTACAAACAGCAGGGGCCCCAAAAAACAGAAACCCTGAGGTACACCACTTGTCACCGAACTCCAAGATGAATATCTCCCATCAACCACCACCCTCTGTCTTCTATCTGCTAGCCAATTCCGAATCCAATTAGCTAAATCACCCTCTATCCCATACATCTGCATTTTCTGCAGAAGTCTTCCATGGGCCACCTTATCAAACGCCTTACTAAAGTCCATATATACTACATCAACCGCCTTACCCCCATCCACCTCTTTGGTCACTTTTTTCAAAAAACTCAATGAGGTTAGTAAGGCACGACCTACCCTTCACAAAACCATGCTGACTATCCCCAATCAATTCATTTCTCTCTAAATAACTATAAATCCTATCCCTAATAATTCTTTCCAATACTTTGCCCACAACAGAAGTAAGACTCACCGATCTATAATTCCCTGGAAAGTCTCTCTTCCCCTTCTTGAACAATGGGACCACATTTGCTATCCTCCAGTCCTCCGGAACCACACCCGTAACCAACGAGGACCTGAAGATCAGAGCCAGAGGCTCTGCAATCTCCTCTCTAGCCTCCCAGAGAATTCTAGGGTAAATCCCGTCCGGCCCAGGGGACTTATCCAACTTCAAACCTCGAGAATATCTAGCACATCCTCCCTATCTACTTCGATACCTTCCAGTTTGCTACCCTGTACCTCAGTGTTCTCCATAACTACATTTACATCACCCTGCGTGAATACCGAAGAGAAATATTTATTCAGTGCCTCTCCAATCTCTCCAGGCTCCACGCACAACTTCCCACTGCTGTCTATGACTGGCCCTAATCTTGCCCTAACCAATCTTCTATTCTTAACATATCTAAAGAAAGCTTCAGGATTCTCCTTGATCCTATCAGCCAAAGTCTTCTTATGTCCCCTTTTAGTTCTCCTCAACTCACTCTTTAGCTCCCTCCTGGCTAATCTACAGCTAAGTAAAAATTTAGCAACACCAATTTTCAATCCAACCGATTTATTTGATAGTAAATCTGCGAGCTTTTGACACACAGTGTCGAAAGCTCGCAGATTTACTATCAAATAAATTGGTTGGATTGAAAATTGATGTTGCTAAATTGTTACTGAGTTCTTACTACCCCAGTCCAACGTCGGCATCTTTACATCATAATCTATAGCTATCCAGTGCACTAACTGAGCCTTCAAGCCTCATCCTGACATAAGCCTCCTTTTTCCTTTTAACCAGCGAATTAACTTTTTTAGTACACCATGGTTCCCTTACTCGACCATTTCCTCCTTGCCTGACAGTGACATACTTATCAAGGACTCGCAGTAGCTGCTCCTTGAATAAGCTCCACATTTCAGATGTTCCCAGTCCCTGTAGTTTCCTAGTCCAACCTATGCACCCTAATTCCCTCTTTACGGCCTCATAATTACCCTTCCCCCAGCTATAATTACTGCCCCCAGCTTCATGTCTAACTTCCTCTCTGTCTGCCCTTCTGAAATTTCAATATTCAGACTTGTATTATCAACCTGACATCTGTTGCACACTCTCCTGTTTCAACTGTAAGAACTCCAAAACTGAGTCTGTGACTGTGAGACTGAGTGTGTGACTGTGTGTGACTATATGTGATTGTGTGAGACTAAGGACGGAATTTTACCAGCACACCTGCATGAGGTTGAAACGATATCACTCGAGGCGAATGGAGGATGCTAAGTTCGAGCTTCACCTGCTCCCAGAATCAGGAAGAGCGTGCCAATAAAATTCCGGTCTAAGTATGTGTTTGTGTGAGACTGAGTGTACGACTGTGTGTGACTGTGTGAGACAATGTGAGACTGAGTGTGTGACTGTGTGGGACTATGTGTGTGAAACTATGTGTGTGACTGTGCATGTGAGACAGTGTGAGATTGAGTGCGAGACTGTGTGACTGTGAGACTGATTGTGTGACTGTGACTGTGTAGTGCTGACTGTGCGACCGTGTAAGACTGTATATGAGACTGTGTGTGTGAGAGACTGAAGGTGACTGTGTGAGACTGAGTGTGTGATTGTGTGTCACTGTATGAGACTGTGTGTGTGACTGTGTGAGACTGAGTGAAACTGCAAGTGTGACTGTTTGAGACTGTATGACTGTGTGTGTGACTGAATGAGACTAAGTCAGACTGTGTGAGACTGAGTATATTACTGTGTGAAAGTGTGTGTGACTGTGTGTTTGACTGAGTGTGAGACTGTGTGTGTGACTGAGTGAGACTGAGTGTGAGACTGAGTATGAGACTGAATGTGACTGAGTGAGACTGAGTGTGAGACTGTGTGTGTAACTGCATCTAACTGAGTGTGTGACTGTGTGAGACTGAGTGTATAATTGCGTGACTGTGTGTGACTATATGAGACTGTGTGTGTGACTGAGTGACACTGAATGAAGTTGAATGTGTGATTGTGTGACTGTGTGTGTGACTGAATGAGACTGAGACTGAGATTGAGTGTGTCTGTGTGTGAGGCTGTGTGTGTATGAGACTGCGTGTGTGACTGTGAGACTGAGTGTGAGACTATGTGTGACTGAGTGTATAGTTGTGTGACTCTGAGTGTGAGACTATGTGTGACTGAGTGTGTAATTCTGTGAGAATGAGTGTATGACTGTGTGTGATCGTGTGAGACTGAGTGAGACAGAGTGTGTCACTGAGACTGTATGTGAGAATGAGAGATATCATGTGAGAATGAGTGTATGACTGTATGTGACTGTGTGAGACTGAGTGTGTGACTGTGTGTAACTGTGTGAAACTGAATGTGTAACCGTGAGACTGAATGTGTAACTGTGAGACTGAATGTGTGACTGTGAGACTGAGTGAGACTGAGTATGAGACTGAGTGTGTGACTATGTGTGACTGAGTGTGTTGACTGTGTGAGACGTGTGTGACTGAATGAGACTGAGTGAGACTGAATGTGAGACTGAGTGAGATTATGTGTGTAACTGAGTGTGAGACTTGTGAGACTGAGTGTGGCTGCATGAGACTGTGACTGAGTGTGTGACTGAGTGTGACTTTGTGAGACAGAGTGTGAGATTGAGTGTGTGACTGAGGATGTGACTGAGTGAAACTGAGTGAGACTGAATGAGACTGAGTGAGACTGAATGAGACTGAGTGTGGCTGAGTGAGACAGGTTAATAGGGTTGCTAAGAAGGCATACAGTGTGTTAGCTTTTACTGGTAGAGGAATTGAATTTCAGAACTGTGAGATCATGTTGCAACCGTACAAAACTCTGGTGCGGTCGCACTTGGAGTATTGTGTACAGTTCTGGTCCCTGCATTATAAGAAAGATGTGGAAGCATTGGAAAGGGTGCAGAGGAGATTTAACAGGATGTTGCCTGGTATGATGGGAAGGTCTTATGAGGAAAGGCTGAGGGACTTGACGTTATTTTCGTTAGAGAGAAGAAGGTTAAGAGGTGTGTGACTGTGTGAGACTGTGTGTGTGTGACTGAGTGAGACCAAAGATGTCCAAAGATATGCGGTCTAGGTTGATTGGCCATGATAAAATTAGTGTCTTGAAATCCATAGGTTAGAGGGATTAGTGGGTAAATATGTAGGGATATGGGGGTAAAGCCTGGGTGGGATTGTGGTCGGTGCAGACTCGATGGGCCAAATGGCCTCTTTCTGTGCTACAGGGTTTCTATGATTCTGTGAAACTGACTGTGAGTCTGAGTTTGAGACTGTGAGACTGTGTGTGGTTTGTATGTAACTGTGTGATTGTGTGAGACTGAATGTGTGACTGCGTGTGACTGTGTGAGACTGACTGTGTGAGGCTGAGTGAGACTAAATGTGTGACTGTGTGTGTAACTGAATGAGACTGAATAAGACTGAATGAGACTGAGTGTGTGACTGTTTGAAACTGTGTGTATGAGTGACTGTGTGACTGTGTGTGTGATGTGTGAGACTGAGTGTGTGACTGAGTGTGAGACTGAGTGTGTGACTGAGTGAGACAGAGTGTGTGACTGAGTGTGAGACTGTGTAACTGAGTGAGACTGAATGTGAGACTGACTGTGTGAGACTGAGTGTGGACTATGTGAGACTGTGTGTGTGACTGTGTGTGAGACTGAGTGTGACTAAGTATGTGACTATGTGTGTGCTTGTGTGAGACTGAGACTGTGTGACTGTGTGAGGCTAAGTGTGTGAATGTGTGAGACTGAGTGAGACTGAGTGAGACAGAATGCGAGATTGAACATGTGACTTTGAGACTGCGTGACTGAGTGTGTGACTGAGTGAGACTGAGTGTGGCTGGGTGAGACTGATTATGAGACTGTGAAACAGAGTGTGTGACTGTGTGTGAGTGAGTGTGTAATTGTGTGAGATGTGGTGTGACTGTGTATGACTGTGTGAAACTGGTTATGTAACTGTGTGTGACTGAATGAGACTGAGTGTTTAACTGTGTGAGACTGAGTGAGACCAAATGTGTGACTGTGTAAGACTGAGCAAGACTGAATGTGTGTAATTGTGTGAGACTGAGTGTGTAACTGTGTGTGACTACATGAGTCTGAGTGTGTAGTTATGTGAGACTGAGTGTGTAACTGAATGTGACTGTATGAGACTGAGTGTGTGACAGTGTGAGACTGACTGTGTGACTGTGTGACTCTGAGTGAGACTGACTGTGCGACTGTGTGAGACTGATTATGTGCTGTGTGAGACTGTGTGAAACTGAGTGTGTGACCATATGAGACTGAGTGTGTGACTGTGTGTGACTGAGTGAGACTGAATGTGTGTTATCCTAAATGAATACTTTGCATCAGTATTCACAAAGGAGAGGGACGTGTTGATAGGGAGTCTCTCAGAGGGATGTGTTGACCTGTTAGAGAAAATCTCAATTACAAGGGAGGAAGTGTTAGGTTTTCTAGGGAACATTAAGGCAGACAAATCCCCAGAGCCTGATGGCATCTAGCTTACACTGCTCAGGGAGACAAAAGATGAAATTGCTGGGCCTCTAACAGAAATCTTTGTCTCTTCACTGGACACAGGTGATGTCCCTGAGGATTGGAGAATAGTAAATGTGGTCCCGTTATTTAAGAAGGATAGCAAGGATAACCCAGGTAATTATAGGCTGGTGATCGTGACGTCCGTGGTAGGGAAATTGTTGGAGAGGATTCTTAGAGATAGGATGTATGTACATTTAGAACAGAATAATTCATTAGTGATAGACAGCATGGTTTTGTAAGAGGGAGGTCATGCCTGACAAATTTCATTGAGTTTTTTGAGGACGTGACAAATACAGTTGACAAGGAAAGGGCTGTGGATGTCATCTATATGGATTTTAGCAAAGCATTTGACAAAGACCCTCATGGGAGCTTGGTGCAACAGATTAAATCTCACGGGATAAAAGGAGAGCTAGCGAGATGGGTGGAGAACTGGCTTGGCCATAGGACTCTGAGGATAGCAGTGGAAAGGTCTTGTTCTGTTGGAAGTCTGTGACTCGTGGCGTTCCACAGGGCTCTGTACTGGGACCTCTGTGATATATATAAATGATTTGGAAGTAGGTGTAGCTGGTGTGATCAGTAAATTTGTGGACAACACAAAGATTGCTGGACTTGCGGATAGCAATGAACATTGTCAGAAAATACAGTAGGATTTAGATAGGCTAGAAAATAGGGCAGAGAAATGGCAGATGGAATTTAATCCAGATAAATGTGAAGTGATGCATTTTGGTAGAACTAATGTAGAGGGTAGCTATATAATAAATACAACAAAAACCATCAGGAGGGATTTGGGTGTGCAGGTCCACAGATCCTTAAACGTGGCAACACAGGCAGAGGAAGTGGTGAAGAAGGCACATGGCATGCTGGCCTTTATAGGATGGGACATAGAGTATAAAAATTGGCGTATGATGTTGCAGTTATATAGAACGTTGGTTAGACTACATTTGGAATACTGTGTCCAGTTCTGGTTGCCACACTACCAGAAGAATGTGGAGGCTTTGGAGAGAGTACAGAAAAGGTTTACCAGAATGTTGCCTAGTATGGAGGCTCTTAGCTATGAGGAGAGATTGAGTAAACTGGGGTTGCTTTACCTGGAAAGACGGAGGATGAGGGGCAACCTAATAGAGGTGTATAAAATTATGAAGGGTATAGATAGACTGAACAGTGGGATACATTTTCCCAGGTTGGAGGTGACGAACACCTTATTGAAACATACAAGATGATTAGAGGTTTAGATAGGGTGGACAGTGATAGTCTTTTTCCTAGGATGGAGAAAGCTAGCACGAGGGGACACAGCTTTAAATTAAGGGGTGGTAGTTATAGGATGGATGTCAGAGGTAGATTCTTTACCCAGAGGGTGGTAAGGGTATGGAATGCCCTGCCTGCTGCAGTTTTAGATGTGTCAACTTTGGGGGCGTTTAAGAGGTCAGTAGGTAAGTTTATGGATGAAAAGGGAATGGTTTAGGTTAGAGGATCATTGCTTTTTCTTAATTGGTAGGCGCAATATTGAAGGCCTAAGGGCCTGTTCTGTGCTATAATGTTCTATGTTCTATGTTTTAACACAAGGGGTCACAGGTTCAAGGTGAGGGGGTCAAGATTTATCATAGATGTCAGAAGGATGTATTTTACACAGAGGGTGGTGGGGGCTTGGAATGCACTGCCAAGCAAGGTGTTAGAGGCAGACACGCAGGGATCATTTAAGACTTATCTGGAAAGCCACATAAACAGATTGGGAATGGAGGGATACAAACGAATATTGGAAATATGAGCAGCACAGGATGGAGGGGTGAAAGGCCTGTTTCCTGTGCTGTATTGTTCTTTGTGTGACTGTTTGAGACTCAATGTATGACTGTGTGAGACTGAGTCTGTGACTGTGTATGACTGAGTGAAACTGAGTGTGTTATCTTCCAGCTGCTCTTGCCCTAGGGCTGGAAATTCAATGGACCTTTGCACACTCCAGCGCATTTTCCATCCAGCCACTACAATTCCTATGGCAGACAGGATGGGAAAATTCTACCCTGATGTGTGTGTTTGTGTGAATGTGAGTGTATGACTGAGTGCGTGATTGTGTAAGACTGACAGTTTCACACAGAGTCTACCTTTAAAAAAGTGTTTTTTTACACAACGTGATCTTGCAGCTGCCAGCTTCAGTGATGTCATTGTTGCTGGCTTGACTGAGAATACTCTTTTCTTATTACTGAGGTTGTTTGTACTTACTGTGGAATTAGTTTTATGATCCTGCATTGTTAGGAGGACACACTCAAACTGCCAGAGGTAGCAGTAGAGGTTGGTACAATTTTGTCTTTTAAAAAGTGTTTAGACAGTTACATGGGTAAGATGGGTATAAAGGGATATGGGCCAAATGTGGCAATTGGGACTAGCTTGTTGGTTAAAAAAGGGACAGTATGGACAAGATGGGCCAAAGGGCCTGTTTCCAGGTTGTAAACCTTTATGACTCTATGATGCTAAATTCTTAAATAAACTTTGTTTGATAAAAGCTCCCTTTTATGTCTTTTAAATCATACCTGAAGTGGAATATCTTATCTTATCCTAGCCAAATTCAAGATGCAAAACTTATGATTCAGGCGAAATCCGTAAAACACTTTAGAGTTTCTAACCTGAACCATAACAACAATCACATCCCAACCTCACACACATGGTTCAGAATTTTGACCCATGCACCATGAAAGACGATACTACTACACCTAATGTTTACTGTTGATTCCCTCTCTGCTTGATTGGTTAAGCCTGGGCGTAGACTCCGGGAAATGAAAACAAGCTGCAGGAATTGCTGGAAGCACAGAGCTATGAGCATTAGGCAGACATTAAAAAAAATTCATGGAGAAATTTCCTACACACAGAACAGCTGGCATATAATCTTTCCATAGCTCCAAGGTATAAAATATACAATAATACACTTGCCCGTGAAGCTGAAGCGCATTAGAATAAAGGGTTAAAATGGTTGAATGACAGAAAACCAAGTGTTGGAGCGAATGATTATTTTCCAGACTGTGGGAATGTACATGGTGAAGTTGGGCAGTTTTTTTTTGCTTGATTTTTATAGATGATCTAGAAAGGGCATGGTTTCAAAACTGGTAGACTACATAAAACCAGGAAGTACTGTGAACTATGAGGAGTATAGTGGTGGACTTCAAAAGGGCATAGATACATTGGTGGACACATGGCAGATGTAATTTAATACCGGAAAGTGTGAAGTGATACAGTTTGGTGAATAGAATGAGGAGTGGCAATTTAAAATAAAAGGAAAAATTCATATTCACATTGACAAATAGATTTACATAGAAACATACATAGTAAATATGATAGTCACACGACACCACGTTATACAACAGGTTTATTTGAAATCACAAGCTTTTGGAGCACTGTTTCCTTCATCAGGTGAAGTGAAGAAAAGTGCACAGGCACAGAATATATAGGCGGAGTGACGATAACCTGATACTCACAGGTAATCAAGAGTGTTAGCAATAAAAAAAGGCAGTCTGGTATAGTGTAGGCCGGCTGAATAAAACATTTTTTAGATAATTACGAGTGCTAATAGATAAATGCAAGCAGTTAAGTATAATCAATATGTGAAAGATGTCAACAGGCTGTATAACAAGTGAAGGGATGACCTAGTAGCTGATAATTTAAGGCAGAGAGATAATTACAAATAATCGAAGAGTGAGTGTAGCCCAAATGTTTCCGGTTGTGGGGCAATCTAGAACAAGAGGTCACAGGTATAGGTTGAGTGACAGTAGATTTAAAACTGAGATGAAGAGGAGCTACTTCTTGCAGAGGGGAGTGAATTTGTGGAACTTGTTGCTCCAAAGTGCAGTGGTGTATGAATCATTGAATGGTTTCAAAAAGGAGACAGATATATTTCTAATGAAAAGGGAAAGAGAAATACAGGGAACAGGTGGGGAAGTGGATTTGAGACCAGGGAGAGATCAGCCATGATCTGATTGAATAGTGGAGCAGGCTCGAAGAGCTGAATTTGTCAACTTCTGCTGCTAATTCCTATGTTCCTATGTGTGTGATTTGTATACACTGTGTGCAATGTGTATACGGTACATATAATGTGTATACTGTATGTGTGCAATGTGTTTACAGCTACTGTGTAACCAAATTTCCCTCTAGTTCGATTTCCAAATTTGCTGATGACACACCATAGTGGATCTGATCTCAAACAGTGATGAGACAGAATACGGGAATGAGATAGAGAATCTAGTGAGCTGGTGCAATGACAATAATCTTTCTCTCAATGTCAACAAAACAAAGAAGACAGTCATCAACTTCAGGAAGCATAGTGGAGGGCATGCCCCTGTCTACATCAATTAAAAAAAAAGGAAATTAGGAGAGCCAGAAGGACTGGCTCTACTGGGATCCTACTCTACTGGCAACTACTGGGATCCTAAGTAGCTGGGGTGCTGAGAGGGATGAGAGTAAGGGGGTTATAGAAGAGAGTTGTAAAACACAGCGGCGTACGGGTGGGGTGGGGCATGGTTTGAGATGCGTATACTTTAATGCAAGGAGTATTCGCAATAAGGGGGAGGAACTTGCAGCTTGGACCAGTACCTGGAACTTCAATGTTGTGGCCATTTCAGAGACTTGGGTAGAGCAGGGACAGGAATGGATGTTGCAGGTTCCGGGGTACAAATGCTTTAGTCGGAGTAGAGAAGGAGGTAGAAGGGGGGGAGGAGTGGCGTTATTGGTCAAAGACTGTATCACGGTGATAGAAAAGAAGTTTGATGAGGACTTGTCTGTTGAGGTAGTATGGGCTGAGATTAGAAACAGGAGAGGAGAGGTCACCCTGTTGGGAGTCTTTTACAGACCTCCTAATAGTTCTAGAGAGGTTGAGGAAAGGATTGCAAAGTCAATTCTGATTAGGAGTGAAAGTAGTAGGGTAATTGTGATGGGGGACTTTAACTTTGCTAATATTGATTGGAATAGCTATAGCTCTAGCTCGTTAGAGGGGTCAGTTTTCGTACAGAGTGTGCAGGAAGGTTTTTTGACTCAGTATGTAGATAGGCCAACTAGAGGTGAGGCTACATTGGATTTGGTGCTGGGCAATGAGCCAGACCAGGTGTTAGGCTTGGAAGTTAGTGAACATTTTGGTGATAGTGACCACAATTCGGTTACGTTCACCTTAGTGATGGATAGGGATAGGCATGAAGCTGGGGGCAGTAGTTATAGCTGGGGGAAGGGTAATTATGAGGCCATCAGGAGAGAATTAGGGTGCATAGATTGGACTAGGAAACTACAGGGACTGGGAACATCTGGAATGTGGTGCTTATTCAAGGAGCAGCTGCTGCGAGTCCTTGATAAGTATGTCCCTGTCAGGCAGGGAGGAAATGGTCGAGTAAGAGAGCCTTGGTGTACGAAAAAAGTTGATTTGCTGGTTAAGAAGAAAAAGGAGGCTTATGTCAGGATGAGGCTTGAAGGCTCAGTTAGTGCAATGGATAGCTATAGATTAGCCAGGAAGGAGCTAAAAAGTGAATTGAGGAGAGCTAAGAGGGGACACGAGAAGATGTTGGCTGATAGGATTAAGGAGAATCCTAAAGCTTTCTTTAGATATGTTAAGAATAGAAGATTGGTTAGGGCAAGATTAGGGCCAGTCATAGACAGCAGTGGGAAGTTGTGCGTGGAGCCTGAAGAGATTGGTGAGGCACTGAATAAATATTTCTCTTCGGTATTCACGCAGAGTGCTGGAAATGTAGCTATGGAGAACACTGAGGTACAGGGTTGCAAATTGGGAAGTATTGTAGTAGATAGGGAGGATGTGCTAGAAATTCTCGAGGGTTTGAAGTTGGATAAGTCCCCTGGGCCGGACGGGATTTACCCTAGGATTCTCTGGGAGGCAAGAGAGGAGATTGCAGAGCCTCTGGCTCTGATCTTCAGGTCCTCGTTGGTTACGGGTGTGGTTCCGGAGGACTGGAGGATAGCGAATGTGGTCCCATTGTTTAAGAAGGGGAAGAGAGACATTCCAGGGAATTATAGGCCAGTGAGTCTTACTTCTGTTGTGGGCAAGGTATTGGAGAGAATTATTAGGGATAGGATTTATAGTTATTTAGAGAGAAATGAATTGATTGGGGATAGTCAGCATGGTTTCGTGAAGGGTAGGTCATGCCTTACTAACCTCATTGAGTTTTTTGAGAAAGTGACCAAAGAGGTGGATGGGGGTAAGGCGGTTGATGTAGTATATATGGACTTTAGTAAGGCGTTTGATAAGGTGGCCCATGGAAGACTTCTACAGAAAATGCAGATGTGTGGAATAGAGGGTGATTTAGCTAATTGGATTAGGAATTGGCTGGCAGATAGAAGACAGAGGGTGGTGGTTGATGGGAGATATTCATCGTGGAGTTCGGTGACAAGTGGTGTGCCTCAGGGGTCTGTTTTGGGGCCCCTGCTGTTTGTAATTTTTATAAATGATCTGGATGAGGGTATTGAGGGATGGATCAGTAAATTTGCAGATGACACTAAAGTCGGTGGAGTGGTAGATAGTCAAGAGGGGTGTTATAGTTTGCAGAGGGACTTGGACAAGTTGCAGAGCTGGGCCGAGAGGTGGCAAATGGAGTTTAATGTGGAAAAGTGTGAGGTAATGCACTTTGGCAGGAACAATAAATGTGTAGAGTATAGGGCTAATGGTAGGGCTCTTAATAGTGTTGAGGAACAGAAGGATCTTGGTGTATGTGTCAATAGATCCCTGAAAGTAGGCAGTCAAGTGGATAAAGTTGTTAAGAAGGCATATGGAGTCTTAGCTTTTATTGGTAGGGGGATTGAATTTAGGAGCCGCAACATCATGTTGCAACTGTACAAAACTCTAGTGCGGCCGCACTTGGAGTATTGTGTGCAGTTCTGGTCCCCACATTATAAGAAAGATGTGGAGGCATTGGAGAGGGTACAGAGGAGGTTTACCAGGATGTTGCCTGGTATGGAGGGCAGGTCCTATGAAGAGAGGTTGAAGGATTTGAGGTTGTTTTCGTTAGAAAGGAGGCGGCTAAGAGGGGATCTTATTGAAGCATATAAGATGATTAGAGGTTTAGAAGGGTGGACAGTGATAGCCTTTTTCCTAGGATGGAGAAAGCTAGCACGAGGGGACACAGCTTTAAATTAAGGGGTATGAGTTATAGGACGGATATCAGAGGTAGGTTCTTTACTCAAAGAGTGATTAGGGAGTGGAATGCCCTGCCTGCAGCTGTTGTAGATGCGCCAAGTTTGTGGCGTTTAAGAGGTTAATTGATAAGTATATGGAAGAGAAGGGAATGGTTTAGTTTGGAGGGGCATTGCTTTTTATTTTAGTCGGCACAACATCGAAGGCCGAAGGGCCTGTTCTGTGCTGTAATGTTCTATGTTCTATGGGTCATGAGAAGGCCTTGGCAGGTAAGATTAAGGAGAATCCCAAGGCCTTCTACAAATATGTGAAAAGTAAAAGGATGAGAAGAGAAGTGATAGGGCCTATAAAAGGTGAAGGGGGAAAAGTCTGTGTGAATGCAGAAGAAATGGCAGAGGTGCTTAACGAGTACTTTGCCTCGGTATTCACGGTGGAAAGTGAACTGGGAGATTGCACTGCAGGTTTGCGGCATACGGAAAAGATTGAGTAGGTGGATGTTAGGAAAGAGGATGTGTTAGACCTGTTAAATTCTATCAAGATAGACAAGTCGCCGGGACCGAATGGGATGTACCCCAGGTTATTGTGGGAAGTGAGGGAACTGGTTGCAGAGCCCCTGGTGATGATTTTTGTGTCGTCCATGGAAACGGGAGAGGTTCCAGAGGATTGGAGGATTGTGGATGTGGTTCCTATCTTTAAGAAAGGGAACAGGGATAGTCCAGGAAATTACCGACCGATGAGTTTGACTTCAGTGGTTGGTAAGCTGATGGAGAGGCTTCTGAGGGATAAGATATATGAACATTTGGAGAAGTTTGGACTGATTAGAAATAGCATAGTTTTGTCAAGGGCAGGTCATGCCTTACGAGCCTAGTTGAGTTCTTCGAAAATGTGACGGAACACATTGACGAAGGAAGGGCGGTGGACGTAGTGTACATGGACTTTAGTAAGGCGTTTGATAAGGTCCCACATGCAAGGCTTCTGGAGAAGGTGAGAGGGCATGGGATCCAAGGGCTTTGGCCTCGTGGATCCAGAACTGGCTTGCCGGCAGAAGGCAGAGAGTGGTTGTGGATGGGTCTTGTTCTGCATGGAGGTCGGTAACCAGTGGAGTGCCCCAGGGATCTGTTCTGGGACCCCTACTGTTTGTCATTTTCATAAATGACCTGGATGAGGAAGTGGAGGGATGGGTTAGCAAGTTTGCCGATGATACAAAGATCGGTGGTGTTGTGGATGGTCTGGAGGGATGCCAAAAGTTGCAGCAGGACATAGACAGGATGCAAGACTGGGCGGAGAAGTGGCAGATGGACTTCAATGCGGATAAATGTGTAGTGGTCCATTTTGGCAGGAATAATGGGATGAAGGAGTACAATATAAGGGGTAGGAGTCTTAGCTGTATTGTAGAGCAGAAGGATCTCGGGGTCCGGGTCCATAGGACTCTTAAATCAGCCTCGCAGGTGGAGGAAGTGGTCAAGAAGGCGTACGGTGTACTGGCCTTCATTAATCGAGGAATAGAGTTTAGGAGTCAGGAGGTAATGATGCAGCTCTATAAGATTCTTGTCAGACCCCAGTTGGAGTATTGTGCACAGTTCTGGTCGCATCATTATAGGAAGGATGTAGAGGCTATTGAGAGAGTTCAGAGGAGATTTAGAAGGATGCTGCCTGGATTGGGAGGCAGGCCTTATGAAGATAGGTTGAGGGAGCTGGGACTCTTCTCACTGGAGAGACGTAGGTTGAGAGGCGACCTGATAGAGGTTTATAAAATGTTGAGAGAAATAGATAGGGTGGACTCTCAGAGACTATTTTCCCGAGCTGAAATGGTCAATACGAGAGGACACAGATTTAAGGTTCAGGGAAGCAAATACAATAGAGATGTCAGGGGTAGGTTTTTCACTCAGAGGGTGGTGAGTGAATGGAACCGACTGCCGTCGGAGGTTGTTGAGGCAAACTCACTGGGGTCTTTTAAAAGACTTCTGGATGAGTATATGGAAACGAATAGGATAGGGGGTTATAGATAGGTCTGTGGATTGGTAGATGTGATCGGCGCAACTCGTGGGCAGAAGGGCCTGTTTGTGCTGTATTGTTCTATGTTCTATGTAATAGGGACAAAGTAGAAATGGTCGCGAGCTTCAGTTTTTATGCGTCCAGATTACCAACAACCTGTCCTGGTTCCTCCATGTGAATACTATAGTTATAAAAGCCCACCAACACTTCTGTTTTCTCAGGAAATTAAGGAAATTTGGCATGTCCGCTAATACTCTCACCAATTTCTACAGATACACCATAGAAAACATTCTTTCTGGTTGTATCACAGTTTGATACGGCTCCTGCTCTGTATATCGCAAGAAACTACAAAGGGTTGTGAATGAAATACTACATTCTCCACTCTTTTTTTCCCTCTCTATGAACGGTATGTTCTGATGAAAGAAACAATACTTTTCACTGTATACTAATACATGTGACAATAATAAATCAAATCAAATCAGTGTGTACAATGTGTACACAGTGTGTGTGTGGTGTGTACATTGTGTATGATATGCATAGTGTGTGCGATGTATATACAGTACGTGTGGGAAGTGTATACAGTGTGCATAATGTGTATAGAGTGTGTGTGCAATGTGTATACAGTATGTATGGTGTGCATACAATGTGAATGTGATGTTTATAGTGTGTGTGCAATGTGTATACTGTGTGTGTGGAGTGTACAGTGTGTGATGTATATACAGCGTGTGTGTGCAATATGTAGACAGTGGGCAGCATTTTCCCCAAAGGTATGTTGAGTTGTGAGCTGGTATTGGGGGAAAGAGGGAGGGGGCCTGGGGTCTAAGTTCAGTGGATCTAGCCTCAAAGCTTTTGGGCACCATTTTGCCAGGGTTTCCCACTTCTGCAGTGCACTGGAAGACCTCTTGCCTTCTTCCACAAACATCGGGATCCACTCCCCTCATTGATAGCAGGCTCCCCTGCTCTCTTCTTGATGTGGGTCTACCTGAATTGAGGCACTGGGGTCCTCCTGATGGGTCCTCCTGCTTGATCCCTGAAGGGCACCTAACCTGATGCCCTTCATGCTCCAGACAGGCATGACCCCTGCCCCCCTACACAGTCCACCATACATTAGCCCTCCTCCATGATAGCTGCCACAGAGGCCCCTATTTGGACCCCACACCCTTGGCATTGCAGGTGGGCAGTGCCATGGTGACCAGTGGCCATGCTCCTGGCCACTCTGGGCTACGCTGACCTCCCAACCACCTGGTAGGTGTCACGTGTACATTGGGCGTGACGGGTATTTAAGGGCGGGCTGCGTTGCCATGGAGCTGGGCCGTTCGGAGGGTGTTGCTATGGAGCTGGATGGGGTGTGCCGGGAACTGGAGCCGGGGGTCCCAGGGAGCGGAGACTGGGAAAGGTTCCTGGAGACCGACGGCATTCGCATCCACCGCCTGCTGCGCCCGGTGAGGGAGAGCCCGGGGAGCCAGCCCGGTGTGCCAGCCCGGGGAGCAGGCCCACAGCCCGGGGGAAGGAGACAGGGAACCCGGGCTCGGGGCGGGGCGGTTCCCGGGTGTTCAGCGTCAGGCACTGAATGGACTGGGCCCGGTTCGCAGCGTGAGCCCGAGCAGAGTTCAGGCAAGGCCCCCGACCCCCAGCTCCCCTCGGTACCCACCCGACCCCTTCAGATCCTGGGTCATTTACCCATTGGGGACATGTCAGTCTCGGGGCTGCCAGGTTAATATTAGCCTGCCAGTTTAAAGGATTGTCTTTCGGTTCTGTTGGAATCACGGATTAACATTTGTATTGTGCCAATATAATATGTGAGCTGATGTTGGTTCAGAATCGATAAAACCCGGTTCTCTTCCAAATAACACCAAGCCATCTTGTATATCCACCTGAAGAGGTGGGACATTAGCTTAATGTCACGTAGTATTTAGATCAGCGTTTTGAGATGCATTGGTATACAAGGCTTTGGAGCAAGTGCTGAAAAATGGGATTAGAATAGATAGGTGCTTGATGGCCAGTGCATATAGGATGGGCTGAAGAGCTTTTCATGCTGTAAAGCTCTATGATATTCTGAAGATGACACCACCAATGAGGCAGTGCTCCTTCAGGATCTGCATTGGAATGCCAGCCCAGAACTTTGTGCTCAAGCCTCAAGAGGAACTTGGATTTAGAATCCTATAGGTCAGACATGAGAGTGCAATCAACAGAACACCAGCCCACACTATGATTTAGCAACAGGTTGATGACGCCTCTGTTCAGACACCAAAGTGGAAATATCTCATTGAGCTGATTTACTCTGATCAACTGTTCCTGTCCTGGGAGTGTTTGATGTGGTGTTTGGGATAGTGCAGAGGGAGCTTTACTCTGTATCTAACCCTGTGCTGTACCTGTTTTGGAAGTGTTGATGGGGTTGGCTATTCCCAGGGGTGTAGGGAAGCTATTTGGGGGGGGGGGGTGGGTCTACTGGTTTTCTTGGCACATTCTGCATGTTTTTACCATCTTCTCTTGTGTCTCATCTATGCCAGGCTGCCAGATATGATAGCTTCTTACTAACATCTTCATTTTTGGATGGATGTTATGAAGTTCTTGAAGGATTGCTCTTTAAGCGAGATGTGGGATAACTACCCAGGCTCCCCACAAGATCTTTAATTCTGGGTGCTTTGTTGTGTACGGCTTTGTCTTGTGCTGGACGTTCTTGTATTCCTCTGTTTAACATGTGGCTGAATTTTGCCAGTTTGAGATTGTTCCAAGTTTCCTGAAATTGGTAAGGAATCCATAAAGTTTGATGCCATAATGACTTTGACCATTTTCGGTAGTGAGGGTAAGCTTGTGAGCAAAGGTAAGCAACTTAGAGTGTCTGCTAGTTGTGTTTCTGGTCTGTGCTCCAGGGTATAATCATTAGGCACTTAACAGTAGTGCCCCATTGCTGTATTCAGGCTGACGCTATGGGAGGAATTGTTTTGTGCTAAGAGGTTTATGATGGTAAATTATTGACCATTAACATATTTTTTCACTGCAGTACTATTGCCAAATCCTTCTTTTCAATGTGTGTACCTTCATTCCACAATTGGACACTCCACTGGCATGGTAGTGTCACCTATTCTGTAGGGAGAAGTGTCGCTTGTTATGACAGTGGCTTTTCCAGATTGAAATGAGTCAGTACCTATCGGATGGTAACTGATATTTGTTCTGTGGTGCCCATTTCTGATGCTTTTTTTCAACAGAGTATGTCGGAGTGCCTGTAAGGTTGCCAAGTTTGGAATGAATTTTTCATAATAATTTGAGGCCAAAAAAAAAAATTTGAATTGTCATTTTTCTTGGTGTTGGAGTCTCTTTTATGGCTCTTATCTCTTTCTTGACTGGGTGTAGACAATCTTTGTTACCCTGTGTCCGAGGTATGTTACTTCAACTTCTGGGAAAACAGATTTTTCTCTTTAGTCTGATCCCAGCTTCTGAAAACCATCACTATGCTTCCTGTTTTTCGCGTTCCTTGATGGTTGCTCCTGCGGTTAGAACGTTGTCTGGGTAAACTGCCAGTCTGCATATTTTCTGTCATAAGCTTTCTATTACTCTTTGGAATATGGCGCAAGCCAATGATACCCCAAAAGGTAGACAAGTATATTTGTACAAACCCTTGTGTGTGTTTACTGTCATAGTTTCTTGATTACGCTTCTATTTCTAATTGGAGGTACATGTGACTCATATCCAACTTTGTGAAGATATGGCCTGTGGATAATTTTGCATAAAGAGCTCTATTTGCAGTATCAGATATTTGTCTAAATGAGACGCTCTGTTTACTGTCATTTTATAATGGCCACAAAGGCAGATTCTGTTGTCTAGCTTTAAAACTGGAACTGCCGTTGTGGCCCACTTGGAAACTTGCACAAGTTAAATAATCCCTAGCTCTTTTAATTTCTTCAGTTTAATCTCTACTTTCACTTGTAGCTTGTGTGGAACTGCTCCTGCTTTAGAAAACCCTGGTTGAGCATCTTGAGTCTACATAACGTTTTGGCTTGGCCCTTTTTATTTTCCCAAGGCCTGTCTGGAAGACTTCTGATATTTTCCTATTATCTCCTATGTTACAAGTGCCCATTTTGAAAATTTGCTACCAATCGAAGTGGATTTTTTGCAATTAGTCCCTTCCCAAAAGGCTAGGCCCTGGTCCTTGTACCATTATCAACGGGAGCATTGCTGCCTATGTGTGACTGGGGTTACAGTCATCCTGATTATGCATAATGGTTGGAATGTAGTGTTCAATTCTAGTTGCCACACTAACAGAAGGATGTAGAGACTTTGGAGAGAGTACAGTAAAGATTTATCAGGATGTTGCCTGGTATGGAGGGCTTTAGCTATGAGGAGAGATTGGAGAAACTTGGTTCTTGCTGAAACAACTGAGGTTGAGGGGTGACCTGATAGAAGTCTACAAGATTGTGAGAGGCATGGATAGAGTGAATAGTCAGGAGCTTTTTCCCAGGGTGCAAGAGTCAGTTACTAGGGGGCACAGATTTAAGGGGCAAGGTTTAAAGGAGACGTAAGAGGCAGATTTTTTACACATGGTGGTGGGTGCCTGGAACTCATTGCTGGGGGAATATAGTGGAAGCAGATACTATAATAACTTTTAAGAGGCATCTTGACAAATATATGAATAAGGGAATATGGTCCCTGGAAGGGTAGGGTATTTTTGTTCAGTCAGGCAGCATGGTCAGTGCAGGCTTGGAGGGCTGAAGGGCCTGTTCTTGTTCTGTAATTTTCTTTTATTCTTTGCTCTTGTTCTCCTGTATAAGTTGCCAATCTTTCCTTAGTGATCCTCAGCTTGAATGAAGAGATGCCCAATCAAAATCTTCCAAATTCTCATCCCCTATGGATATTGCTGTACCTTTGTCCAGCTCCATGTTCAATGGGTGTCCATTCATTTGGAGCTGTGTCTGTATTGAGGCCACCTATGGTGTAGTGAGACAAATCTTGGCTCCTTTCTCTGCATTTTCATGAGATCAGGCCAATTCTATGGCTTTTTTAAAATCTAGATTTGGCTCTGTCTTTAGGTTCTGAAACAGAGTCTCAGCATTTCAGGTAATGCTGGGGCAAACTTGCAATGCTCCACCAGTTTTCATAATCATATCAGGAATACTGTCATTGGTTCTCCTGCAAATCTAATAGCTGTATTGAACTTGTACCGTTAACAGATGGTTTAGGATTATATTGTTTTGCCACCATTTCCACTGACTTATCAAACGTCTTGAAATTGGTGTTGCCAGAGATGTCAGACTGTATATAATACTGAATGTTGCAATCCCACACACAGTCATCATTAGGATAGCTTTTTGCTGGTTATCTCCCTCTGTTTAATTAGCCTGAAGGAAATACTTCATTCTTTCAGCATATTGTAGTTAATCTTCAACACTCATTTCATATGGCTCCAACTTCCCAAAAAGTAGCATTGTAAAAACTGCAGGTTTGTCAGCATCTGAGTAGGTTTACTAAAATGTTCCTTTTCCCTCATTGCCAGTATAATAATTACAGGAGTCAACCACAAAGGAACAGTGCTTTATTGCACAAAATAAAGTAACGCAAAAGCACAAGCCTATGGTGAATACAAACAGGTCCCAATTGGGATCATACAATAATGGACCCACTCAGGGGCCTGCTTTATAAAGGTCTCTGTTTATGAGCTCCACGTGGTAAGTTAATTACCAACCACCAGGGTGCTCATATTTTACGAGCCCTGCAGGCCTCATAATCAATAATTTCCCACGCATGCAAATTTGGCATGACTGTCACCAACTTTTACGGATGCATCATATAAAGCATTCTTTCTGGTTGTATCACAGCTTGGTATGGTTCCTGCTCTGTCCAAGACCATAAGAAACTATAAATAGTTGTGAATGAAGCCCAGTCCATCACGCAAACCAGCCTCTCATCCATTGACACTGCCTCAGAAAAGCAACCAGTGTAATCAAGAACCTCACACACTCTGGACATTCTCTCAGTCTGAGATCACGTACCAACGGACAAGAACAGCTTCTTCCCTGCTGCTGTCAGACTTTTGAATGGACCTACCTTGGACTAAATTGATTTTTCTCTACATCCTAGTTATGACTAATTACTACATTCTGCACTCTCTCATTTCCTTCTCTATGAATGCTTTATCTGTAATAGCATGCAAGGAACAATTTTTTTACTGTATGCTAATACATGTGACAAATCAAATTAAATAAGTAATTGTTTAACAACTATGTTGGATCAAATCATGGCAAATACAAAGATCACTGAATAGTCACTTTGTCTACAGAGGAGCTGGCAGGTTTTGCCAGAAATAAGCTAGTGGGATGTTTGACAGCAAGGTCATGGATACCAGATATCACTAATGAGTTGATTTTGCTTGGATTTGTCATTGTGGATGGAACAGTTTTTGATGTCCAGTGACACAGGGAAATGTATAGAAACATGAGAAGATTCTCATGACCAATAATCCATTTGGTCATCGGAGATCATGGTTGAGCTCCTTGAGCTCCAGCTTCCTACACTATCCTCATCGTTAATTGCATTTAAGAAGTCTCTCAACACCAGGTTAAAGGCCAACAGGTTTATTTGCTAGCACGAGCTTCTGAAGCGCTGCATCTTCACTAGATGAGTCTCATTTGATGAAGAAGCGGCACTCTGAAAACTCATGCCAAAGAAACCTATTTAATTACATTTATGTAGGAGGTCAGCATTAACTGGTGATTCAGGAGCCCCTATAAATAGATACAGACTGAAACTAGTGGCTGGGGTAATGTGGAAGCATTGGCTATGGTTATATACTTTATCAACTGGCTTTCTGAAATATAATACCCATAATTCTTTAAATCACTTGGCTCCAAAAAACCTACTGGTCTCTGCCTTGAACAGACTCAATAATGGGGCATTCTGTCTGAGACAGAAAATGCCAAAGATTCACCATTTGAATAAAGATGTTTGTCCTCGTTTCAGTGTTAAATGGCTGATCTTTTATTCTGAGACGGTGATCTTATGATTTGGATTCTCCAGCCAGGAAAGACAGTTTCTCACAATCTATCTTGTTAAGCCCCTAAAGAATTTTAAAGGTTTCAATTCAATCATGACCCATTCTTCCAAACTCTAGGAAATAAAGGGCTGGTTTACTCACTGTTAATAAAAAGCCCTTTCATCTTGTTGTCTATCATGTATTCAGATTTCATCCAAAATTGATGTAGTGAGGGTTCAGCAGAGCTGGTTTCTATTCCAGTGAGGACTGCACAACCCTTTCCAACTCTGACTTTGTATTTTTCAGGATTCGTGCCTTTATGAGTATAAGATCTATGGAACATTTCCTGATTATAATCCAGAGCTCTATGTGGACGTGTACATGGATCTGGAATATAGGAAGCAATGGGATAGTTACGTGAAAGGTTGGTTCACTCTGTTGATAACAGCTTGTTTTATTTGTTCATGTGAAATGGCTACAGAAGTCCAGAAACTTGACAGATCATCTTCAAAACATTAGCTCCCTTCTCAGATACTGAACCTACTTGCAAATTTCTACATTTCGGCACCTGATGTTTCTGGGCCATGAAAGGAAGTAACTAAAGCAATGTTCCTGCTCCTGATCAGTTTCCACTAACCTCTGCTGGAATATATGGAAATAAAGTGAGAACTGGATCAACATTCATCTCATTTTGGATATGGTCAAAGTAAAACAGCTGCTAGTATCTAGAACATTACAGCGCAGTACAGGCCCTTCGGCCCTCGATGTTGCGCCGGCCCGTGGACCCTCTAACATAAACTATTCCAATATCATCCATATGCCTATCCACTGAACATTTGAATGCCCCCAAGGTAGGCAAGTCCATAACTGCTGCAGGCAGGGCATTCCACGCCCTCACCACCCTCTGTGTGAAGAACCTGCCTCTTAATTTGAAGTTATGTCCCCTCGTGTTGGTCATCACCATCCGAGGAAAAAGGCTCTCACTATCCACCCTATCCAATCCCTTGATCATCATATATGCCTCAATTAGGTCACCGCGTAACCTTCTTCTCTCTAATGAAAATAACCTCAGGTCCCTCAGCCTTTCCTCATAAGGCCTTCCCACCATACCAGGCAACATCCTGGTAAATCTCCTCTGTACCCTTTCCAATGCTTCCACATCTTTCTTATAATGCGGCAACCAGAACTGTACGCAATACTCCAAGTGCGGCCGCACCAGAGTTTTGTACAGTTGTAACATAACCTCACAGCTCCTAAATTCAATCCCTCTACCAATAAAAGCTAACACACCGTACGCCTTCTTAACAACTTTATCAACCTGGGTGCCAACTTTCAAAGAGCTATGTACTTGTACCCAAAGATCCCTCTGCTCGACAACACTATTAAGGGTCCTTCCATTAGCCCTATATTTCATGTGCCTGTTATTCCTACCAAAGTGAATCACCTCACACTTATCCGTATTGAATTCCATTTGCCACCTCACGGCCCAGCTCTGCAACCTATCTATGTCCCTCTGCAAACTGTAACGTCCATCCTCGCTGTCTACAACTCCCCCCACTTTGATATTGTCAGCAAATTTACTAATCCAACCCTCTACACGCTCATCTAGGTCATTTATAAAAATCACAAACAGTAGTGGCCCTAAAAGAGATCCTTGAGGTACGCTACTTGTAACTGCACTCCAGGTTGGATATTTCCCATCAAAAGTATCTGTGGATTGATATCCAGAAGAGAAGTCACCATCTTCAAGAAAGTTAAAAATAATGAGAGATGAACAAGCAAAATCTTTCAGATTGGTTTACGGGTGGGGGGTTGAGAGGAAGGAGACGGTGTAGGGTAGTGGGGTTTGGGCAGTGATGCAGGGAGGTGAGGGATTGGCAAGTGAACGCAGGAGGGGGAGAATTGGAGAATGGACATTGGGTTTGGGGGATGGGGGGGATTGGGTGGAGAGTGCATGCAGGGAATGATAGGCTGGTGAAATATATCCTGACACTTCCATAATATTGCGGATTCTGCCCTCGCTTCAGTTTAGCTGGTGAAACCGTCACCCAATTATGTCGCCTCTGTCTTCTGCTACCAATGCTCCAAACTCTGGAATTTCCTCTCTAAACTATGGCTTCTTGACCTTTCTTTCCTACTCTTTACCCAGAAGGTGGTAAGGGTATGGAATGCCCTGCCTGCGTCAGTTGTAGATGCGCCAAGTTTGGTGGCGTTTAAGAGGTTAGTAGATACGTTTATAGACGAAAAGGGAATGGTTTAGGTTAGAGGGTCATTGATTTTTCCTAATTGGTCGGCGCAACATCGAAGGCCGGAGGGCCTGTTCTGCGCTGTAATGTTCTATGTTCTACTCTAAGATGTTTCTGAAAATCTACCTCTTTGACCAAGTTTGTGGTCACCTGATCCATTTCTTTTCTGGCAGTTCAATGTGAAACCAAGTGGATTATGTCACTGGTCATTGTCAAATCACTGACAAATACTCAAATGGTAAATGATTATTCAGTTTGTCAGTTATCAATTACTATGTGTATCGCTCTGTATTTTCAAAGACGGGCAATTTTCTTGGAGCTGGTATCACTTTCCAGCTGTAAGTTTGTTGGAAATGCAACAAAGTGGGAGTAGCTCCGAGGATATTCCCGACTGAGATGTTTTGATGTAATTCTTTGTTTAAACAGCTGCCATACATCTGTGAGCTTTGCTGAACTACAGGTCAGGTGGTCTTTATACAATCGTTTTCTTTCCACTTGCCCTGTGTGATGTTAAAGACTCCTCTGGTGTGTGGTGAGGTGGTGGGTGGTAACGTGTCTTTTTTTACATGATGGTCTATTTGTGTTTTAAAACAACCAGCCCAGGAAGCTGCTGGGAAGTTCCACCCTGTGCATTCTGTGTCAGACAGATCTGATATCATCTGGCTGTTAATTTTTTTTTGTGATATTCTGGTCTTTGTTAGCCTGACTGCTCGGCTCTTTTTATGGGGAGAAGTGGTTTCTGGAATAAAGTTGTTGCTTTATCAGCTTTCATCTCAGTTCTCCACTCACCTGGCCTTTTGGTGAATTTGGTACCTCTGGTTCTATCTGGCTGACTATGGCTGTGAATCTGTTTTTCTTTATGTATACAGTCACATATGCTACTGAAGTTAGATACAACTTATTCAGACATCGCCACATCAAATAACACAGGACAAGTCTTTCTTAGCAACATTTCCATTCTATGATCACGTTACATCTGAGGATTTAGAAAAAACTGCTTTATTATATGGTTTCTGTATGTGTTTTCCATGTTTAATTTCTTTGTATGGGCTGTTTACAGTGTGCTCTCATTCGGAACACCTGCTTCAGGTACTGTTCACATCTGTCTAGCCTTTTGTCTGCTTGTCACTAGAGTAGCTGAGATAATTTTGTGTAGTTTTGGGTCATGGATAATGTACAAACTTGCTAAATTGAATGTATAGTGCAGGAACCAAGCCATTACCCAACAGACCAGTGCTCATGTTAATATTTCACATGAGACTCCTCCTTTACTTTATCTTTCAGTCAATACTTCTCCTTTTGTTTTATCCACCTTCTCCTTAATGTATCTGTGCCAATCACCAACTGCTCCTGTGGTAGAGTTTCACATTCTCTCACTCCCTCTGGAATATCCTATTAGACTCCTTAGGGCCTATAAATATAAGAGCCACTAGTTTGCAATCCCCACAATTGGGAACATTTCTATATCTGCCATATAAAAACCGTACATCATTTTAAAGAACATCGGTAAAATTTGCTAAGGTTAAATCAGCACATTCATTTCAGTTAGGTTGAATCCAACTTTTAACTGTTTAGCTTTTAAAAGTTTGAAGTCAATGCGTACTCCAATCACTTCCTAAAGGTTCAAGATCAAAACTGCTCCTAATGTCTCACTAAGTTGGTAGCTAAAGGGCATACCATTATGCAAGGGGGTGTTCTTTTACATTAGGATTAAAGTATATGATTGAAACAAATCAAATCAACTACAACCTATTTGAAGGGATGATGTGACCACCTCCTGTTTCTATCTCCCTCTGAAAGAGTAGAGGAATCTTTATTACTGTATATCTGGAACATAGAACATTACAGCGTAGTACAGGCCCTTCGGCCCTCGATGTTGCGCCGGCCCGTGGACCCTCTAACCTAAAGTATTCCAATATCATCCATATGCCTATCCACCGACCATTTGAATGCCCCCAAAGTAGGCGAGTCCACAACTGCTGCAGGCAGGGCATTCCACGCCCTCACCACCCTCTGTGTAAAGAACCCGCCTCTGACATCCGTCCTATAACTACCACCTCTTAATTTAAAGTTATGTCCCCTCGTGTTGGTCATCACCATCCGAGGAAAAAGGCTCTCACTATCCACCCTATCCAATCCCTTGATCATGTTATACGCCTCAATTAGGTCACCGCGTAACCTTCTTCTCTCTAATGAAAATAACCTCAGGTCCCTCAGCCTTTCCTCATAAGGCATTCCCACCATACCAGGCAACATCCTGGTAAACCTCCTCTGCACCCTTTCCAATGCTTCCACATCTTTCTTATAATGCGTCGACCAGAACTGTACGCAATACTCCAAGTGCGGCCGCACCAGAGTTTTGTACAGTTGTAACATAACCTCACGGGTCCTAAATTCAATCCCTCTACCAATAAAAGCTAACACGCCGTATGCCTTCTTAACAACTTTATCAACCTGGGTGCCAACTTTCAAAGAGCTATGTACTTGTACCCCAAGATCCCTCTGCTCGACAACACTATTAAGGGTACTTCCATTAGCCCTATATTTCATATGCCTGTTATTCCTACCAAAGTGAATCACCTCACACTTATCCGTATTGAATTCCATTTGCCACCTCACGGCCCAGCTCTGCAACCTATCTATAGAACATTACAGCACAGAACAGGCCCTTTGGCCTTTGATGTTGCGCCGACCAATATAAAAAGCAATGCCCCTCCAAACTAAACCATTCCCTTCTCTTCCATATACTTATCAACTAACCTCTTAAACGCAACCAAACTTGGCGCATCTACAACTGCTGCAGGCAGGGCATTCCACTCCTGAACCACCCTTTGGGTAAAGAACCTGCCTCTGATAGCCATCCTATAACTATCACCCCTATAACTATCTATGTCCCTCTGCAAACTGTAACATCCATCCTCGCTGTCTACAACTCCCCCCACTTTGGTATCGTCAGCAAATTTACTAATCCAACCCTCTACACCCTCATCTAGGTCATTTATAAAAATGACAAACAGTAGTGGCCCTAAAACAGATCTAATCTGTGCTTTAACTGCTCTGGGAATGGTTGACTAATAGCCTAATCATTTTGATCTGAATATCATTGCCCTTCATTGACTAGGTGTGATCTTCATTTTAAAGGGAGTGGCATGGCTTAGTTAATGCATTCTCCTTCTAAAATACATTCTTATTGCCGCCTTGTTTCTTTTCCTGATAGTCTCACCTTGTTGATTTGAAATTATTTACTTTAATGCAAAGTATATTGCAGAGCAGCTGTTATATTGGAATGTTAGGGAAGGGGTTGATATTAAGTTGCAGCCTGTTCCTCTTCAGGCTAGGGAACTCCAAGGTTCCATCCTACAGTGCGGTAACTAAATTCAGGGTGTAAGGGTACTGGGATTAGTTTGTGTTGTGAATCAGTCAAATTCAGAAGGGGCAAATCAATCAAAAATTTTTGTTCAGTATAGATGTTTTGTGAGGGTAGAATGGAACTGCTCCGTAATAGCTCTTGTCTGGTGATCTGCTGTGTGTTGTGCTCTGGGAGGACAGTTGGGGCCTGTGCTCCCACAACCTGGAATGTGATCCTTTTTCTGGAGAATTAGTAGTAGGTGTAAAGTTTAATGTATAGAGCCTCACCACAATGGAGTAACTACATACTGATGTAGCTCAGGAAACTGATCTATCACTGGTTAACATTAAATTTTCTCTTTTTTACACTGCAGAACTTTATGAACAGGACTGTGATGGACAGAAAGTGATTTACTGGGAAGTCAAATACCCGTTTCTTTTGGCCAACCGTGATGTATCCTTTCCAGTGTTGGAGTGTCCTGTTTGCTCTTTGAGCTGCAGTGCAGAGGAGCCCAGTGGGGTGGAGAAGGGACTGCATGGGGAATTCAGACTTCCTTGGAATTAGAGAGTTATTGTTTTCTCAGTTGTTTTGAGAAAGTGATTTGTTGCCAGTGAAGTGTTGAACACTGCTTGAATGTGACCTCCGTGCCCTTCTGAATTCCTGTGATAAATGCCTAATGCACTGAGGTATCGGGATTCATTATATCCCTGTGCATTAATGCACTGTGGTTTACTGCTGAGCACTTTTATTGTGATGTGAATCAGTCTTTAGGCGGTTTAAAGTAATAGATATCTCTCAGCCATTAGCTTAAGTGCATTGCGGAAAAAGCAAAGTAAATGTTTGTTTTGGTTATAATCTGGAATGCATTCTCTGCAGGAAATTGGATAATTACTTGAAAAAAGGACTTGTTGAGCTGTGGAAACTAACCAGGAGAATGGGGCTAATTGTATTAATCTTTTGAAAAGTTGACACCAGTACAATGGGCCAAATAGTCTTTGTGTTTGTACAATTTAATTTCTGGTTGTTTTCAACAATAGTCGATGCAACTGCTTTGGTGTCAATATGGAGAAATTGAAGTGCTCAAAACAAATGTTTTGGCCTCTAATTAGTATTCTTGTTGCTCGTCTCATTATCTTGCTTCTAGATTTCTGACTTGTGGACTTTGATCTTGCCACGATTGGATGTAGCGGAGCTTGTGTTTTCCACAACATAGTACAAAATTAATCTATTGTGGGAATGTGGAAGTATCATACAATACAGAAGAGGCCCTTCAGCCTGTTGAGTCTGTACTGACATGCAACAAACACCTCCCCTCCCACTTACTCCCATTTCCCAGCACTTGGACCATAACCCTGAATGTTATCCTTTTTCCTAGGATGGAGAAAGCTAGCACGAGGGGACACAGCTTTAAATTAAGGGGTGATAGTTATAGGACGGATATCAGAGGTAGGCTCTTCACCCAGAGGGTGGTTAGGGAGTGGAATGCCCTGCTTGCGGCAGTTGTAGATGCACCAAGTTTGGTGGCGTTTAAGAGGTTAGTTGATAAGTATATGGAAGAGAAGGGAATGGTTTAGTTTGGAGGGTCATTGCTTTTTATAATGGTCGGCGCAACATCGAAGGCCGAAGGGCCTGTTCTGCGCTGTAATGTTCTATGTTCTATGTTATGATGTGCCAAATGTTCATCCAGATACATTTCAAAATATGTGAGGCGACCCGCCTGCACCACCCTCAGGCAGTGCATTCCAGATTGTTACCACCCTCTGGTTTTCCTCACATCCTCCGTAAACCTCCCTGATACTCCCTAACCTGATGCCCCTCCCCTTGAATCTAATGCCCCCTTATGACTGACCTTCAACTAAGGCGAAAGTTGCTCCCTGTCCATGCCCCCTCATAATCTTATACACCTCAGTCAGCTTGCTGCTCTATCTTTTCTGCTCCAGAATGGGACAGTGATGCCACAATGTCATGAGAGGTAGTTGCCTGTTTGTTTGTGGTTTTCCTTACCATGCCAGTCACGTTGCTCAGAGCATCAGCCTTCAATCAGAGTGAACAAAACCCTACCCCAGCCTGTTGTCTCATGGTTACCAACAATGTAACCCTGACATTTAGGCAGAATGTGACAATGAGAATTGGAGATTAAGGGAAATGTTTTCAATGTGTGGAGCCCAACCTAACATTTTCTGGTTTTGGAAAGTCAATCATTATGCCGGATGGTTGAAGAAGGCATATGTAAAGACATTTTGGATAGGTGCAGAAAGTCGTAATAGTGGGAGATTTGGGAGGTACCTAGAGCTGGGGGTTCGGACGGGGAGGAATTTGTAAAATGTGTACTGGAAGGATCGTTGGAACAGTATGTGGCTAGCCCGACTAAAGAAGGGGCTATATTGGATTTAGTTCTGAGTAATGAGCCAGGGCAGGTGGTTGATGTTGTAGTAGGGGAACAATGGTTAACAGTAACCACAATTCTGTCAGATTTAGGATACAGATGGAAAAGGATGCTTGTTGCCCTAGGGGCAGGGTGCCGAATTAGGGGAAGGCTAACGACAGTTGGATTAGGCAGGAACTTACGGAAACTGATTGGGAACGGTTGTTCAAGCTAAGCCCACGTTAGGCATGTGGGATTCTTTCAAGGGAATACTGAAAATGTTGCAAGAAAGATTTATGCTGGCTAAGAGGAAGGATAGGAAAGGTAGGATTAGAGAGCTATGGATTACTTGGGATATTGAGGACTTGGTTAGGAAGAAAAGAGAGACGTATGTTAGGTTGAAGCAGCTGGGAACGGAGAGAGCGTTGGAGGAACATAGAGTAGGAGGGAACTGAAACGGGGAGTTAGAAAGGCAAAAAGGGGGCATGAAATGATTTTGGTGGATAGGATTAAGGAAAATCCAAAGGCTTTTTACTCCCATGTTAGGAATAAAAGGGTAGTTAGAGGAAAAATCGGACCTCTTAAGGACGGAGGAGGGGAACTGTGCTTAGAGCCCAAGGGAATGGCGGAGATCCTGAATGAATACTTTGAACATAGAACATAACAGCGCAGAACAGGCCCTTTGGCCCTCGATGTTGCGCCGACCAATTAAGAAAAAGCAATGACCCTCTAACCTAAACCATTCCCTTTTCATCCATAAACTTATCTACTAACCTCTTAAACGCCACCAAATTTGGTGCACTACAACTGCAGCAGGCAGGGCATTCCATACTCTTACCACCCTCTGGGTAAAGAACCTACCTCTGACATCCCTCCTATAACTACTACCCCTTAATTTAAAGCTATGTCCCCTCGTGCTAGCTTTCTCCATCCGAGGGAAAAGGCTATCACTGTCCACCCTTTCTAAACCTCTAATCATCTTATGTTTCAATAAGGTCTCCTCTTAGCCGCCTTCTTTCTAACGAAAACAACATCAAATTCCTCAGCCTCTCTTCATAAGACCTGCCCTCCATACCAGGCAACATCCTGGTAAACCTCCTCTGTACCCCCTTCAATGCCTCCTCATCTTTCTTATAATGCGGGGACCAGAACTGTACACAATACTCCAAGTGCGGCTGCACTAGAGTTTTGTTCAGTTGCAACATGACGTTGCAGCTCCAAAACTCAATCCCCCTACCAATAAAAGCTAAGACTCCGAATGCCTTCTTAACAACCTTATTGACTTGATTGCCAACTTTCAGGGATCTATGCACATATACACCAAGGTCCCTCTGTTCTTCAACACTATTAAGAGTCCTACCATTAGCCCTATACTCTACACATTTGTTATTCCTGCCAAATAATGGGATGAAGGAGTACAATATAAGGGGTAGGAGTCTTAGCTGTGTTGTGGAGCAGAAGGATCTCGGGATCCGGGTCCATAGGAATCTTAAATTGGCCTCGCAGGTGGAGGAAGTGGACAAGAAGGCGTATGGTGTACTGGCCTTCATTAATCGAGGAAGAGAGTTCAGGAGTCAGGAGGTAATGATGCAGCTCTATAAGACCCTTGTCAGACCCCAGTTGGAGTATTGTGCGCAGTTCTGGTTGCCTCATTATAGGAAGGAAGTAGAGGCTATTGAGAGGGTTCAGAGGAGATTTACAAGGATGCTGCCTGGATTGGGAGGCAGGCCTTATGAAGATAGGTTGAGGGAGCTGGGACTCTTCTCACTGGAGAGATGTAGGTTGAGAGGCGACCTGATAGAGATTTATAAAATGTTGAGAGGAATACATAGGGTGGACTCTCGGAGACTATTTCTCTGAGCGGAAATGGTCAGTACGAGAGGACACAGATTTAAGGTGCAGGGAAGCAAATACAAAGGAGATGTCAGTGGTAGGTTTTTCACTCAGGGTGGTGAGTGAATGGAATCGACTGCCGTCGGAGGTTGTTGAGGCAAACTCACTGGGGTCTTTTAAGAGACTTCTGGATGAGTATATGGAAAAGAATAGGATGGGGGTTATAGATAGGTCTGTGGATTGGTAGGTGTGATCGGTGCAACTCGTGGGCCGAAGGGCCTGTTTGTGCTGTATTGTTCTACGTTCTATGTTCAAAGTGAATTACCTCACACTTTTCCGCATTGAACTCCATTTGCCACCCCTCGGCCCAGCTCTGTAACTTGTCCAAGTCTCTCTGCAAACTATAACACCTCTCTTCGCTATCTACCACTCCTCCGACTTTGGTGTCATCCGCAAATTTACTAATCCATCCTTCAATACCCTCATCCAGATCATTTATAAAAATTACAAACAGCAGGGGCCCAAAAACAGATCCCTGAGGTACACCACTTGTAACCGAACTCCATGATGAATAATTTCCATCAACCACCACCCTCTGTCTTCTATCAGCTAGCCAATTCCTGATCCAATTAGCTAAGTCACCCTCAATCTCATACATCTGCATTTTCTGCAGAAGCCTTCCATGGGGCACCTTATCGAACACCTTACTAAAGTTCATATATACCACACCAACTGCCTTATCCCCATCCAGCTCTTTGGTCACTTTTTCAAAAAACTCAGTAAGGTTAGTAAGGCATGACGTACCCATCAGTATTAACGAAGGAGAGGGCCTTGTTGACTGGTCCTGTTTCTGAGGGAGCTGTAAATCAGTTGAGAGAAATATCCATACTGAAGGAGGAAGTGGTAGGTAGTTTTAATGCTACTTCTAGGATAAATCTCTGGGGCCTGATGGCATTTATCCCAGGCTGCTTCGGGAAGGGTGAGGTGAAATTGCTGGGCCTCTGATGCAAATCTTTGTCTCTTCTTTGGACTGGGTGAGGTTCCATAGGCCTGGAGAATAGCTAATGTTGTACTGTTATTTAAAAAGGGTAGTAGGGATAACCCTGGAAAATTATAGGCTGGTGAGTTTGATGTCAGTGATAGGGAAGCTGTTGGAGGGGATTCTTAAAGATAGGATGTATAGGCACTTAGAGCGTTGCGATCTGATTAGGGATACGCAGCATGGCTTTGTTTAAAGGGATGTTGTGCCTTACGAATCTGGTAGAATTTTTTGAGGAGGTAATGAAAGCAGTCAACCAAGGGTGAGCCGTTGATGTCTGTATGGATTTCAGTAAGGTGTTTGACAAAGTCCCTCGTGGGAGGTTAGTTGAAAAGATCAAAGCTAATGGAATACAAGGACAGGTAGCTAGATGGATAAGTAACTGGCTTCGTGACAGGAGACAGAGTAATAGTGGAAGGGTGTTTTTCTAGCTGGAGGTCCGTCACTAGTGGTGTGCTGCAGGGCTCGGTACAGGGACCTCTCCTATTTGTAATATCTATAAATGGCTTAGAAGAGGGAATAAGTGGAGTGATCAAGTTTGCAGACGATACAAAGATGGCTGGACTTGCAGGTGATGAGGAGCATTGTCAGGCAATACTGCAGGACATAGGCTGGTAGGTTGGGCAGACAGATGGCAGATGGAATTCAATCCTGATAAATGTGAGGTGATGCATTTCGGGAGAAAGAATGTAGGGGGGAGGTATATGATAACGGGTAGACCTATTAAGAGTATAGAAACGCAGAGGGACGTAGGGGTGCAGGTGCACAAGTCCCTGAAGGTGGCAGAGCAGGTGGAGAAGGTTGTGAAGAAAGTATATGGTATGCTAGCCTTTATAGGAAGGGGTATAGAGTACAAGAGCTGGCCTGTAATGTTGCAGTTGTATAAAACGTTGGTTAGACCTCATTTGGAATACTGCGTCCAGTTCTGGTCGCCCTACTACCGGAAGGACATGGAGACTCTGGGGAGAGAGTGCAGAGGAGGTTTACCAAGATGCTGCCTGGTGTGGAAGGTCTGAGTTATGAGGAGAGGTTAGGCAAGTTGCGGCTGTTTTCCTTTAGAAAGACGTAGACTTAGAGGAGATCTAACAGGTGTACGAGATTGAGGGCTATAGATAGAGTAAACAGGGTTAAGCTTTTTCCTAGGATGGACTCAAATAGCAGGAGGGGTCATGGGCTTAGGATAAGGGGGGTAAAGTATAATTTGGATGCTAGAGGGAGTTTTTTTTCTCACAGGGTGGTGGGGGTATGGAATGCGCTGCCAAGTAAAGTGATGGAGACAGGTACTCTGGAGTTATTTAAGAAATACTTAGATGGGCACATGAACAGAATAGGAATGGAGGGGTATAGAAAACTGATTTAAAATAGGGATCATGAACCTTGGGAGTTCCCTGGAAAGTGTGTAAATTGTCGATGACATTGATGTATTTGATTTATTCTACAGATACTTTGGTTCGCCTTGTCTACCAAGGGGCATACGTGCGATGGGTCATGAGAGGGCTGCTCTTGGATTTTTTTTCGGGAGTGTCCTAGTGCTTCACATCGTTAGTGTACACTTGACCTGGACCATTTGATGGGCAACATGACAGCTCACTGAGCTATCACTGTGCTGTGCAGACACATGGATTTGGGCCTGTGTCTGTGGGAATTTGCGCATTCTCCCCGTGCTTGCGTGGGTTTTCTCCGGATGCTCTGGTTTCCTCCCACATCCCAAAGATGTGCTCTTAGGCTGATTGGCAGGACAAATTCTCCCTAAATTGTCTCAAATTTGGTTCTAATCCATAGATCTATAAACACAAAGGGATGACAGGGATCATGGGTAGAAGTGGGAACATCGAGGTGGCGGCGTGGGCTCGTTGGGCTGAAGGGTCTGTTTCCCGTGCTGTTTTGTTCTTTGTAATTATCTCAGTCCCATTGCTGCAGGAGTTCTGAGGCCCAACCATCTTCAACTGGTTCATCAATTATCTTCCATTATAAGGTTAGAAGCTGGGAATGTTTGCTGATGATTGTGTTCAGCACCGTTTGTGACTCTTCATACTAAAGCAGTCTGTGTCCAAATGTAGCAAGACCTGAACATTATCAAGACTTGGGCTGATAAATAGTAGGCAATAGTCATCTGCAACGAGAAAGAATCTCCCATTGACATTCACTAGTATTGGCATTGTTGAATTCCCCACTGTTAACATCCTAATGGTTACCATTGACCAGAAATTAAATAGACCAGCCATGTACATACTGTAGCTATCAGACCAGGCCAGAGGCTGGGAATTCTACAGGGAGTAGCACTTTCTGCCTGATTCTTCAAAGCCTTCCACCATGAACAAGTAAGCAATGTAATGGAAACTCTCCATTTGCCTGCACGAGTGTGGCTCCAATGAACATTCAAGAAGCTCGACACCATCCAGCTTGCCTACTTGTTTGGCACTCCATCCACCATTTAAACATTCATTCCCTTCATTACTAATGCACCATTGACAGGATACACTATAGCAGCTTACCAACATTCCTTTCACAGCCCAAACCTGCATCGTCTAACACCTGGAGGGACAAAGGCACGGGAACATCATGACCTGCATGTTCCCTTGCATGTTGTACACCATCCTAATGTGGAAATATATCACCCATTCCTTTACCTTTGCTGAGTAAAATTCTTGGAACTCCTTTTCTAATGTACTGTGGGTGTATCTATACCACATGGACTGCATCAGTTCTAGAAGGCAACTCACTACCACCTTCACGGAATCATGAAGTGCAAAAGATACCCTTTAGCTCATTAAACCTGCATCTGCATATGAGAAGCACCCAAGCTTCTCACCTAAATCATTTGCCAGCACTTGGCCCATAGCCTTGAATGTTATGATGTTCCAAGTGCTCATCCAAGTACTTTTTAAAGGAACCAAAAGGGAAAATGCTGGAAAATCTTAGGAGGTCTGGCAGCATCTGTAAGGAGAGAAAAGAACTAATGTTTCGAGTCCAGATGACCCTTTGTCAAAGCTAAAAAGCATTAAAAAGTGGGAGATATAGTGCAGAGTGAGGGAATGAAAGATGAGTCATAGCCACAGAAACCGGGGAAAAGACAGCCATTAGCAATCTTTGACTAAGGATCATCTGGACTCAGAATGTTAGCTCTTTTCTCTCCTGACAGATGCTGCCAGACCTGCTGAGCTTTTCCAGCATTTTTCTTTTGGTTTTGGATTCCAGCACCCGCAGTAATTTACTTTCATCTTTTTAAAGGATGAGGCATCCTGCCTCTAGTACCCTCCCAAGCAGAGCATCCAGACCATCACTATCCTCTGGGTTTAAAAAAAAAGTTTTTCCTCACATTCTCCCCTGAACCTCATGCTCCTCATCTTTAACTTTGTGTTCCCTCGTGACTGACCCTTCAACTAAAGAGAACAGCTGCTCCTTATCCACTCTGTCCATGCCCCTCATAATCTTGGACATCTCAATTAGGTCATCCTCGGTCTTCTCTGCTCCAACGAAAATGACCCAAGCCTATGCAACCTCTGTTCATAACTTAAATGTTGCAGCCAGGCAGCATCCTGATGAATCTCCTCTGCAATCAGTGCTTACTATTCTGGTGACCAGAACTGCACGCAGTATTCCAGCTGTGGCCTCACTGAAGTTAGAACATAGAACATAGAACAATACAGCACAGAACAGGCCCTTCGGCCTTCGATGTTGTGCCGACCAAAATAAAAAGCAACTATAACAAAAGTTCTATAGAAATGCAACATGATCTCCCCGCTTTTATAATTAATGCCTTGATTGATAAAGGCAAGTGTCTCATATGCCTTTGTCACCACTCTATTAACATGCCTTTCTGCCTTCAGAGATTTGTGGACAAACACACAATGTCTATTTGTTCCACAGAACGCCCTAGTTTCCTACCATTCATTGAATATTTCTTTGTCAAATTATTCCTCCCAAAGTTCGTCACCTCACACTTCACCGTTAAATTCCTTCTGCCACTTATCTGTCCATTTGACCATTCCATCTATATCTTCCTACAGCCAAAGCACTCACTATTAAACACTTAGTCAATCTTTGTGTCATCTGTAAACTTACTGACACCCTCCCACCCTCTCACTGCCAAATAATGATCTATGTCATTTATATAAATGATGAACAATATGGGCCCAACACAGATCTCTGTGGTACACCACCGAACACTGGCTTTCAGTCACTAAAGGAGCCTCTGTCATCACCCTTTGTCTCCTCTAACTGAGCCAATTTGGAATCCACTTTATCAAATTACCCTGTATCCCATGTGAATTTACCTTCCTTACAAGCCTTCCATATAGGACCTTGTCAAAAGCTTTGCTAAAATCCATATAAACTGCATTGAATTTTTTTGAGAAGGTGACCAGATGAGTGGACGAGGGTGGTGCAATCAATCAAATTTGTTAGGATGACCTCCCCCTGATGAAACCATGCTGACTATCCCTGATTGAATCTTGTATTTCCAAGTAAAGATTGATGCTGTCCTTCAGAATTTTTTCCCAATAGTTTCCCTCGCACTGACATGAGACTTGCTGCTCTGTAGTTCCCTGACTTATTGCTACAAGAAGATTTACAAGGATGTTGCCTGGATTGGGAGGCATGCCTTATGAAGACAGGTTGAGGGAGCTGGGACTGTTCTCCCTGGAGAGACGAAGGTTGAGAGGAGACCTGATAGAGGTTTACAAGATGTTGAGAGGAATAGATAGGGTGGACTCTCAGAGACTATTTCCCAGGGCTGAAATGGTCACGACGAGAGGGCACAGATTTAAGGTGCAGGGAAGCAAGTACAGAGGGGATGCTAAGGGAAAGTTTTTCACTCAGAGGGTGGTGAGTGAATGGAATCGGCTGCCGTCGGTGGTGGTCGAGGCGAACTCGCTGGGGTCTTTTAAAAGACTTCTGGATGACTATATGGGATCCAATGGGATTGGGGGTTATAGATCGGTCTATGGCTGGGTAGGTTTTGATGTGTTCGGCACAACTTGTGGGCCGAAGGGCCTGTTTGTGCTGTAGTGTTCTATGTTCTATTCTCAATCTCCTCCTAGTTTTGATTTTCTGTTTCCTTTGTTTTCAGAGGGCAGCTCTGTAGGATCTTGCCATGAGTGGCTTCGTGATCTGTAGTCCTTTTGGTATCTTGTCTGCTTTCTTGCACCTTTTAAAAATCTTGCCATTGGCAGGTTTTCTGGATGAATATTACTTGTCCCATGACAGTTCTTTTTGCCTTTTTCACCAAAAAGCATTTTATTCATTAATCTCTCCTTCCCTCTGCCCTATCACAAACCTTTCCTTTTGTTCTTCCTCGTCGCTCTCTCCTTTTCACTCGTACATTTTTAACCTTTTCCCAGTTCAGTATTGTGCGCAGTTCTGGTCGCCTCACTATAGGAAGGGTGTGGAAGGTATTGAGAGGATGCAGAGATTTATAAGGATGTTGCCTGGATTGGGAGGCAGGCCTTATGAAGATAGGTTGAGGGACCTGGGACTCTTCTCACTGGAGAGACGTAGGTTGAGAGGTGACCTGATAGAGGTTTATAAAATGTTGAGAGGAATAGATAGGGTGGATTCTCAGAGGCTATTTCCCAGGGCTGAAATGGTCGCTACGAGAGTCACTCCTAAAAGTGATTCGTGGGTAACTATTAGGAGGGGTAAGAAGCAATCGGGTAGACAATCCCCTGGGGCTGTTCCCCTCCGAAACAAATTTTCTGTCTTGGAGGCTACAGTTGAGGAAGAATCAACTGGAGAGGACCAAAGGGAGCAGGTCTCTGGGGGTGAGCCTGCTGAGAATGCTCAGGTGGGTAGGGAGAATAAGAGATTGGGCCTAGTAATTGGAGACTCCATAGTTAGAGGGACAGATAGGAGGGTAAATAGTAATAAAAGTGACTCAGGGCTGGTGTGTTGCCTCCCAGGTGCTGGAGTCCAGGATGTCACAGATAGGGTTTTTAGGATTCTTAAGGGAGAGGGGAGTCAACCCCAAGTCATAGTTCATGTAGGGACACATGATATAGGTAGGAAAAGGGAAGGGGATATTAAACAGAAATTTATGGAGTTGGGGTGGAAGCTTAGGGCCAAAACTGGCAGAGTGGTTATCTCTGGACTCTTGCCTGTGCCAAGGGATAGTTTGGAGAAGAATAGAGAGAGGGAATGTTTGAACTCGTGGCTACGGGGATGGTGCAGGAGGGAGGGGTTCAGGTTCCTGAACAATTGGGACTCATTCTGGGATAGGTGGGACCTCTACAAGAGAGATGGTCTACACCTGAACCAGAGGGGAACTAATATCTTGGGGGGAAAATTTGCTAAGGCTATGCAGGGGGCTTTAAACTGATTCAGGGGTGGTGGGATCCTAAATAGTTGGGGTGCTAAGAGGGATGAGAGTAAGGGGGTCATAGAGGAAAGCTGTAAAACACAGCAGCATACGGGTGGGTTAGGGCATGGTTTGAAATGCATATACTTTAGTGCAAGGAGTATTCGCAATAAGGGGGAGGAACTTGCAGCTTGGACCAGTACCTGGAACTTCGATGTCGTGGCCATTTCAGAGACTTGGGTAGAGCAGGGACAAGAATGGATGTTGCAAGTTCCGGGGTTCAAATGCTTCAGTCAGAGGAGAGAAGGAGGTAGAAGAGGGGGAGGAGTGGCATTATTAGTCAAAGACTGTATCACAGTGACAGAGAAGAAGTTTGATGAGGACTTGTCTGTTGAGGTAGTATGGGCTGAGATTAGAAACAGGAAAGGAGAGGTCACCCTGTTGGGAGTCTTTTATAGACCTCCTAAATGCTCTAGAGAGGTTGAGGAAAGGATTGCCACGTCAATTCTGGTCAGGAGTGAAAGTAATAGGGTAATTGTTATGGGGGACTTTAACTTTACTAATATTGATTGGAATAGCTACAGCTCTAGCTCATTAGAGGGGTCAGTTTTCGTACAAAGTGTGCAGGAAGGTTTTTTGATTCAGTATGTAGATAGGCCAACTAGAGGTGAGGCTACATTGGATTTGGTGCTGGGCAATGAGCCAGACCAGGTGTTAGGCTTGGAAGTTAGTGAACATTTTGGTGATAGTGACCACAATTCGGGTACGTTCACCTTAGTGATGGATAGGGATAGGCATGAAGCTGGGGGCAGTAGTTATAGCTGGGGAAGGGTAATTATGAGGCCATCAGGAGAGAATTAGGGTGCATAGGTTGGACTAGGAAACTACAGGGACTGGGAACATCTGAAATGTGGAGCTTCTTCAAGGAGCAGCTGCTGTGAGTCCTTGATAAGTATGTCCCTGTCAGGCAAGGAGGAAATGGTCGAGTAAGGGAACCTTGGTGTATGAAAAAAGTTAATTCGCTGGTTAAAAGGGAAAAAGGAGGCTTATGTCAGGATGAGGCTTGAAGGCTCAGTTAGTGCAATGGATAGCTATAGATTAGCCAGGAGGTAGCTAAAGAGTGAGTTGAGGAGAGCTAAGAGGGGACACGAGAAGACTTTGGCTGATAGGATTAAGGAGAATCCTAAAGCTTTCTTTAGATATGTTAAGAATAGAAGATTGGTTAGGACAAGACTAAGGCCAGTCATAGACAGCAGTGGGAAGTTGTGCGTGAAGCCTGAAGAGATTGGAGAGGTACTGAATAAATATTTCTCTTCGGTATTCACGCAGGGTGATGTAAATGTAGTTATGGAGAACACTGAGGTACAGGGTAGCAAACTGGAAGGTATCGAAGTAGATAAGGAGGATGTGCTAGATATTCTCGAGGGTTTGAAGTTGGATAAGTCCCCTGGGCCGGACGGGATTTACCTTAGGATTCTCTGGGAGGCAAGAGAGGAGATTGCAGAGCCTCTGGCTCTGATCTTCAGGTCCTCGTTGGTTACGGGTGTGGTTCCGGAGGACTGGAGGATAGCGAATGTGGTCCCATTGTTAAGAAGGGGAAGAGAGACCTTCCAGGGAATTATAGGCCAGTGAGTCTTACTTCTGTTGTGGGCAAAGTATTGGAGAGAATAATTAGGATAGGATTTATAGTTATTTAGAGAGTAATGAATTGATTGGAGATAGTCAGCATGGTTTTGTGAAGGGTAGGTCGTGCCTTACTAACCTCATTGAGTTTTTTGAAAAAGTGACCAAAGAGGTGGATGGGGGTAAGGGCGGTTGATGTGGTAATATGGACTTTAGTAAGGCGTTTGATAAGGTGGCCCATGGAAGACTTCTGCAGAAAATGCAGATGTATGGGATAGAGGGTGATTTAGCTAATTGGGTTCGGAATTGGCTAGCAGGTAGAAGACAGAGGGTGGTGGTTGATGGGAGATATTCATCTTGGAGTTCGGTGACAAGTGGTGTACCTCAGGGGTCTGTTTGGGGGCCCCTGCTGTTTGTAATTTTTATAAATGATCTGGATGAGGGTATTGAAGGATGGATTAGTAAATTTGCAGATGACACTAAGTCGGTGGAGTGGTAGATAGTGAAGAGGGGTGTTATAGTTTGCAGAGGGACTTGGACAAGTTGCAGAGCTGGGCCTAGAGGTGGCAAATGGAGTTTAATGTGGAAAAGTGTGAGGTAATGCACTATGGCAGAAATAATAAATGTGTAGAGTATAGGGCTAATGGTAGGATTCTTAGTAGTCTTGATGAACAGAGGAATCTTGGTGTGTATGTGCATAGATCCCTGAAAGTAGGCAGTCAAGTCGAGAAGGTTGTTAAGAAGGCATATGGGGTCTTAGCTTTTATTGGTAGGGGGATTGAATTTCGGAGCCGCAACGTCATGTTGCAACTGTACCAAACTCTAGTGCGGCCGCACTTGGAGTATTGTGTGCAGTTCTGGTCCCCGCATTATAAGAAAGATGTGGAGGCATTGGAGAGGGTACAGAGGAGGTTTACAGGATGTTGCCTGGTATGGAGGGCAGGTCTTATGAAGAGAGGCTGAGGGATTTGAGGTTGTTTTCGTTAGAAAGGAGGCGGCGAAGAGGGGACCTAATTGAAACATATAAGATGATTAGAGGTTTAGATAGGGTGGACAGTGATAGCCTTTTTCCTAGGATGGAGAAAGCTAGCACGAGGGAACACAGCTTTAAATTAGGGGGTGATAGTTATAGGACGGATATCAGAGGTAGGTTCTTTACCCAAAGGGTGGTTCGGGAGTGGAAAGCCCTGCCTGCAGCAGTTGTAGATGCGCCAAGTTTGGTGGCGTTTAAGAGGTTAGTTGATAAGTATATGGAGGAGAAGGGAATGGTTTAGTTTGGAGGGGCATTGCTTTTTATATTGGTCGGCGCAACATCGAAGGCCAAAGGGCCTGTTCTGAGCTGTAATGTTCTATGTTCTACAGGTTTAAGGTGCTAGGGAGCAGGTGCAGAGGAGATGTTAGAGGTAAGTTTTTCACTCAGGGTGGTGAGTGAATGGAATCGGTTGCCGTCAGTGGTGGTAGAGGCGAACTCGCTGGGGTCTTTTAAAAGACTTCTGGATGAGTACATGGGATTTACTGGGATTGGGAGTTACAGATAGGTCTATGGCCTGGTAGGTACTGATATGATCGGCACAAGTTGTGGGCCGAAGGGCCTGTTTGTGCTCTAGTGTTCTATGTTCTATGTTAACTCTTCTTCAATAGCAGCACCACATTAGCTGTTTCCCAGTCGTCTAGCAGAGGAATTGAAAATTTGGGTCAGAGCCTCTGCAATCTGCTCTCTTACCTCTCACACCACCCTGGAGCACAGTTCATCCAGTCCTAGAGATTTGACCACTTTTAAGCTTGCTAATTCCTTGTCCTTCCCTATGTCAATTTGCTCAAGTATCTCAGACTGTCTTTAAGTTCCATCCCTTCATTCTCATTCTTTAGGATGAAGATGGATGTGAAGTATTCACTCAACGCTCCACCCATTGCCTCCCTAGAGCCACGCTCTTGCCTTGGTTATTCTCTTCCCATTGACATACTTGTAGAATATCTTGGAATTTTCTCTTTTACCAGCCAGAGCTTTCTCATATTCTCTTTGCTCTCCTAATTGCTTTCCATCCTGCATTTTCTGTACTTCAGTAATGCGTCTGGACAGAGAGGTGTAGAAGGCATTCAACATGTTGGTTTCATTTGTCAGAACGTTGAATACAGGAGTTGGGATATCTTGCAAGACACTAGTAAGGCTACACTTGGAATATTGTGTACAGTTCTGATCACTTTTTATAGAAAGCCATGATCTTGATGAATGGTGAAACAGGCTCGAAAGCCAAATGGCTTCCTCCTATTCCTATGTTCTATATTAAGTCTGTCTATTTTGTTTTCTACTATCCTGATGATATCATAGTAATGAAGTTACCTCAAATGCAGCCTCTTGAGTGACTCCCACAGTTTGAATGAACAAAATGTGTTCTTATTTTGTGACCAAATAGTTCTTTCCCTAACCTCCAGCTTCAAGTATGTTTACATTCGTGAGCGGCATGACTTGAATGTCGATGGACGAAAGATTTGGGTGATTGTGGCAAAATCTGTTCCGGGATTACCAGAGAAATCTGGCATCATTAGAGTGAAAGACTATCACCAAACCTTGGCATTGGAAAGTGATGGCAAACAAGGCACCAAAGGTACCGATACCAGATATTTGACTCTGTATTGTTCCCTGAAAGACTTCTTTAATGTTTAATGATAAATGGGAATTAATATCAATACAATAGGTTGTGACTCTAGTCATCCAAGTTAGTTTGTATATGGAGAGAGCATTTTGAGTGACGTAGCAGCAGTAGATAGCTACAGGCACATGAGTGCAGGTAAGATACAGGACTTTATCACCCTTACAGCGAAAGATATTTGAGCCAATCGGATTCTTGCTGGTAGGTACAGGTATAACAGTGGGATACAGGATTGTGAAAACTAATCATTGAATCATAGAATCCTACATTGCAGGAATCCTACATTGCAGGAGACCACAATTGTTCTGTTGAGTCTGCACCGACTACAATTCCACCAAGATCTATCCTCATAATCTCATGTATTTGCACTAACTAGTTCCCCTGACATTAAGGGGAAATTTAGTATGACTAAATATCCACCTAACCCACACATCTTTGGACTTAGTCATCCATTCTAATGATGATCTGGGTACAGGACTGGTGGAAACTCGTCATCAGGGTGTAAAACTGGGATACAGAACTGGTTGTCATGATGTAACACTGGATTCAGAACTGGTGATTGGTTGGACAGGATGGTGGTACAGTGGTTTGCACTGCTACTTCACAGTGCTGGGGACCTGGGTTTGATTCCTAGCTTGGGTCACTGTCTGTGTGGAGTCTGCACGTTCTGCCTGTGTCTGCGTGGGTTTCCTTCGGGTGCTCCTGTTTCCTCCCAAAGCCTGAAAGAAGTGCTGACTTAGTGCATTGGCTTGCTAAATTCTCCATCAATGTACCTAAACAGGTGCCGAAGTGTGGCAACTAGGGGATTTTCACAGTAACTTCATTGCAATGTTAATGTAAGCCTACTTGTGACACTAATAAATAAACTTCAAAACTGATGGGGACTGGTTATCATAGTGCAACACTGGACACAACTGGTTGACATGATGTAATACTGGTATACAGCACTGATGGGGACTAGCAAGGGGGGTGGGAATCAGAATAACAGTTCAAGTGTAGAAACTAGGGATGAGTGTGGGACCAAGGCCAGGCTGGCTAAGAGGAAGAGCAGGCTGAGAGAAGTTGAACTCTTTGGGCCTTGAAGTCTGGAATGCATCTGCTTCAATGCAAGGAGTATAACAGATAAGACAGATGAACTTAGAGCCTTGATTCATGCGCGGAACTTGGATGTGGTTGTGATACTGGAGACTTGGTTAAAAGAGAGACAGGACTGGCAGTTAAATATTCTGGGATATAAGTATTTTGGATGAGAGGGAGGGAAATGTAAAAGAGGTGGGGAGTTACAATACTAGTTGGGGAATATATTCAGTAAGAGGCCTGACAACAATTTTAAATCCAACTGATTTATTTGATAGTAAACTTGCTAGCTTTTGGTGTTTGTGCCTTCGTCAGGCAAATGAGGTGTTCTAGTCTCCAAAAGCACACATTAGCACAGACAGTTTACAGATTGCTGATTAGAATGCGAATCCTTACACCTAATCTGCTATTTCAGTCTTAAAATGGCTAACAATGTGGGTGGAAGGAGCACTGAGCACAGGTTAGAGAGATGTGTATTGTCTCCAGACAGCACAGTGAGTGAGGTTTTTTGCTAACCCAGAAATATATTACAGCCGTACAGAGGAAGCACATCTTGGAGGAATCGTATAATGAGACACTGTGGGTAGAGCTCACACAAGAAGGGGACAGTTACTATTTTGGGGATGTGCTACAGGCCTCCCAACAGTCCAAGGGATGTTGAGGAACAGATATGTAAGCAGAATCTGGACAGGTGTAGAAATAATAGGGTTGTTGTAGTGGGAGACTTTAATTTTCCTCATACCGATTGGAAATCCCTTAGGCCTAATGATCCGATGGTAAGGAATTTAAGTGTGTCCAGGAATGTTTTTTGGAACATATGTAGATAATGTGACTAGAGAGGAGACTGCACTGGACCTAGTACTAGAGAATGAGTCCGCCTAAGTCATCAAAGTTGCAGTGGGGGAGCATGTGAGGAACAGTGACCACAATTCTGTAAACTTACAGATACTTTTGGAAAAGGACGAGTGTTGCTGTAGAGTTAAGATGCTAAATTGGGGAAGGCTAACTACAACTGGATTAAGCAGCATTTGAAGGCTGTTGTTTGGGAGAGGCTGTTTGAGAATAAATTCAAATCTGGCATGTGAAAGTCTCTTAAGGAGCAGTTGATCAGAGTGCAGGACAAGCATTCTGACAGCCTGTGAAAAGGAAGGGCAGGATTCAGGAACTGTGGATGACCAGGGAAATTGCAATACTAATCAAAAAGAAAAAGGATGTGTATGTAAGGTCCACGCAACTAAAAACAGATGAAGCATTTTAGGAATACAAGGAAAGTCAAAAAGAGCTCAAACAAGGGGTTAGGAGGGCAAAAAGGGTCACAATGTCTTTGGCAGACAGGATTAAGCAAAGTCCAAGGTATTTTATACATATATTAAGAAAAGAGGACAGCTAGAGAAAGAGTTGGTCCACTCAAGGGCAAAGAGGAGAAATTGTGTCGAACCAAAAGAAGTGGGTGAGATCCTTAACAAATATTTTGCATTGGTATTCACAAAGGAGTGGGACACACTGATTAGTGGTGCCTCAGAGGGATGTGTTAACTCTTTAGAACAAGTCATTGTTATCAGGGAGGAAGTGTTAAGTGAATTAAAAAATACAAAGGTACACAAATCTCCATGGCCAGATGGCATCTATTTCAAATTGAGGGAGACGAGATAAAATTACTGGGCTCCTAACAGAAATCTTGGATTCCTCGCTGGCCACAAGTGAGGCCCAAGAGGATTGGATAATCAATGTTGTCCTATTATTTAAAAAGGATAGCAAGGATAACACAGATAATTACAGGCCAGTGAGCTTGATGTCAGTGATAGTGAAATTGTTGGAGAATATCCTTAGAGATACGATCTATACACATTTGGAACTGAACGGTCTTATTAGTGACTGACAGTATGATTTTGTATGTCGGAGGTCATGTCTCACTAATTTGATTTTTTTTTTTGAGGAGGCGACAAAAAAGATTGAGGGAAAGGTCATGGATGTTGTCTCCGTGGACTTCAGTGAAGCATTTGACAAGGTCCCTCATGGCAGGCTGATATAAAAGATTAAATCTCACGGGATCGGGGGTGAACTAGCTAGATGGATTCCGAACTGGCTTGGCCATAGAAAACAGGATAGTGGTGAGGGTGTTTTTCTGAATGGATGCCTGTAACTAATGGTGTTCCGCAGAGCTCAGTAATGGGACCTCTGCTATTTGTAATATATATAAATGATTTGGAAAAAATCGTAGCTGGTTTGATTTGCAAGTTTGCAGATGACACTCAGATTCCTGGAGTTGTGGATAATGATGAAGATTATCAGAGAACACAGCAGGATATAGGCTGGAAAATTTGGGCAGAGAAATGGCAGATGGAATTTAACATGGAAAATGTGAGGTGATGCATTTTAGTAGATCCAATTCAGGTGGGAGCTATAAAATAAATGGCAGAACCATCAGGAGCATACACACACAGATCCCAATATACAGGTCCACAGATCCTTAAAAATGGCAGCACAGATGGAGAAGGTAGTGAAGAAAACATATAGCATGCTTGCCTTCATCAGAGAGGGCATTGAGTATAAAAGTTGGCAAATTATGTTAGTTGTATAAAATGTTGCTTTGGCCACATTTGGAATACTGTGTCCAATTTTGGAGAGAATACAGGGAAGGTTTCAGGATGTCGCCTGGTATGGAGGGCATTAAATATGAGGAGAGATTGAATAAACTGGGATTGTTTTCCCTGGAGAAACGGAGGCTGAGGGGCAACCTGATAGAAGTTATGAGAGGTATGGATAGAGTGAATAGTTGGAAGCTTTTTTCCAGGGCAGAAATGACAATTACAAGGGGGCACAAGTTCAAGATGAGGGAAAGGTTCAGTGGAGATTTGCAAGGGAAGTTTCTTTAACAGAGTGGTGGGGGCCTGGAATGCTCTGCCAAGTGACATGGTTGAGATAGACACATTAGCCACATTTAAGACTTATTTGGATAGAAACATGAACAGATGGGGAATAGAGGGATTTAAGCGATTGGCCTAGATAGGACATCGTGATCAATGCAGTCTTGGAGGGTCAAAGGGTTTCTTGTCTGTTGTACTGTTCTTTGGTTGACACAGTGTAACACTGGATCCAATATGGTCATCATGGTCTACACTAGGATACGGGGCCTGTTGGGAACTGGTTGCCACTCATGACTTTAGTGAAAACAGTTAGAGGTGTAACATTGCAGTGCCTGATAGTTTAGTTGGAAAAGGCCGAGTGAGCAGTAGATCTCAGTTTTGATCCTTAATTGGGTGAGGTGCAGGTGGACAGGTGTCCCCTATGGGACTATATCGCAGGCTGGTCAGTATCTTAATCCAAGGATAGAATTGAAAGTCTGAAAGAAGACCTTTGGAGATGATCACAGCCATTCCTTGACTTCACTCAGCATCTTTTCAAGTCAAATTCTGTCAGCCCCTTTCACATTTTGACATACTGTAGTTACCAAAAACTTAGATTGTTAAACTTATCTATCGTCTGTTTTACAGCTGTCATTTTATTCTTTCAGTGTTTATGCATTACTTCGATAACCCTGGGGGTATGATCCCAACTTTCCTTGTTAACTGGGCAGCAAAGGTAAGTGAGTATTTTGGTGATGTGGTAGCTTTATTTATAGAAAGTAATGTGTGTTATTATACAAAGAATGAATGTTTACAACTTCTAGTTGTGCCAAGAAGTAGTGGCTGGAATTCTGGAATCATCAGTTAAATGGATGAAGAGAATCTAGGTTCATTCTTTCACTGAAATAGCTCAATACCAGCAGAGTGAGAAGGTCAAAGAAGCTGAAGATCAGTCTCCTGACACCTGTCCTGACACAGCTAACTTGGGCCCAACCTGGCTGTGTTGCCCAAATCCTGCAATTACTTAGGATTCACTATCTAGGGTTAGACCTGACAGATAGATAAAGAGGTGACTTAGCAATATTGAAGAGTCAGTACTTTCATAAGGATATTGTGAAGGGATAGTAATATCATCACTGGACTAGTAAACTCTGGAGCAGTGCTTTGGGATCTTGAGTTTGAATCCTACTGTGGCAGATGATGGAATTAAATCTGCAATTAGAAGTCTAACCAAAACCATCAATTGTCCTTCGTTCACAAGTGTCAGGTGGTGAAGGAACCACAAGAGGGGAAAACGTACTTGACCTTGTTGTCCACTTAATTGCTACTCCTTCCACAAACCCTTATGTGATTTGGACTTCAGTTCAAGGAAGCAGCTCACTACCATCTTCTCCAGGGCAATTAGGGATGTGCAATAACTGTTGACCTAGCCAGAAATGCCAATATCCTGTAAATGATTAAAAAGAGAGAAATTCAGAAAAGCAGTTTGTTTAACATGTTTGGCTGAGAAAGGAGTGAAATAAGCACTCAAACTGGGAGACCCTCAATATCTCTTGCTTTTGCCACAGATGGATCTGTTTATAAATCATACAAGCCATCTGTGCAGCTTTACATTTCCATGCTGTATTTAGCATGTACTTACAGAGGAAGGAGATGATCTGATATTAGTCTTTCCATTCCGTGGTAAGAAGTGGATCTAGACTAAAGGGCTGTATAATGGCCAATGCAACACTCCTGCCCTACTCAGAACGTGGAATAGTGGTGTGCATGGTGTTTGTGTGTATGTGCATGCAAAGGTTAGCTTATTTCACTATTGCTCTGGAAATTCTTAAATAAGAGAAAAGCTATTAATGTACAAAAATTAGTTACAAATTAAAAGTACAACTATACTTAAATGTAAATTGAGATTAGCCCATATTCAGTGCAGGCCTGATATGTATTCAAGTTCTGCTATCTTGAGGTTGCAGAGTTCTCTCTGGCATTTCAACAGTGGAAGCTATTGTAGCTGCAGAGTGTTTTAACAGATAAATGTGGTGGGTGGAATCAGGTTTACAGGCAGAAGGTTCTTTACTTCCCTTCTGCAGCATGGTATTCTTAGCTAATGTGTTACTTTACAGCAAACTGATCGTTGTTTTTAGATGCCTTTCTTTGTCTCTCCCTGGATTGAAGCTTTTTTTCCCTGATGCTTCTCTGTGGATTTACCATTTCCCTACCCTGTAAATGCCTTTTTGCAGACAAGGCAAAATGTTGTCCAAATCTTTCTGCAAATGGGTGCAGAGCACTTCAGCATGCAAGGAGTTGCAATGATTGTGACCTGTGCCATTCACAAGTGTTAAGTTTATTCACATCTTACAGTGGCTTTTCAGTTGTGTTCGGAAGGAAAGTTACCAAGTCAATGAGTTTGTGTTTACTATGTTGGAACAATGTGTATGTCTCAGAAATGCATCCTGGTTTCCTCAGGAGCTAAGAGATGATTGAAATGCATACTTTGGTCTGGTAGCCTGGAAGCATATTGAGACTCTGTCTTTAAACCCTGTTCAAGGTTTTTTAACAATGTGACCTTCAGAACTGTTTTTCTAAAATCGGTTGTAATATCAGCAAGATTTTAGAATCCATTGTTAAAGTTGAGATCACAGAGTACTTGGAAGTGCATGATAAAGTAAGACTGAGGCAGCACAGCTTTGAACATAGAACAGTACAGGCCCTTCGGCCCTCGATGTTGCGCCGGCCAGTGGACCCTCTAACCTAAACTATTCCAATATCATCCATATGCCTATCCACTGACCATTTGAATGCCCCCCAAAGTAGGCGAGTCCACAACTGCTGCAGGCAGGGCATTCCACGCCCTCACCACCCTCTGTGTAAAGAACCTGCCTCTGACATCCGTCCTATAACTACCACCTCTTAATTTAAAGTTATGTCCCCTCGTGTTGGTCATCACCATCCGAGGGAAAAAGGCTCTCACTATCCACCCTATCCAATCCCTTGATCATCTTATACGCCTCAATTAGGTCACCGCGTAACCGTCTTCTCTCTAATGAAAATAACCTCAGGTCCCTCAGCCTTTCCTCATAAGGCCTTCCCACCATACCAGGCAACATCCTGGTAAACCTCCTCTGCACCTTTTCCCATGCTTCCACATCTTTCTTATAATGCGGCGACCAGAACTGTACGCAATACTCCAAGTGCGGCCGCACCAGAGTTTTGTACAGTTGTAACATAACCTCACGGCTCCTAAATTCAATCCCTCTACCAATAAATGCTAACACACCGTATGCCTTCTTAACTTTATGAACCTGGGTGCCAACTTTCAAAGAGCTATGTACTTGTACCCCAATGGTTTGAGATGCGTATACTTTAATGCAAGGAGTATTCGCAATAAGGGGGAGGAACTTGCAGCTTGGACCAGTACCTGGAACTTCGATGTTGTGGCCATTTCAGAGACTTGGGTAGAGCAGGGACAGGAATGGATGTTGCAGGTTCCGGGGTACAAATGCTTTAGTCCGAGTAGAGAAGGAGGTAGAAGGGGGGGAGGAGTGGCGTTATTGGTCAAAGACTGTATCACGGTGATAGAAAAGAAGTTTGATGAGGACTTGTCTGTTGAGGTAGTATGGGCTGAGATTAGAAACAGGAGAGGAGAGGTCACCCTGTTTGGAGTCTTTTACAGACCTCCTAATAGTTCTAGAGAGGTTGAGGAAAGGATTGCGAAGTCAATTCTGATTAGGAGTGAAAGTAGTAGGGTAATTGTGATGGGGGACTTAACTTTGCTAATATTGATTGGAATAGCTATAGCTCTAGCTCGTTAGAGGGGTCAGTTTTCGTACAGAGTGTGCAGGAAGGTTTTTTGACTCAGTATGTAGAGAGGCCAACTAGAGGTGAGGCTACATTGGATTTGGTGCTGGGCAATGAGCCAGACCAGGTGTTAGGCTTGGAAGTTAGTGAACATTTTGGTGATAGTGACCACAATTCGGTTACGTTCATCTTAGTGATGGATAGGGATAGGCATGAAGCTGGGGGCAGTAGTTATAGCTGGGGGAAGGGTAATTATGAGGCCATCAGGAGAGAATTAGGGTGCATAGATTGGACTAGGGAACTACAGGGACTGGGAACATCTGGAATGTGGTGCTTTTTCAAGGAGCAGCTGCTGCGAGTCCTTGATAAGTATGTCCCTGTCAGGCAAGGAGGAAATCGACGAGTAAGAGAGCCTTGGTGTATGAAAAAAGTTGATTTGCTGGTTAAGAAGAAAAAGGAGGCTTATGTCAGGATGAGGCTTGAAGGCTCAGATAGTGCAATGGATAGCTATAGATTAGCCAGGAAGGAGCTAAAAAGTGAATTGAGGAGAGCTAAGAGGGGACACGAGAAGATGTTGGCTGATAGGATTAAGGAGAATCCTAAAGCTTTCTTTCGATATGTTAAGAATAGAAGATTGGTTAGGGCAAGATTAGGGCCAGTCATAGACAGCAGTGGGAAGTTGTGCGTGGAGCCTGAAGAGATTGGTGAGGCACTGAATAAATATTTCTCTTCGGTATTCACGCAGAGTGCTGGAAATGTAGTTATGGAGAGCACTGAGGTACAGGGTTGCAAATTGGGGAGTATTGTAGTAGATAGGGAGGATGTGTTAGAAATTCTCGAGGGTTTGAAGTTGGATAAGTCCCCTGGGCCGGACGGGATTTACCCTAGGATTCTCTGGGAGGCAAGAGAGGAGATTGCAGAGCCTCTGGCTCTGATCTTCAGGTCCTCGTTGGTTACGGGTGTGGTTCCGGAGGACTGGAGGATAGCGAATGAGGTCCCATTGTTTAAGAAGGGGAAGAGAGACCTTCCAGGGAATTATAGGCCAGTGAGTCTTATTTCTGTTGTGGGCAAGGCTGATAGGATTAAGGAGAATCCTAAAGCTGATAGGATTAAGGAGAATCCTAAAGCCAGTGAGTCTTACTTCTGTGGTGGGCAAGGTATTGGAGAGAATTATTAGGGATAGGATGTATAGTTATTTAGAGAGAAATGAATTGATTGGGGATAGTCAGCATGGTTTCGTGAAGGGTAGGTCATGCCTTACTAACCTCATTGAGTTTTTTGAGAAAGTGACCAGAGAGGTGGATGGGGGTAAGGCGGTTGATGTAGTATATATGGACTTTAGTAAGGCTTTTGATAAGGTGGCCCATGGAAGACTTCTACAGAAAATGCAGATGTGTGGAATAGAGGGTGATTTAGCTAATTGGATTAGGAATTGGCTGGCAGATAGAAGACAGAGGGTGGTGGTTGATGGGAGATATTCATCGTGGAGTTCGGTGACGAGTGGTGTGCCTCAGGGGTCTGTTTTGGGGCCCCTGCTGTTTGTAATTTTTATAAATGATCTGGATGAGGGTATTGAGGGATGGATCAGTAAATTTGCAGATGATACTAAAGTTGGTGGTGTGGTAGATAGTGAAGAGGGGTGTTTTAGTTTACAGAGTGACTTGGACAAGTTGCAGAGCTGGGCCGAGAGGTGGCAAATGGAGTTTAATGTGGAAAAGTGTGAGGTAATGCACTTTGGCAGGAACAATAAATGTGTAGAGTATAGGGCTAATGGTAGGGCTCTTAATAGTGTTGAGGAACAGAAGGATCTTGGTGTATGTGTCAATAGATCCCTGAAAGTAGGCAGTCAAGTGGATAAAGTTGTTAAGAAGGCATATGGAGTCTTAGCTTTTATTGGTAGGGGATTGAATTTAGGAGCCGCAGCATCATGTTGCAACTGTACAAAACTCTAGTGCGGCCGCACTTGGAGTATTGTGTGCAGTTCTGGTCCCCACATTATAAGAAAGATGTGGAGGCATTGGAGAGGGTACAGAGGAGGTTTACCAGGATGTTGCCTGGTATGGAGGGCAGGTCCTATGAAGAGAGGTTGAAGGATTTGAGGTTGTTTTCGTTAGAAAGGAGGCGGCTAAGAGGGGATCTTATTGAAGCATATAAGATGATTAGAGGTTTAGATAGGGTGGACAGTGATAGCCTTTTTCCTAGGATGGAGAAAGCTAGCACGAGGGGACACAGCTTTAAATTAAGGGGTATGAGTTATAGGACGGATATCAGAGGTAGGTTCTTTACTCAAAGAGTGATTAGGGAGTGGAATGCCCTGCCTGCAGCTGTTGTAGATGCGCCAAGTTTGGTGGCGTTTAAGAGGTTAGTTGATAAGTATATGGATGAGAAGGGAATGGTTTAGTTAGGAGGGGCATTGCTTTTTATTTTGGTCGGCACAACATCGAAGGCCGAAGGGCCTGTTCTGTGCTGTATTGTTCTATGTTCTAAGATCCCTCTGCTTGACAACACTATTAACAACAGCTTTGTCAAGAAGAGATTTGTCATGTCTGACAAATCCATGTGTTACAGTCCTTTTGAGGAGATAACAAGAAATTAGATAAAAGAGAACCAGTGGACATGATTTATTTAGATTTCCAGAAGGCCTTTGACAAAGTGCTGCATAGGAGACTGTCAACTAAGAGCCTGTGTTATTAAGGGTAAGATCCTGGCATGGATAGAGGATTGGCTGACTGGCAGAAGGCAGAGAGTGGGAATAGAAGTCTTTTTTATTTCAGGATGGCAACGAGTGATTAGTGGTGTGTCTCAGGGGTTAGTGCTGGGACCACAACTTTTCACAATATACATCAACAATTTGGAGGAAGGAACTGAAGGCACTGTTGCTACGTTTGCAGATGACACAAAGATATGTAGAGGGACAAGTAGTATTGAGGAAGTGGTGGCGGGGGGGGTGCAGAAGGACTTGGACAGGTTAGGCAAAGAAGTGGCAGATGGAATACAATATGGAAAAGTGTGAGGTTATGCACTTTGGAAGGAGATATGGAGACATAAACTATTTTCTAAATGGGAAATCAGAAACATGGACTGGGGAATCTTTTTTCATGATTCTCAAAGTTAACATGCAGGTTCAGTTGGCAGTTAGGAAGGCAAATGCAATGTTAGCATTCATGTCAAGAGGGCTAGAATACAAGAGCAGGGGTGTACTTCTGAGGTTGTATAAGGCTCTGGTCAGACCTCATTTGGAGGATTGTGAGCAATTTTGGGCTTCTTATCTAAGGAAAGATGTGCTGGCCTTGGAAAAGGTCCAGAGGAAGTTTACAAAATGATCCCTGGAATGAAGAGCTTGTTGTATGAGGAACAGTTGAGGACTCTGGGTCTCTTCTTGGTGGAGTTTAGAAGAGTGAGGGGGATCTTGTTGAAACTTGCAGGATACTGCGAGGCCTGGATAGATTGGATGTGGAGAGGATGTTCCCACCAATAGGGAAAAACTCTAACCAGAGGGCACAACCTCAGGCTGAAGGGACAATTCTTTAAAACCGATATGAGGAGGAATTTCTTCAGCCAAAGAGTGGTGAATTTGTGGAACTCTTTGCCGCTGTGGAGGCCAGGTCATTGAGTGTGTTTAAGGCAGAAATAGATAAGCTCTTGATTGATAAGGAGATCAAGGGTTATGGGAAAAGGCAGGAGATTGGAAATGAGAAAAATATCAGTGAACAGAGAGCAAACTTGATGAGCCAAATGACCTAATTCTGCTGCTGTGTCTTATGGTCTACTGTGCACTGTAACAATATTATGATGAACATAATTCTGTTTTCCACAGAGTGGAGTGCCTTCCTTTCTGAAAGATATGCAGAAAGCTTGTGCTAACTATCCTGAATACTGCAAGAAATCTGGGAGATAATCACCAAGTAGTGATTCAGAGTTAGCCGTCTGAGATGATGAGGAGACTTGTTCCAACTTGCGTCCCTTTTTATTTCCTTTTGCTTTTCTATTTGATTGTAACTAGATTGCACTGTTTTGGTAAAGTGGAGAATCATGATCTCGTCAATAAACACTGTCTCTACCCACTGGCACTGTTTGTACCGTAGAGTATTACAGCGCCACAGAAGATCACACTGTTGGAATCCCTATCTATCCAGTCTTGGTACCACCATCATCGAATAAGTATTGATGAATATAATAAAATGGCTGCTCTGTGAGGGGCAGAGGCTGCATTTTTGTAAGCAGCCTTAACATTGCTCACACACTGGTCTTAATGGAGAAGAAAGTTTCCTTGAATGGAGCAGGAAGTTCCTTTTAATCTCATTTGGAATTCTCTATCCTGCCTCCTGATGTTTTGAATGGGTTTTTCACTAGCTGAATCTGAGAAGCAGCTATCCAGCTCTCCTCGTGGTTGTGCTGTGCATTGTCTGGAGACTTTAAATGAAGGGGAAGAGCATGTCACATTAGTAAATATTGCTGACCCTCTTCTGAAACTATGTCTGAAGATTCTCCATCTGTTGTTTATGTCACTGTCCTGCTTCAGTATATCTATCGGGGATTAAGCTTGGCCCGTTGTCCCTCATGGCTAGGCTTCAAAATGTACAGTGTGGTCAAGAGTGGCTCACTGGTTGGAGGAACTTTTGTTGTGCTTAATGAGACAATGATTGACTGTAAAATATTAACTTCTCAGATGAGGTTCTGTCTCTGCAGATTCTATTCTCTGCAAAACAGAAAATCCCAGGCTCTGACTTGTGGCAGTATCGACTGCTGTCCAGTTTAACACACACAAGGGAATGGCACTAAACTCTGAGAACCTTTTTTACTTCTCCACAAGTTGTGATAACATGCACCCATACTTCAACAATTCTTCATTTGTATTCTATGAATCCCTTATCACCAGGAGCAGTGGAAAGTATCAGAGGTAGTAGACATAGATACAAAATCCTACAGGACAGAAGGAAGCCATTTGGCCCATCAAGTTTTCATCCATCAAGGCCCTATCTCTGTTTATCCAGTTAGTTCTCTTGATGCTAAAGGGTAGTTTAGCATGGCCAATCTATCAAACCTGCACATCTTTGGACTGTGGGAGGAAACTGAAGCACCCAGAGAGAACTCTTGCAAACTTCAGGAGAACGTACAAACTCGTCAGACAGTGACTGAAGCCAGGGATTGAACTGGGGTCCCTGGCACTGAGGTGGCAGTGCTGATCGCTGGGCTGCACTCTTTAGTTTCAAATTACAACAATTAGCTTCATGAATGAATGAGGAAATGCTGCTATGCACTTTGTATATATCTGGACGGACTATTACACATTTTATTTTGTGAAATGATGAATGTAAATCTTTGCCATGTTTCTCGCTGTCCATCTGAATGATTTAAGTATTCACATATGAAATAGGCATATATCTCTTGTGAGGCCTGTACACAATATTCTGCCCTCCCTGAATGCTCCTCCCTGAAAATTGGTGTGGACACTGGTTTGAAGGCAGATGTTTACATTTTGATACTTTTGTGATCAAAAGGTGTTGTCTGCATTCTCTGGATTGTTAAAAAACCATGCATCAGAGCTCTGTTACCCTCTGCTGCCATGCATTGATAATTGAACCCTTGGTTGTTAGTATTCTTGACTGCTTGGTTAGGGATGGAACAGTATCGTTTGTGATTGTCCCTCAGTGAACTCAGCTCACACTCCACATTGGGTGTAGCTTTTAAGGTAAAAATGTTTGCTAACCTTTCTACGTTTCTAGGATCCTTTTTTAATCTCAACTCCTACCCCCTTGAGCTTTACCAATCCTATCCATTCCTCTTCATCTTTTTCTTATCCTTTTATCTACCAGCACTCTTCATCTTGATTTTCACCTTTGTAAAAACCTTCCTGAAATTTTGAAATAATGGTTAAATAAAAATTCTGTATTCCTTGTTTGCTGTGATTCTGGATGAGCTAATGCTGGACAATAAGAAGGGTATCTCCCTAGTTTCAGTAGTTAACAGCAGAGTGCCAACTGGATGAGATGAGGCCAGGAAGCTGGTATTTGGCACTGTGACCTTTTTGAATTAGTTGGAGCTTTAAACATGATGCAAATTTCCATTTTAACAATGTTTCACTTGTATAGCACCATTAGAGTACGCATATTCCAAAATACATGGATTATGAGCATTATAAAATCTCATTGGATGTTAAGAAGGTGTCTAGAAGCTTCACCAAATTAACATATTTTGAGGAGTAACTTAAAGGAATACACAGGGATGGAATTCCAGAAAGTAGGGCCCAGAGTGCTGCCAATGGAGTTTGGGTCAAATGCTGGAATCTGAAACAAAAACAGAAAATGCTGGAAAATCTCAGCAGGTCTGACAGCCTCTGTGGAAAGAGAACAGAGCTAATGTTTTAAATCTGGGGGATGGGTAAGGGACCAGCTTGGAAAGAATGCACCGATCTCAAAGGATTGTGAGAGGTGGGGAAGGTTATAGAGATGGAAGAGGCAAGATATAGAAGGTTTCAAGACCAGAATGCACAAAGGCGCAATATGTTGCATTAACTGAAGGAAGATCTGAGCAAATAAAGTGAGCATGAGGAGTTACCTTAAAAGTTGTGGATTTACCTGAGACAGGCAGATAATCCAGCAGAGGTGAGTTAGAAGGAAGAGTTTATTTTCAGGAGTATGGAACAACAGTGAAGGAGTTTTTTTAAAAAGTCAGTGTATGTTTTTTAAATTTAGGAGAGGAAACTTAGAGATGAATGAAAGTGAAAGAAAGAAGTTTATAAGAATCAAAAAAAAATAGTTGAATGAGGAAAAAAAGATTAAGAACAACATAAGGAATACCAGAATGGGTTGTGTGGGCAAATCTGTCAAAACCTGACAAATATTTTACAGATATGTGATTGTTATTGGATGCGATCCCAAGGGTGAAAAGCAAGAATTTGTAATGAATGAAAAAATGATTGAGGTGTTTAGAAAAGGCTAACATGAAAGTACTTGTTAATGAGAGGAATAGTGGTGATGAAGTTTGATAAGAGTTACATTTGTAACACGGCTTTTTCTGGCCCAAGTATCTCCACAAATATTTCCTTCATTAATCCCATTTTTCCCCCAGTTCTTCAATGTGATTCTTTAATATTGACTTCAATTCATGTAAATCTTTGTAGATCCTGCATTAAAACTTACTCACCTGGCTTCTCCATGCTCTTCTATTAACCTCACTTCCCTAATGTTGACAACTTATATATGTATTCCAATCTCCATCACATTCATTTAGCTTTCTCCTCTTTGGTTAATACTCTCCAGAGAATTGTTGGAATTGCTGGTGGTGTAATCGAATAGGTCAGTGACCTTTAATTCTATGGATGAATTGGTCAGTTGGTTTGGGTTTCATTAGCACCTTCAGAAAAGGAGTTAGAATATAAAAGTATCCTTAATCCAGGATGGTGCAAACAGCGTAGAGGGAGATTTATTCTGGAAAAAAAAGTTAGTCCTTGACTGTAAGGCAAAATTTGATTCAGTGTTGCAACAAAGAGCCATTATAAAATGGGACTGGGGAGTCTCTTGAAAGAAAGATGGTTCTGGTTATTGGAAGCCAGTCTCTGGATATTGCTGCAGCCCCATAACTCATTTCTGAAAACAGACAAAATTATTACTTAAAATTCAGACGTATAGTTCTGCCTTCAGTCCAAATTGCCTTTATGGTGTCTGACCCTGCTGTTCTCTTAGTCCACTCCCTGGAGTATTTGATGGGGAACAATGTAGAGGGAGCTTTACTCTGTATCTAACCCAGTGCTGTACCTGTCCTGGGAGTGTTTGATGGGGGGATAGTATGGAGGCAATTATTTGGATGGTGTTATTGAGGTGTAGTTGCAATGAAACACAGAGCTTTATAGTGTGTGGCCCTGATCAATTGAGGGGTGGCGGGAGACACTGAAGATCTTATAGCAATTTCTCAATCAGAACATGGTATCTCTGAATTTGCAAATTTTTAGGGAGCGGTAGGCACCCTGACCAAAAGTCAAGGTTGAGGAGGCTGGGCAGGCGAGGGCAAGACCCTCACTGAGGAGGCTGGGCAGGTGTGTTAGAGACTGGGTTTGGGGCTTCCGGCTTGGGCCACTATCTATGTGGAATCAGCACATTCTTCCCATTGTGGGTTTCCTCCCACGCTTCAAAGATGTGCAGGTTTGGTGGATTGGCCGTGCTAAATTGTCCCTAGGTAGAGTAAATTGGAATAAGGCCTGGGTGGGATTATGGTCGATTGGTAAATGGCCTCCTTCTGCACTGTAAAGTTTCTATGATTACGTAGAAACAAAGAAACATGGAAGATTGGCTCATCCTGCTCCTTTCGGCCCTTCGAGCCTGCTCCACCATTCATTACCTTCATGGCTGATCAGCCAACTCAATAGCCTAACCCTGCTTTCTCTTCATAACTTTTAATCAGATTTGCCCCAAGTGCTATATCCACCTGCCTCTTGAATATATTCAATGTTTTGGCATCAACTATTTTCCTATGGCCATGAATTTCACAGACTCACCACTTTGTGTAAAGAAATGCCTCCTCACCTCTGTCCTAAATGGTCTACCCTGAATCCTCAGACTGTGACCCTTGCTTCTGGACTCCCTCATCATTGGGAATATCCTCCCTGCATTTACCTGGCTAGTCCTGTTAGAGTTTTATAAGTCTGAGATGAGGAGGTGGTAAGGTATAATTTGGATGCTAGAGGGAGTTTTTTCACAGAGGGTGGTGGGGGTATGGAATGTGCTGCCAAGTAAAGTGGTGGAGGCAGGCACTCTGGAGTTATTTAAGAAATACTTAGATGGGCACATGAACAGAATGAGAATGGAGGGGTATAGAAACCTGATTTACAATAGGGATCGTGAGCCTTGGGAGTCCCTGGGAAGTGTGTGAATAGACGATGATATTGACGTACTTGTTTTTAATCCTACAGGTGCTTTGGTCCACCTTGTTGTCTAACGAGGGGCATACACGCGATGGGTCGTGAGAGGACTGCTCTTGGATTTTTTTCGAGAGTGTCCTAGTGCTTCACATCATTACTGTACGCTTGACCTGGACCATTTGATGGGCAACACAACAGCTCAGTGACTATCATTGTGCTGTGCAGATACATGGATTTGGGTCTGTGCCTTTAGGAGTTTGTGCATTCTCCCCGTGCTTGTGTGGGTTTTCTCTGGGTGTGCCGGTTTCCTCCCACATCCCAAAAATGTGCCCTTAGGGTAATTGGCAAAACAAATTCTCCCTAAATTGTCTCAAATTAAATTTTAATCCATAGATCTATAAACATAGGGATCATGGGTAGAAGTGGGAACATCAGGGTGGTGGCGTGGGCTCGTTGGGCCTGTTTCCCATGCTGTTTTGTTCTTTGTTCTTCCTTGTTCATCTGAACTCTAGTGAAAACAATCCTAACCTGATCAATCTCTCCTCATACATTAGTCCTGCCATCCCTGGAATCAGCCTGGTAAACCTTCACTGCACTCCCTCGAGAGCAAGAACATCCTTCCTCAGAAAAGGCGACTGAAACTGTACACAATACTCTGGGTGTGGCCTCACCAAGGCCCTGTATCATTGCAACAACACATCCCTGCTCCTGGACTCCAAACCTCTCACAATGAAGGCCAACATGCTTCTTTACTGCCTGCTGCACCAGCATGCTTCCCTTCAACATCTGGTGCACAAAGACACCCAGGTCCCTCTGCACATTCCTCTCTCCCAATTTACAGCCATTCTGATAGTAATCTGCCTTTTTGTTTCTGTTTCCAAAGTGAATAACCTCACACTTATCCAAATTATACTGCATCTGCCATTGATTAACCCACTCACCCAACCTGTCCCGATCATTCTGAAGGATCTCTACATCCTCATCACTGTTCACCCTCCCACCCAATGTGGTTTCATCTGTAAACTTTGTACTGGAGGAGGTGCAGAGGAGATTTACCAGGATGTTGCCTGGGATCTAAGTTATGAGGAAAGGTGACTCAGAGGGTGTTGACTGTCTGAAATGCATTCCCTGGGAGGGTGGTGGCACAGGGTTGCCTCACATTATTTAAAAAGCACCTGGATGAGCACTTTGCACATCATAACCTTTACGACTATGGTATTAGGTAGGAGTTCAGGTGTTTCTAACCTGCCAATATGGACTCAGTGAGCTGCAGGATCTCTTCCATGCTGTATGATTCCGTGATGCACTGTATTAGAAGGTCTCTCCTCAGAATCCCTCTGTATTTTTTTCCCAAAACATTAAATCTGCATCCCATTTCCGCCAGCCCTCAGCCTTCGTTTAACCTGTCAATAAGAACAGCTGCAAGATTGGGTTTTATGATGGCACAGTGGTTAGCATTGCTGCATCATAGCAGTAGGGACCGGGGTTTGATTCCCAGCTTGTGTCACTGTGAAGTCTGCACGTTCTCTCTGTGTCTGCATAAATTTGCTCCAGTTTTCTCCCACAGTCCAAAAGACATGCTGGATAGATGCATTGGCCGTGCTAAATTCTTCCTCAGTGTGCCCAAACAGGCGCTGGAGTGTGGTGACTAGGGGATTTTCACAGTAACTTCATTGCAGTGTTAATGTCAGCCTAGATGTGACAATAATAAATAAACTTAAAGCTTTTTTTTTTTACTTAATCTTAACCTGTCATAATCTTGTTCATCTCTTCAGTTCTGAAGAAGTGATTAGATTTGAAATATTTATATCTATTGTTCCGTCCCAGGTCTTCCTGTTAATCTTTGGTTTTACTTTAACTTGGTTAAATTCCTCTCTCATCCCATTGGAGTTAATGCTTTCCCATTTGGAAGTTCTACTTCTACTTGGTCTTGTCCATTCTAATCCATGATCACCCCAGTATCTCTCCATTGATGCTTGACTCAATATGTTTCCCAGCAGATGATCCAGCAATGCTTTCTTCCTCATCGGAATAAGAACATACTGGGTCAAGGAAGTCCTCCTGAACATAGTTCATAAATTCCTCCCCACCTTATCCTTTATTCTAATATCATTCCAATTGATATTTGGCTAATTATATCACCACTCTATAATTCATGTTGGTCTTTTCCTTTACGGTAAGTTGTCAAGGGGTTAAAACCTCAGTCAATATTTTTATAAAATGTATATGGATATCCTCTGAGTTAATTTCTTAAATTTTAAGAAGTGTTCAAACACACTTTGTAAAATGGTTGAAGTTAGGTCTGTCTGTGACTGTTGAACAATACTAATATGGCAATTTCGCAGAAACTGACATCCTGTTATCTCTGAAAGAACCCCAGTAATTCCCTGTAGGCAGCAAATAATTCAAAGAGAACTATACAAAGGCATTCTTTCTGGTTGTATCACAGCTTTGTATGGCTCCTATTCTGTCCAAGACTGCAAAAAACTACAAAGGGTAGTGAAGAAAGCTCAGTCCATCACACAAATCAGCCTCTCGTCCATTGACTCTGTCTACACTGAGTGCCTCAGAAAAGCAGGCAGCATAACTAAGGGCCCAACCCACATAGGACATACTCAGGTTTTTAGGTGACCAGATTACCATCAACCTGTTTTGGTTCCTCCATGCACCAAGAAAGCATTCTTTCTGGTTGTATCCCAGCTTGCAATGGCTCTGTTCAAGACTGCAAGAAACTACAAATGGTTGTGAATGAAGCCCAATACATCACACAAACCAGCCTCCCATCATTGACACTGTCTACACTCCCCGCTGCCTTGGAAAAGTAGCCAGTATAATTACCAACCAACTCAGGAACAGCTTCTTCCATGTTGCCACCAGACCTTTGAAAGGACTTACCTCGCATTAAGCTGATCTTTCTCTACAACATAGCTATGACTGTAGCATTACATTCTGCACCTGCCCCTTTCAACGAACAACAAAAAACAAAACAGCACGGGAAACAGGCCCTTCGGCCCAACGAGCCTGCACCGTCACCCCGATGTTCCCACCTCTACCTCCCTGTCTATGTTTATAGATCTATGGATTAAAAACCAAATTTGAGACAATTTAGGGAGAATTTGTTTTGCCAATTAGCCAAAGAGCACATCTTTGGGATGTGGGAGGAAACCGGAGCTCCCGGAGAAAACCCACGCAAGCACGGGGAGAATGCGCAAACTCCCACAGACACAGGCCCAAATCCATGTATCTGCACAGCACAGCAAATAGTCACTGAGCTGTCGTGTTGCCCATCAAATGGTCCAGGTCAAGCATACACTAACAACGTGAAGCACTAGGATACTCTCGAAAAAAATCCAAGAGCAGTCCTCTCATGACCCATCGCGTGTATGCCCCTCGTTAGACAACAAGGTGGACCAAAGCACCTGTAGGATAAAAACAAGTACATCAATATCATCATCTATTAACACACTTCCCAGGGACTCCCAAGGCTCATGATCCCTATTTTAAATCAGTTTTCTATACCCTCCATTCCCATTCTGTTCATGTGCCCATCTAAGTATTTCTTAAATAACTCCAGAGTACCTGCCTCCACCACTTTACTTGGCAGCGCATTCCATACCCCCACCACCCTCTGTGTGAAAAAACTCCTCTAGCATCCAAATTATACCCTACCCCCCTCACCCTAAGCCCGTGACCCCTCGTGCTATTTGAGTCCATCCTAGGAAAAAGCTTAACCCTGTTTACTTTATCTATACCCCTCATAATCTTGTACACCTCTATTAGATCTCTTCTAAGTCTACGTCTTTCTAAGGAAAACAGCCCCAATTTGCCTAACCTCTCCTCATAATACAGACCTTCCATACCATGCAGCATCTTGGTAAACCTCCTCTGCACTCCATCCAGAGTCTCCACGTCCTTCTGATAGTCCAGAACTGGACGCAGTATTCCAAATGAGGTCTAACCAACGTTTTATACAACTGCAACATTAAAGGCCAGCTCTTGTATTCTGTATCCCTTCCTATAAAGGCTAGCATACCATATGCTTTCTTCACAACCTTCTCCACCTGCTCTGCCACTTTCAGGGACTTGTGCACCTGCACCCCGAGGTCCCTCTGCGTTTCTATACTCTTAATAGGTCTACCCTTTGTCATTTACCTCCCCCCTACATTCTTTCTCCCGAAATGCATCACCTCACATTTATCAGGATTGAATTCCATCTGCCATCTATCTGCCCAAGCTACCAGCCTATCTATGTCCTGCTGCATCGCCTGACAATGCTCCTCACTATCCGCAAGTGCAGCCATCTTTGTATCTTCTGCAAACTTGCTGATCACTCCACTTACTCCCTCTTCCAAGTCACTTATATGTATTACAAATAGAAGAGGTCCCAGTACCGAGCCCTGCGGCACACCACTAGTGACTGACCTCCAGCTAGAAAAACACCCTTCCACTATTACTCCCTGTCTCCTATTACTAAGCCTGTTACTTATCCATCTAGCTACCTGTCCTTGTATTCCATGAGCCTTGACCTTCTCAACTAACCTCCCATGAGGGACTTTATCAAATGCCTTATGAAATCCATACAGATGACATCAACGGCTTGCCCTTCGTCGACTGTTTTTGCCACCTCCTCAAAAAATTCTACCAGATTCGTAAGGCACGACCTCCCCTTAACAAAGCCATGCTGTGTATCCCTAATGAGATCACAAAGCTCTAAATACCTATACATCCTATATCTAAGAATCCCCTCCAACAGCTTCCCTACCACTCACAGGCCTATAATTTCCAGGGTTATCCCTACTACCCTTTTAAAACAACGGTGTAACATTATCTATTCTCCAGTCTTCTAGGACCTCACCTGTGTCCAAAGAAGAGACAAAGATTTGCGTCAGAGGCCTAGCAATTTCACCTCGCACTATCCTAAGCAGCCCGGGATAAATACCATCAGGCCCCGGAGATTTATCAATTTTAATGCTACCTAAGAGCTCTAATACTTCCTCGGTATGGATATTTCCCTCAACTGGTCCACAGCTTCCTCAGAGACGAGCTGTCAACAAGCCCCTCTCCTTCGTGAATACTGACGCAAAGTATTCATTCAGGATCTCCGCCATTCCCTTGGGCTCTAAGCACAGTTCCCCTCCTCTGTCCCTAAGAGGTCCGATTTTCCCTCTAACCACCCTTTTATTCCTAACATAGGAGTAAAAAGCCTTTGGATTTTCCTTAATCCTATCCGCCAAAATCATTTCATGCCCCCTTTTTGCCCTTCTAATTCCCCGCTTGAGCTCCCTCCTACTCTCTCTATATTCCTCCTATGCTGTCTGCATTCCCAGCTGCTTTGACCTATCATATGCCTCTCTTTTCTTCCTAACCAAGTCCTCAATATCCCTAGTAATCCACGGCTCTAATCCTACCTTTCCCATCTTTCCTCCTAGCCAGCACATATCTTTCTTGCAACATTTTCAGTATTCCCTTGAAAGAGTCCCACATGCCTAGCGTGGACTTACCCTCGAACAACTGTTCCCAATCAGTTTCCCTAAGTTCCTGCCTAATCCGACCATAGTTAGCCTTCCCCCAATTCAGCACCCTGCCCCTAGGGCAACAAGCATCCTCTTCCATCTGTATCCCAAAGTAGACAGAATTGTGGTCACTGTTAGCCACATGTTCCCCTACTACAACATCAACCACCTGACCTGGCTCATTACTCAGAACTAAATCCAATATAGCTCCTTCTCTAGTTGGGCTAGCCACATACTGCTCCAACGATTCTTCCAGTACATATTTTACAAATTCCTGCTCGTCCAAACCCCCAGCTCTATGTACCTTCCAATCCACCCTAGGGAGATTAAAATGTCCCATTATAACGACTCTGTTCTTTCTGCACCTATCCAAAATGTCTTTACATATGCCTTCTCTATGAACAGTATGCTTTGTCTGTATAGCACATAAGAAACAATATTTTTCACTGTACACTAATAATAGCAGTAATAAATCAAATTTCATAAAACAAACTAGCCAACCAGAGCTAATCTGTCTCCTAAGACAAAGTACCCCACAATCTCTCTTTAAGTTTTAATGATTAGAACATTAACAATCTCAGCAACATAGAAGAAAGGATACACTTTTTTTGTCAAAGCTTGAGTGGAGAGGTGGGAGTGATGTGATGTGCACCCCAGCTGGGAAAGCCAGACATATTGCCTTGAGGAGCTGCCTGTGTACTCTGCCATTTTTACCATTCTCAAGCAGCATCCATCCTGTTTCAGATGGAATTTCTACCCCATCAGCTACAAGAATGACTCCTCTCTGCAAGCCTGTCTCACCGTGGAAGTCAACTTCACTGGGAAAATGAGTTATCCAGCATCAGTTCTCACCCTGCTAAGCTCTGTGAAAGGATGCACCATTGTACTTTGATTCTAGATTCTGGACTCATATGAAACAATGTTATTTTTTCTCTGTGGTCTTTGCCCTGTGAATCTGTCTTGCCTTTGTCCTTTTTTCACTCTACAGATTGCAGGAGCTATGAAGTAACCTGCTTGAGTTTGAAAATGTCTGACCCTCTGAATTCATTCTATTTGGCTATGGAATTATTAATAGAAAATTGGTCACATCAAAACTGATGAGTTGACAAATACACTACCATTTATAAAGGGGGAAGTAAATCATAACATCTTTGCACAGATGATGGGAGAAGAAATCAGGAGAAATGAGAGGGTTATAAAATGTTAAGAGAAATAGATAGGGTGGATTCTCAGAGGCTATTTCCCAAAGCTGAAATGGTCGCCAGGTTTAAGATGCTAGGGAATAGGTACAGAGGAAATGTTAGGGGTAAGTTTTTCACTCAGAGGGTGGTGAGTGAATGGAATTGGCTGCCATTGGTGGTGGTGGAGGTGAACTCGCTGGGATTTTTTAAAAGACTTCTGGATGAGTAGTTCATAGAACAATACAGCACAAACAAGCCCTTCAGCCCACGAGTTGCGCCGATCACATCTACCAATCCACAGACCTATCTATAACCCCCTATCCTATTCGTTTCCATATAGTCATCCAAAAGTCTTTTAAAAGACCTTAAAAAGGTCTTTTAAAAGACCTTAAAAAGAGCTTAAAAAGGAAATTAGGAGGGCCAGAAGGGGTCATGAGAAGGCCTTGGCTGGTAGGATTAAGGAGAATCCCAAGGCCTTCTCCAAATATGTGAAAAGTAAAAGGATGAGAAGAGAAAGGATAGGACCTATAAAAAGTGAAGGAGGAAAAGTCTGTATATGGAACCGGAAGAAATGGCAGAGGTGCTTAATGAGTACTTTGCCCCAGTATCCACGGTGGAAAGTGATCTGGGAGGATGCACTACAAGTTTGCGGCAGACTGAAAAGATTGAGTATGTAGATATTAAGAAAGCGGATGTGTTAGAACTTCTAAATGCTATCAAGATAGACAAGTCTCTGGGACCAGATGGGATGTACCCCAGGTTATTGTGGGAGGTGAGGGATGTCATGGCAGAGCCCCTGGCGATGATCTTTGCATCGTCAATGGAGACGGGAGAGGTTCCGGAGGATTGGAGGATTGCGGATGTGGTCCCTATTTTCAAGAAAGGGAACAGGGATAGTCCTGGAAATTACCGACCGGTGAGTCTGACCTCAGTGGTTTGTAAGCTGATGGAGAGGCTTCTGAGGGACAAGATTTACGAGCATTTGGAGAAGTTTAGGTTGATTAGAAATAGTCAGCATGGTTTTGTAAAAGACAGGTCGTGCCTTACGAGCTTAATTGAGTTCTTCGAAAATGTGGCTGAAGGAAGAGCAGTGGACGTGGTGTACATGGACTTCAGCAAGGCATTTGACAAGGTCCCCCATGCAAGACCTCTTGAGAAGGTGAGAGGGCATGGGATCCAAGGGGCTTTTGGCCTTGTGGATCCAGAACTGGCTTGCCTGCAGAAGGCAGAGGGTGGTTGTGGATGGCTCTTTTTCTGCATGGAGGTCGGTCACCAGTGAGTGCCCCAGGGATCTGTTCTAGGACCCTTGCTGTTTGTCATTTTCATAAATGACCTGGATGAGGAAGTGGAGGGATGGGTGAGTAAGTTCGCTGATGACATGAAGGTCGGTGGTGTTGTGGATGGTCTGGAGGGATGTCAAAAGTTGCAGCATGACATCGACAGGATGCAAGGCTGGGCGGAGAAGTGGCAGATGGACTTCAATGCGAATAAATGTGTTGTGGTCCATTTTGGCAGATCCAATGGGATGAATGAGTACACTATCAAAGGTAGGAGTCTTAGCTGTGTGGAAGAGCAGAGGGATCTTGGGGTCCGGGTCCCTAAGACTCTCAAATCGGCCTCCCAGGTGGAGGATGTGGTTAAGAAAGCTTACGGTGTACTGTCCTTCATTCATCGAGGGATTGAGTTCAGGAGTCAGGAGGTAATGCTGCAGCTTTATAGGACTCTTGTCAGACCACACTTGGAGTACTGTGCGCAGTTCTGGTCGCCTCACTGTAGGAAGGACGTGGAAGCTATTGAAAGGGTGCAGAGGAGATTTACAAGGATGTTGCCTGGATTGGGAGTCATGCCTTATGAAGACAGGTTGAGGGAGCTGGGACTGTTCTCCCTGGAGAGACGAAGGTTGAGAGGCGACCTGATAGAGGTTTACAAGATGTTGAGAGGATTAGATAGGGTGGACTCTCAGAGACTATTTCCCAGGGCTGAAATGGTTGTGACGAGAGGGCACAGATTTAAGGTGCAAGGAAGCAAGTACAGAGGGGATGCTAGGGGAAAGTTTTTCACTCAGAGGGTGGTGATTGAATGGAATCGGCTGCCGTCGGTGGTGGTTGAGGCGAACTCGCTGGGGTCTTTTAAAAGACTTCTGGATGAGTATATGGGATCCAATGGGATTGGGGGTTATAGATAGGTCTATGGCTGGGTAGGTTTTGATGTGTTCGGCACAACTTGTGGGCCGTAGGGCCTGTTTGTGCTGTAGTGTTCTATGTTCTATGTTCTAACATCTCCTCTGTATTTGCTTCCCTGCACCTTAAATCTGTGTCCTCTCGTAGTGACCATTTCAGCTCGAGGAAATAGTCTCTGAGAGTCCATCCTATCTAATCCTCTCAACATTTTATAAACCTCTATCAGGTCGCCTCTCAACCTACGTCTCTCCAGTGAGAAGAGTCCCAGTTCCCTCAACCTATCTTCAAAAGGCCTGCCTCCCAATCCAGGCAGCATCCTTGTAAATGGGATTACATGGGATTAAATGGGTTTGGAAGTTACAGATGATAGTTCTATGGCCTAATAGTTATGGGTATGATCGGCACATCTTGTGGGCCGAAGGGCCTGTTTGTGCTGTGATGTTCTATGTTCTATATGTTCTAAATCAAAGCTGCTTAAACTAACCTGCTCCTGCTCCTAACAGAGACCTTACTTAAGTGGTGGTTGTATCCCTGAAAGTCATGACTTTTAAGTGAAACAACGGCATGTGAATGATGAGTTTCCACGGGAATCTAAATTAAAGGTGGAATTAAGTTCTTTTGGACATTTCTTTCTTGGAAAACCTATGCACAAACAGTATGAACTGCTGTCATACATGTGCAGTGTTGGGCACTCCAGCTGAAATAACTTGCATAATCAAACAAATCTCTAAATATGAAAGACATAGAGGGAATTTTCCTGTTCTGCCTGCCACAGGAATCATAGCGGGTAGGGGGACCATACAAAGATCCATTGATCTCAGGTGGGATTTTCCAGATTTGCGACAAGCTTGGCTGGAAACTCCCGCTCATATTGTATAAATAAAATTAGATAACACTCACCAATCTCCCCTCAGTCTTGTGCCGTCCCTCAAGTTAGGGGATGACTTACTTCCACTCAGTTTGATGGGCTCTGATGGCTGATAAATCCAATGCGTGATCTGCAGTCTCTGTCATATGTAGGATATGTGTTGCTTGGAGTCTCGATTAGATATATTAGGAAGATTTTTCAATCTCATTGTCAGTTTGTCACTGCCTCTGCCTCTACATGTTCGCAATGAAGTCTGTCTTTGCTTGGTGCCTTCCTGAATGGACCTTCTCGAATTTTGGCTCACTATGGGCCAGTGGTGATGTTGGCCTCTCCAGGGACACTCCAAAGTATTCCAAGTAAGTCATTAATTCCTCGATGCTGCTCATGTTGGCTAGACACCTTCAACATCAGCTTTAATAAGATGTAGAGATAATGACATTGGACTAGGGTGAGCACAGTAAGAAGTCTCACAATACCAGGTTAAAATCCAACGGATTTATTTGGTATCATGAGCTTTCGGAGCGTTGCTATTTCACCAGGTTAGTCTGAAGGTATGTTTGATGACACTCACCTGATGACGGAGCAGTGCTGTGAAAGCTTGTAATATCAAATAAACTTGTTGGACTTTAACCTGTTGTTGTAAGACTTCTCACTCTGCTTTAATATATCTCTCTTTATCATCTGGTGTAAAGCTCCACAACAGATGAAAACTCCAAAGCTAAAACAGCTCATAGATTCCTACAGAGAAATGAGGAGACCAGACTTCAACTTCTTCCTGTTGTTTTGGATATTCTTCTTTGAGAACATTGCTTAGAGGTTTTAGAAAAAGAATTGTGATTCCCTTGATTGCAAATGGATGCCTGAGATCACACTTGCTTTGGAATTGTACCCATTGGGTTATGAGACCCAATGTCACATTGGCTCGAAAGGGCAGAAAACAAAGTAAACTGACATGCAATGAGGTGAAATTGTGTTAAATTGAAATTGAAGATGCAAAGCAGGACTACCGATCCTAAATACTGTGTGATTTTAAGGTGAAATGACTTAAAGTGGAGCAACTTAAAGTGGGGATTTATTATATGTAACATCTAATAATATGTTTCCGACGCAATCAGGTACTTTACCAATCACAATGGATAACTATGGATTTAGGGGTGATGGAATGGCATATTTGGCTTGGCAATAGGGATATAACACTGACATCAAAACACCAACACACGAGTACAGTTCACCAATGCGGCTGAAAGAGCAGGAAATTTACCATCTGCCTTCAGTTAGGGATACAAGATCCTATAACATTTTTCAAAGAGTAGTAGGAGAGTTATCCCTAATCAATCAACACACAAACGTGGGCAGCACAGTAGCACAGTGGTTAGCACTGCTGCTTTACAGCTCCAGCTCCTGTTCGATTCCCGGCTTGGGTCACTGTCTCTGTGGAGTTTGCACATTCTCCTCGTGTCTGTGTGGGTTTCTTCCTGGTACTCTGGTTTCCTCCCACAGTCCAAAGATGTGCAGGTTAGGTTGATTGGCCATGCTAAAATTGCCCCTTAGTGTCTTGGAATGTGTAGGTTAGAGGAATTAGCGGGTAAATGTGTAGGGATATGGGGATAGGGCCTGGGTGGGATTGTGGTTGGTGCAGACTTGATGGGCCAAAGGGCTTGTTTCTGCACTGCAGGTTCTCTGTTCTAATCGTTATCCTTCAACCAACATCATAAAAACAGATTGGTCATTATCACATTGCTGTTTGGGTGATCTTGCTGTGCTCATATTTCTGATATTACTATAGTGATACACTTCAATTTAAATCATTGGCAGAGAGACACTTTACTGAGGTCAGAAATGGTGCTATAGAAATGCAAGGCTTTATTAACATTTTAAAATTTCTTTGATATGCAAGACAGAATATAAATGGAAGCTGTTTCCTGTTTGAGATGATTATTGTGTGCAGTCCGGAAACAGTGGAGTATGAGAGAAAGAGAAAGTCAAAGGGGCAATAATTCAGATCTTCCCTTTGCTCCTTCCCTTCCTCCCTGGAGGAAGTACCAAAGCTTTGCTCTCTATCCTCCAGTCCCTATGCCACATGCCTAGCCTGAGATTGGAACTTCAGCCAGGCAGATGATCAGAATTAAAAATAGATGAAACAGAAAGAGAGAGGAACAGGAAGAAAATAGAATGAGGGAGAGAAGGTCAGAACTTTATTTAAAACAGAGCCAAAAGGAGGAGCTAAATCAATTCCTGTAACCTGAAGTCACTTTATAAATTCTCATTTATTGTGGTACTCAGGTACTCAGTCAAATTATTTCAGTAGTTTTAAAACCATCAGCAGTCACACCTATACATTTCCGCATTCTGATGGATTTACTTAAACATATCATAGTGCTTTGTACTTGGCTTTCACTCATTTTTAACCAGTTTGCTTCATTTTGTCACATATCGCTTTCAACAGTTGAAGGTACTGGCTATCTTCAGCTAACACATCAAGGTAGCTGTTCCTAATCTGAGAGACTGGATGGTAAAATTTGGCAGGAATCTGGACAGGGAATGATCATAGCTGAGTCCAAACCCCTGCACTGTTGTCCACTATCTGTAGGCACAGTATCAGGGCTCAGGTCAGCGTATTTTATTCCCTGTTAAAACCAAATGTTCAGTTATCCAGTCATTGAATGTACAGCTACTTCCCTCTTACAAAGTGACACTTTAATTTCTCTTTTAAGGATTGGAAATGACTTCAAATTTCCACTCAAGACAATGAAATGTGGGCCAGTTGCTATAGCCTGGATCTCCCTCGGGAGCTGGGGAATATGAGGAGGTTAGCTCAGAGCTTGGTGTCGCTCAGTGCTGTTTGATAGCTCTGCATTCTGCCCCCTCCAAATATTCCCACACTTTGTTTTGTTGACTAATTGACTCGTAATCAACCCAATGACCTGTTTGAAAATGAGAGCATCAAACAGATGTTTCCTGAATGAAGGCTGCTTTTATTTCCTTTACCGATCATTTATAAAGAGCAGTGGTCAGTGCTTTATAATCCATCTGTTTCTGGCTTTGCTTTAATTTCTGTGTCTTACGAAATAAGCCTTTGAAAAGAGATGGTGCAAATCCTGGTGGTAAAGACACAGCAGAGAAGTTCTTGTGCTAATTCTTTCTGTGCTGACTGACAGCAAATCTTGATTAATATTCACTCTTTTTGCTTTCTTTGAGAAGTCAGGTGAATATAGAAACACAAATAAGTAATTTAGCCATAAGATATAGGAGCAGAATTAGGCCATTTGGCCCATCAGCTTTGCTCCACCATTCAATCATGGCTGATATTTTTCTCATCCCCGTTCTCCTGTCTTTTCCCCATAACTCCTGATCCCCTTATTAATCAGGAGCCTATTTATCTCTGTCTTAATGACATTCAATGACCCGGCCTCCACAGCCTTCTGCAGCAAAGAGTTCCATAGATTCATCACTCTCTGGCTGAAGAAATTCCTCCTCATCTCTGTTTTAAAGAATCACCCCTTTAGCCTGAAGTTGTGCCCTGTATTTCTAGTTTTTCCTACTAGTGAAAACATCCTCTCCACGTTCACTCTACCCAGGCCTCACAGTTTTCTGTAAGTTTCAATAAAATCCCCCTCATCTTTCTAAACTCCAACGAGTACAAATCCAGAGTCCTTAACCTTTCCTCTTACGACAAGCTCTTCATTCCAGAGATCACATTCTTGTGAACCTACTTTGGATCCCTTCCAAGGCCGGCACATCCTTCCTTAGATATGGGGCCCAAAACTGCTCACAATTCTCCAAGTGGGGTCTAACCAGAGCCTTACACAGCCTCAGAAGTATATCCCTGCTCTTGTATTCCAGCCATCTCAACATGAATACTAACATAGAACATAGAATATTACAGCACAGAACAGGCCCTTCAGCCTTCGATGTTGCGCCGACCAATATAAAAAGCAATGCCCCTCCAAACTAAACCATTCCCTTCTCTTCCATATACTTATCAACTAACCTCTTAAACGCCACCAAACTTGGCGCATCTACAACTGCTGCAGGCAGGGCATTCCACTCCCGAACCACCCTTGGGTAAAGAACCTACCTCTGATATCCATCCTATAACTATCACCCCTTAATTTAAAGCTGTGTCCCCTCGTGCTAGCTTTCTCCATCCTAGAAAAAGGCTATCACTGTCCACCCTATCTAAACCTCTAATCATCTTATATGTTTCGATTAGGTCCCCTCTTAGCCGCCTCCTTTCTACTGAAAACAACCTCAAATCCCTCAGCCTCTCTTCATAAGACCTGCCCTCCATACCAGGCAACATCCTGGTAAACCTCCTCTGTACCCTCTCCAATGCCTCCACACCTTTCTTATAATGCGGGGACCAGAACTGCACACAATACTCCAAGTGCGGCCGCACTAGAGTTTTGTACAGTTGCAACATGACGTTGCGGCTCCGAAATTCAATCCCCATACCAATAAAAGCTAAGACTCCATATGCCTTCTTAACAACCTTATCGACTTGACTGACTACTTTCAGGGATCTATGCACATATACACCAAGATCCCTCTGTTCATCAACACTATTAAGAATCCTACCATTAGCCCTATACTCTACACATTTATTATGCCTGCCAAAGTGCATTACCTCACACTTTTCCACATTAAACTCCATTTGCCACCTCTCGGCCCAGCTCTGCAACTTGTCCAAGTCTCTCTGCAAACTATAACACCCCTCTTCACTATCTAGAAGATAGTGAACATTTCATTCGCCTTTCTAATTGCCGATTGAACCTACACATTAACCTTAAGAGAATCTTGAACAACCTTGAAGAATCTTTACCTTATTGAAACATATAAGATGATTAGAGGTTTAGATAGGGTGGACAGTGATAGCCTTTTTCCTAGGATGGAGAAAGCTAGCACAAGGGGACATAGCTTTAAATTAAGGGGTGGTGGTTTTAGGACAGATGTCAGAGGTAGGTTCTTTACCCAGAGGGTGGTAAGGGTATGGAATGCCCTGCCTGCATCAGTTGTAGATGCGGCAAGTTTGGTGGCGTTTAAGAGGTTAGTAGATAAGTTTATGGATGAAAAGGGAATGGTTTAGGTTAGCTTGTTCCTAATTGGTCGGCGCAACATCCAAGGCCAAAGGACCTGTTCTGCGCTGTAATGTTCTATGTTCAATGACTCCCAAGTCCCTTTGTGTTTCTGATTTCCCCATTGGAAAGCATTTTGGAAGCATTTTCCCCATTTAGAAAATAGTCTGTTTTTCTATTCCTCCTTTCAAAGTGTGTAATCTCATTCTTTTCCGCATTGTATGCCATCTGCTATTTCTTTGCCCATTCTCCTAATTTCTCCAAGTCCTTCTGCAGCACTCCCTGCTTCATCAACACTACCTCTCCCTCCACATGTCTTTGTATCATCTGCAAATTTAACAATTTATCATGTGCCTTCAGTTTTTTCCTCCAAATTGTTAATGTATATTTTGGAAAATAGGAGTCCCAGCACTGACCCCTGAGACACGTCACTAATCACTGGCTGTCATCCTGGGAAAAACCCCTTTATCCCCACTCTCTGCCTTCTGTCAGTCAGCCAATCGTCTATCCATGCCAGGATTTTACCCTTAACACCATGGGCACTTAACTTATTTAACAGTCTCCTATGCGGCACTTTGTCAAGGGCCTTTTGGAAATCGAAATAAATCATATCCATTGGTTCTCCTTTATCTAATTTCCTTGTTACCTCAGATTTGTCAGACATGACCTCTCCTTGACAAAACCATGCTGATTTGGTCCTATTTTATCAAACACTGTGAACTCATCTTTAATAATGGGCTCTAAAATCTTGCCAATGACTGAAGTCAGGCTAACTGCTCTATAATTACCCGTCTGCTGCCTCCCTCCCTTCTAAAGAATGGTGTTACATTCGTTACTTCCCAGTTCTCTGGGACTTTTCCTATCTTCAGTGATTCCTGACAGATCACCATTAATGCCTCCACAATTTCCTCAGCTGTTTTTTTTTAGAGCCTGGGGGTTTAGTCCATCTGGTCCACGTGATTTATCCAATTTCAGATCTTTCAGTTTCCCCAGAAGCTTCTCCTTAGTGATGGTGCCCTGATTCTCCTGGAGCTTTGTAGAGAAAGATCAACTTAATAAAAGATAAGTCCATTCAAAAGTCTGACAGCAGTGAGGAAGAAGCTGTTCTTGAGTTGATTGATACATGACCTTAAACTTTTGTATCCTTTTCCTGATGGGAGAAGATGGAAGAGAGAACGTTCAGGTTTCATGGAGTCCTTGGTTATGCTGGCTGCTTTGCCAAGGCAGCAGGAAGTGTAGACAGAGTCAATGGGTGCGAAGTCAGTTTGTGTGATGGTTTGGGCTATATTCATAACTCTTTGTAGTTTCTTGCAGTCTTGGGCAGAGCAGGAGCCATACCAAGCTGCGATACAACCAGAAAGAATGCTTTCTATGGCACATCTGTAAAAGTTAGTGAGAATCATAGCTGACGTGCCAAATTATCTTCGTCTTCTGAGAGAGTAGTGGGGGTTGGTGGGCTTTTTTAACTATAGCGTTGGCATCGGGGGGAGCGGGACAGATTGATGGTGATGTGAACACTTAAAAACCTGATCTTTTTGACCACTTCTACTTCATCCCCATTGATGTAGAAAGGGGCATGCCCTTCACTAAGCTTCCTGAAGTTGAAGTTGCTTCCTTAAGCTTAAGAAAGCAATTGGGAATGCAAAGAGCGGATATGAGAAAGCTCTGGCTGGTAAAAGTAGGGAAAATCCCAAGAAGAGAATAACCAGGGAAAGACCAGGGCTCATTTGGGAGCAAAGAGGCAATCTGTGGGTGGAGTCAGGGGACATGTGGGTGGAGTCAGGGTAGAGCATTGAATGAATACTTAATATCTGTTTTCTCCCAAGAGAGTGAGGATGATGATATGGGTTTCAGGGAGAGAGACTGTTATGTTCTTGAGCAAATTGGATTGGGGAAGAACAAGATATTGAAGGCATTGGGAACCTTAAAAGTGGATAAATCTCCAGATCCATATGAACATAGAACATAGAACAACACGGCACAAACAGGCCCTTCGGCCCACGAGTTGCACCGATCACATTTACCAATCCACAGACCTATCTATAACCTCCTATCCTATTCTTTTCCATATACTCATCCAGAAGTCTCTTAAAAGACCCCAGTGAGTTTGCCTCAACAACCTGTGACGGCAGTCGGTTCCATTCACTCACCACCCTCTGAGTGAAAAACCTACCCCTGACATCTCCTTTGTATTTGCTTCCCTGCACCTTAAATCTGTGTCCTCTCGTAGTGACCATTTCAGCTCGGGGAAATAGTCTCTGAGAGTCCACACTATCTATTCCTCTCAACATTTTATAAACCTCTATCAGGTCGCCTCTCAACCTACGTCTCTCCAGTGAGAAGAGTCCCAGCTCCCTCAACCGATCTTCATAAGGCCTGCCTCCCAATCCAGGCAGCATCCTTGTAAATCTCCTCTGAACTCTCTCAATAGCCTCTACATCCTTCCTATAATGAGGTGACCAGAACTGCGCAAAATACTCCAACTGGGGTCTGACAAGAGTCTTATAGAGCTGCATCATTACCTCCTGACTCCTAAACTCTATTCCTCGATTAATGAAGGCCAGTACATCGTACGCCTTCTTGACCACTTCCTCCACCTGCGAGGCCGATTTAAGAGTCCTATGGACCCGGACCCCGAGATCCTTCTGCTCTACAACACAGCTAAGACTCCTACCCCTTTATATTGTACTCCTTCATCCCATTATTCCTGCCAAAATGGACCACTACACATTTATCTGCGTTGAAGTCCATCTGCCACTTCTCCGCCCAGTCTTGCATCCTGTCTATGTCCCGCTGCAACTTTTGGCATCCCTCCAGACCATCCACAACACCACCGATCTTTGTATCGTCGGCGAACTTGCTAACCCATCCCTCCACTTCCTCATCCAGGTCATTTATGAAAATGACAAACAGCAGGGGTCCCAGAACAGATCCCTGGGGCACTCCACTGGTTACCGACCTCCATGCAGAACAAGACCCATCCACAATCACTCTCTGCCTTCTGCCGGCAAGCCAGTTCTGGATCCACGAGGCCAAAGCCCCTTGGATCTCATGCCCTCTCACCTTCTCCAGAAGCCTTGCATGTGGGACCTTATCAAACGCCTTACTAAAGCCCATGTACACTACGTCCACCGCCCTTCCTTCGACAATGTGTTCAGTCACATTTTCGAAGAACTCAACTAGGCTCGTAAGGCATGACCTGCCCTTGGCGAAACCATGCTGACTATTTCTAATCAGTCCAAACTTCTCCAAATATTCATACATCTTATCCCTCAGAAGCCTCTCCATCAGCTTACCAACCACTGAAGTCAGACTCACCGGTCGTTAATTTCCTGGACCATCCCTGTTCCCTTTCTTAAAGATAGGAACCACATCCGCAATCCTCCAATCCTCCGGAACCTCTCCCGTTTCCATGGACGACGCAAAGATCATCGCCAGGGGCTCTGCAACTACTTCCCTCACCTCCCACAATAACCTGGGGTACATCCCATCCGGTCCCGGCGACTTGTCTATCTTGATAGAATTTAACAGGTCTAACACATCCTCTTTCCTAACATCCACATACTCAATCTTTTCCGTATGCCTCAAACCTGCAGTGCAATCTCCCAGTTCACTTTCCACTGTGAATACCGAGACAAAGTACTCGATAAGCACCTCTGCCATTTCTTCCGGATTCACACAGACTTTTCCCCCTTCACCTTTTATAGGCCCTATCCCTTCTCTTATCCTTTTACTTTTCACATATTTGTAGAAGGCTTTGTAATTCTTGTAATTCGGGAAACATGGCAGCCATGGCACCACATATAAGATGATTAGAGGTTTAGATAGGGTGGACAGTGATAGCCTTTTTCCTAGGATGGAGAAAGCTAGCACGAGGGGACATACCTTTAAATTAAGGGGTGGTATTTATAGGACGGATATCAGAGGTAGGTTCTTTACCCAGAGGGTGGTAAGGGTATGGAATGCCCTGCCTGCTGCAGTTGTAGATGCACCAAGTTTGGTGGCGTTTATGAGGTTAGTAGATAAGTTTATGGATGAAAAGGGAATGGTTTAAGTTAGAGGGTCACTGCTTTTTCTAAATTGGTCGGCGCAACATCGAAGGCCGAAGGGCCTGTTCTGCGCTGTAATGTTCTATGTTCTATGTTGTACACAGCAAGATCCCACAAACAGTGATGAGATAGTGAGTCAATGATTAGTTTTAGTTTTTAATGAGTTGCTGATGAGCAATCTCAGGGTGACAGCTCTCAAGAGCAATCCTATGTCTGGACCTGGAGAGAGAGACACAGTGGAGTGACCCACACTGTCATCCACTGTGACCCACACTGTGCCAAGTGGTACTTTGCTGCCATCTGGTGGTGTATATTACTAACTACCTTCACTGTCCCAGCTTGATAACACTGATCAGGGTACAGTATGCATCCTTGTTGCAACCCAACCCTTATCACTGAAACAATAACTCCAGTAAACTGAGTGAATACAGATGGATTCCCTACAGCATTTCACATGTTAGATGCTGAGTAAGCCTTCTACCATACTTCCTATCAAATACTGTGAAGGCAGAATGACTCCCGAGTTAGTATACTTTAATGCAAGGAGTATTCGCAATAAGGGGGAGGAACTTGCAGCTTGGACCAGTACCTGGAACTTCGATGTTGTGGCCATTTCAGAGACTTGGGTAGAGCAGGGACAAGAATGGATGTTGCAGGTTCCAGGGTTCAAGTGCTTTAGTCAGAGTAGAGAAGGAGGTAGAAGAGGGGGGAGGAGTGGCATTATTAGTCAAAGACTGTATCACAGTGACAGAGAAGAAGTTTGATGAGGACTTGTCTGTTGAGGTAGTATGGGCAGAGATTAGAAACAGGAAAGGAGAGGTCACCCTGTTGGGAGTCTTTTATAGACCTCCTAAAAGTTCTAGAGAGGTTGAGGAAAGGATTGCCAAGTCAATTCTGGTCAGGAGTGAAAGTAATAGGGTAATTGTTATGGGGGACTTTACCTTTACTAATATTGATTGGAATAGCTATAGCTGTAGCTCATTAGAGGGGTCAGTTTTCGTACAAAGTGTACAGGAAGGTTTTTTGACTCAGTATGTAGATAGGCCAACTAGAGGTGAGGCTACATTGGATTTGGTGCTGGGCAATGAGCCAGACCAGGTGTTAGACTTGGAAGTTGTGAACATTTTGGTGATAGTGACCACAATTCGGTTACGTTCACCTTAGTGATGGATAGGGATAGGCATGAAGCTGGGGGGCAGTAGTTATAGCTGGGGGAAGGGTAATTATGAGGCCATCAGGAGAGAATTAGGGTGCATAGATTGGACTAGGAAGCTACAGGGACTGGGACCATCTGGAATGTGGAGCTTATTCAAGGAGCAGCTGCTGCGGGTCCTTGATAAGTATGTCCCTGTCAGGCAAGGAGGAAATGGTCGAGTAAGAGAACCTTGGTGTACGAAAAAAGTCGATTTGCTGGTTAAAAGGAAAAAGGAGGCTTATGTCAGGATGAGGATTGAAGGCTTGGTTAGTGCAATGGATAGCTATAGATTAGAAAGGAGGGAGCTAAAGAGTGAATTGAGGAGAGCGAAGAGAGGACACGAGAAGACTTTGGCTGATAGGATTAGGGAGAATCCTAAAGCTTTCTTTAGATATGTTAAGAATAGAAGATTGGTTAGGGCAAGATTAGGGCCAGTCATAGACAGCAGTGGGAAGTTGTGCGTGGAGCCTGAAGAGATTGCAGAGGCACTGAATAAATATTTCTCTTCGGTATTCACGCAGGGTGATGTAAATGTAGTTATGGAGAACACTGAGGTACAGGGTATCAAACTGGAAGGTATCGAAGTAGATAGGGAGGATGTGCTAGATATTCTCGAGGGTTTGAAGTTGGATAAGTCCCCTGGGCCGGACGGGATTTACCCTAGGATTCTCTGGGAGGCAAGAGAGGAGATTGCAGAGCCTCTGGCTCTGATCTTCAGGTCATCGTTGGTTATGGGTGTGGTTCCGGAGGACTGGAGGATAGCGAATGTGGTCCCATTGTTCAAGAAGGGGAGGAGAGACCTTCCAGGGAATTATAGGCCAGTGAGTCTTACTTCTGTTGTGGGCAAAGTATTGGAGAGAATTATTAGGGGTCGGATTTATAGTTATTTAGAGAGAAATGAATTGATTGGGGATAGTCAGCATGGTTTTGTGAAGGGTAGGTCGTGCCTTACTAACCTTATTGAGTTTTTTGAAAAAGTGACTAACGAGGTGGATGGGGGTAAGGCGGTTGATGTGGTATATATGGACTTTAGTAAGGCGTTTGATAAGGTGCCCATGGAAGACTTCTGCAGAAAATGCAGATGTATGGGATAGAGGGTGATTTAGCTAATTGGGTTAGGAATTGGCTAGCAGATAGAAGACAGAGGGTGGTGGTTGATGGGAGATATTCATCGTGGAGTTCGGTTACTAGTGGTGTACCTCAGTGATCTGTTTTGGGGCCCCTGCTGTTTGTAATTTTTATAAATGATCTGGATGAGGGTATTGAAGGATGATTAGTAAATTTGCAGATGACACTAAAGTCGGTGGAGTGGTAGATAGTGAAGAGGGGTGTTATAGTTTGCAGAGGGACTTGGACAAGTTGCAGAGCTGGGCTGAGAGGTAGCAAATGGAGTTTAATGTTGAAAAGTGTGAGGTAATGCACTATGGCAGAAATAATAAATGTGTAGAGTATATGGCAAATGGTAGGATTCTTAGTAGTCTAGATGAACAGAGGGATCTTGGTGTGTATGTGCATAGATCCCTGAAAGTAGGCAGTCAGGTCGCGAAGGTTGTTAGGAAGGCATATGGAGTCTTGGCTTTTATTGGTAGAGGGATTGAATTTCGGAGCCGCAACGTCATGTTGCAACTGTACAAAACTCTAGTGCGGCCGCACTTGGAGTATTGTGTGGAGTTCTGGTCCCCACATTATAAGAAAGATGTGGAGGCATTGGAGAGGGTACAGAGGAGTTTACCAGGATGTTGCCTGGTATGGAGGGCAGGTCTTATGAAGAGAGGCTGAGGGATTTGAGGTTGTTTTCGTTAGAAAGGAGGCGGCTAAGAGGGGACCTAATCAAAACATATAAGATGATTAGAGGTTTAGATAGGGTGAACAGTGATAGCCTTTTTCCTAGGATGGAAAAAGCTAGCACGAGGGGACACAGCTTTAAATTAAGGGTGATAGTTATAGGACGGATATCAGAGGTAGGTTCTTTACCCAAAGGGTGGTTCGGGAGTGGAATGCCCTGCCTGCAGCAGTTGTAGATGCTCCAAGTTTGGTGGCGTTTAAGAGCTTAGTTGATAAGTATATGGAAGAGAAGGGAATGGTTTAGTTTGGAGGGGCATTGCTTTTTATATTGGTTGGCGCAACATCGAAGGCCGAAGGGCCTGTTCTGTGCTGTAATGTTCTATGTTCTATGTTCTATGTTAGTGGGATCTGGAGTACAGAGTTTGCTTCCTTTTCATTCCTTCTCTGTCTCAGCATTAATGATCTGCAATGCAGCTGATGGACAAGTTGGCGCCATTCTGAATGATTGGGAGTGAGTTGCTCCCACTCAGTAATGTCAATATTACCATGTTGCAAGGAGAGTTTCAGAGCATTTTTGAAACTTTTTCTTATCCCCTGGATCATTTTGAGAATTGAGAAAAGAAGACCTGGATGGGATGATACTTTTCACTCATCCGGATACAGCGTCCAGACCATCATCACCAATCACAGAGCCTGAATCAAAGAAAGATAGATTAGTGCAGAAGAGGCCCTTCAGCCCATCGAGCCTGCACTAACGGATGAAGTATCCTGATTTGCCCACCTAATGCCGCTTGCTCCATATCCTTGAATGTTATGGTGTGCAAGTACTCATCCAGATACTTTTTAAAGATGTGAGGCATCCCGCCTCCACCACCATCCCAGGCACTGCATTCCAGACCCTCATCACCCTTTGGGTAAAAAAGATTTTCCTCAAATCCCCTAAAATTCCCACCCCTTACTGTTAATCTGTGCCTCCTCGTAACTACTGTTCAACAAAGGGGAACAGCTGCTCCCAATCACTCTGTCCAGGCCTCTTATTATCTTGAACACCTCAATCAGGTCGTCCCTCAGTCTTTTCTGCTCCAGAGAAAGCAAGCCAAGCCTACCCAACTTCTCTGACGGACTGCTGCTCTGTCAAGAAGGGCACCAGTGGTTATTTGATGGTTCCCCTCCCCCTGGGAGATACACAGAGGCAAAGCTGATGGGATTTTACAGTGGTGTCATGTTTTGTTGACATACAGTCCAGGTTTTACTGCAGTACAGGAGAGCGGTAATGACAGTTGTTCTGTATAGTAGGACTTTATTTAACTTGCTGGGATCTTTGTTGTTAAACACTTGCTGCTATAGTTTGGAGAACGTTGAGCTGGTTCAGCTAACTCAGTATGGGATCTCCAGTTTCTCCCTCCAACTTTGTAGGGTGAGTGCATGGAATATTAATGTGAGCAAAAATCCATGGGTTGACGACTTCAGCTGGAATACCATTGGGCCACAGGTTTGTTGTTTTTTATCTGTTTGATTGCCTGTTCTGGCCCTCCTATCGACGGTGATATGTCCATGGATTCTAGCACAGGGTATTGGGAATGGTGTGGAAGGTATCAGCTGACACCGTGGATTCATGGTTACGGAATTGTTAGTGTTCTTTCCAGCTTCACTGGCTGACATTGTCGTCTGTAAGAAGGGAATTCTGTCCATTTGTCATTGGTTTGTTGATGGCCCTGGAGAAACATAGAAGACGGGAGCAGGAGGAGGCCATTCAGCCCTTCGAGCCTGCTCTGCCATTCATTACAATCATGTCTGATCATCCAACTCAGTAGCCTAATCCTGTTTTTCCCCATAATCTTTCATCCCAATCACTCCAGGTGCAATATCCAGCTGCTTCTTGAATACATTCAATGTTTTGGTGACAAGTGGTGTGCCTCAGGGGTCTGTTTTGGGGCCCCTGCTGTTTGTAATTTTTATAAATGATCTGGATGAGGGTATTGAGGGATGGATAAGTAAATTTGCAGATGACACTAAAGTCGGTGGAGTGGTAGATAGTGAAGAGGGGTGTTATACTTTACAGAGTGACTTGGACAAGTTGCAGAGCTGGGCCTAGAGGTGGCAAATGGAGTTTAATGTGGAAAAGTGTGAGGTAATGCACTTTGGCAGGAACAATAAATGTGTAGAGTATAGGGCTAATGGTAGGGCTCTTTAATAGTGTTGAGGAACAGAAGGATCTTGGTGTATGTGTCAATAGATCCCTGAAAGTAGGCAGTCAAGTGGATAAAGTTGTTAAGAAGGCATATGGAGTCTTAGCTTTTATTGGTAGGGGTATTGAATTTAGGAGCTGCAGCATCATGTTGCAACTGTACAAAACTCTAGTGCGGCCGCACTTGGAGTATTGTGTGCAGTTCTGGTCCCCACATTATCAGAAAGATGTGGAGGCATTGGAGAGGGTACAGAGGAGGTTTACCAGGATGTTGCCTGGTATGGAGGGCAGGTCCTATGAAGAGAGGTTGAAGGATTTGAGGTTGGTTTCGTTAGAAAGGAGGCGGCTAAGAGGGTATCTTATTGAAGCATATAAGATGATTAGAGGTTTAGATAGGGTGGACAGTGATAGCCTTTTTCCTAGGATGGAGAAAGCTAGCACGAGGGGACACAGCTTTAAATTAAGGGGTATGAGTTATAGGACGGATATCAGAGGTAGGTCCTTTACTCAAAGAGTGATTAGGGAGTGGAATGCCCTGCCTGCAGCTGTTGTATATGCGCCAAGTTTGGTGGCGTTTAAGAGGTTAGTGGATAAGTATATGGATGAGAAGGGAATGGTTTAGTTAGGAGGGGCATTGCTTTTTATTTTGGTCGGCACAACATCGAAGGCCGAAGGGCCTGTTCTGTGCTGTAATGTTCTATGTTCTATGTTCTATGTTTTGGAATCAACTACTTCCTGTGGGAATGAATTCCACAGACTCACCACTCTTTGGGTGAAGAATTATAGAACATAGAACATAGAACACTACAGCACAAACAGGCTCTTTTGTGTTGCGCCGATCATATCTATACCTACCAAGCCATAGACTTGTCTATAACTCCCAATCCCATTAAATTCCATGTACTCATCCAGAAGTCTTTTAAAAGACCCCAGCGAGTTTGCCTCTATCACCACTGACGGCAGCCGATTCCATTCACTCACCACCCTCTGAGTGAAAAACGTACCCCTAACATCTCCTCTGTATTTGCTTCCCTGCATTTTAAATCTGTGTCCTCTCGTAGCGACCATTTCAGCCCGGGGAAATAGCCTCTGAGAATCCACCCTATCTATTCCTCTCAACATATTGTAAACCGCTATCAGGTCGTCTCTCAACCTTCGTCTCTCCAGGGAGAAGAGTCCCAGCTCCCTCAACCTATCTTCATAAGGCCTGCCTCCCAATCCAGGCAACATCCTTGTAAATCTCCTCTGCACCCTTTCAATAGCTTCACATCCTTCCTATAGTGAGGCGACCAGAACTGCACACAGTACTCCAAATGCTGTCTGACAAGGGTCTTATAAAGTTGCATCATTACCTCCCGACTCCTAAACTCAATCCCTCGATTAATGAAGGCTAGTATACCATACGCCTTCTTGACCACATCCTCCACCTGCGAGGCCGATTTAAGAGTCCTATGGACCCAGACCCCAAGATCCTTTTGCTCTTCAACACAGCTAAGACTCCTACCCTTGATATTGTACTCCTTCATCCCATTGGTCCTGCCAAAATGGACCACCACATATTTATCCGCGTTGAAGTCCATCTGCCACTTCTCCGCCCAGTCTTGCATCCTATCTATGTCCCGCTGCAACTTCTGACATCCCTCCAGACCATCTACAACACCACCGACCTTCATATCGTCGGCAAACTTACTAACCCATCCCTCCACTTCCTCATCCAGGTCATTTATGAAAATGACAAACAGCAAGGGTCCTAGAACAGATCCCTGGGTCACTCCACTGGTGACCGACCTCCATGCAGAAAAAGAGCCATCCACAACCACCCTCTGCCTTCTGCAGGCAAGCCAGTTCTGGATCCACAAGGCCAAAGCCCCTTGATCCCATGGCCTCTCACCTTCTCAAGAAGTCTTGCATGTGGGACCTTGTCAAATGCCTTGCTGAAGTCCATGTACACCACGTCCACCGCTCTTCCTTCGTCAATGTGTTCAGTCACATTTTCGAAGAACTCAACTAGGCTCGTAAGGCACGACCTGCCCTTGACAAAACCATGCTATTTCTGATCATTCTAAACTTCTCCAAATGCTCATAAATCTTGTCCCTCAGAAGCCTCTCCATCAGCTTACCAACCACTGAGGTCAGACTCACCGGTCGGTAATTTCCAGGACTATCCCTGTTCCCTGTCTTGAAAATAGGAACCACATCCGCAATCATCCAATCCTCCGGAACCTCTCCCGTCTCCATCGACAATGCAAAGATCATCGCCAGGGGCTCTGCAGTCACTTCCCTCACCTCCCACAATAACCTGGGGTACATCCCATCCGGTCCCGGTGACTAGTCTATCTTGATAGAATTTAACAGGTCTAACACCTGTTCAAGAAGGGGAAGAGAGACCTTCCAGGGAATTATAGGCCAGTGAGTCTTACTTCTGTGGTGGGCAAAGTGTTGGAGAGAATAATTAGGGATAGGATTTATAGTTATTTAGAGAGTAATGAATTGATTGGAGATAGTCAGCATGGTTTTGTGAAGGGTAGGTCGTGCCTTACTAACCTCATTGAGTTTTTTGAGAAAGTGACTAAGGAGATGGATGGGGGTAAGGCGGTTGATGTGGTATATATGGACTTTAGTAAGGCATTTGATAAGGTGGCCCATGGAAGACTTCTGCAGAAAATGCAGATGTATGGGATAGAGGGTGATTTAGCTAATTGGGTTAGGAATTGGCTAACAGATAGAAGACAGAGGGTGGTGGTTGATGGGAGATATTCATCGTGGAGTTCGGTGACAAGTGGTGTACCTCAGGGTCTGTTTTGGGGCCCCTGCTGTTTGTAATTTTTATAAATGATCTGGATGAGGGTATTGAAGGATGGATTAGTAAATTTGCAGATGACACTAAAGTCGGTGGAGTGGTAGATAGTGAAGAGGGGTGTTATAGTTTGCAGAGGGACTTGGACAAGTTGCAGAGCTGGGCCGAGAGGTGGCAAATGGAGTTTAATGTGGAAAAGTGTGAGGTAATGCACTATGGCAGAAATAATAAATGTGTAGAGTATAGGGCAAATGGTAAGATTCTTAGTAGTCTAGATGAACAGAGGGATCTTGGTGTGTATGTGCATAGATCCCTGAAAGTAGGCAGTCAGGTCGAGAAGGTTGTTAGGAAGGCATATGGAGTCTTGGCTTTTATTGGTAGAGGGATTGAATTTCGGAGCCGCAACGTCATGTTGCAACTGTACAAAACTCTAGTGCGGCCGCACTTGGAGTATTGTGTGGAGTTCTGGTCCCCACATTATAAGAAAGATGTGGAGGCATTGGAGAGGGTACAGAGGAGGTTTACCAGGATGTTGCCTGGTATGGAGGGCAGGTCTTATGAGGAGAGGCTGAGGGATTTGAGGTTGTTTTCGTTAGAAAGGAGGAGGCTAAGAGGGGACCTGATCGAAAAATATAAGATGATTAGAGGTTTAGATAGGGTGGACAGTGATAGCCTTTTTCCTAGGATGGAAAAAGCTAGCACGAGGGGACACAGCTTTAAATTAAGGGGTGATAGTTATAGGACGGATATCAGAGGTAGGTTCTTTACCCAAAGGGTGGTTCGGGAGTGAAATGCCCTGCCTGCAGCAGTTGTAGATGCGCCAAGTTTGGTGGCGTTTAAGAGGTTAGTTGATAAGTATATGGAAGAGAAGGGAATGGTTTAGTTTGGAGGGGCATTGCTTTTTATATTGGTCGGCGCAACATCAAAGGCCGAAGGGCCTGTTCTGTGCTGTAATGTTCTATGTTCTATGTTCTATGTTCTAACACATCTTCTTTCTTAACATCCATATGCTCAATCTTTTCAGTCTACCGCAAACCTGTAGTACAATCTCCCATATCATTTTCCACTGTGAGTACCGAGGCAAAGTACTCATTAAGCACCTCTGCCATTTCTTCCGGTTCCACACAGACTTTTCCCCCTTCACCTTTTATAGGTCCTATCCCTTCTCTTCTCATTCTTTTACTTATCTCCTCATCTCCATTGTAATGGTCTATCCTGAATCCTTAGATTGTGATCCTTGGTCCTGGACTCCCCCACCATTGGGAACGTCCTCCCTGCATCTACCATGTTTAGTCCTGTTAGAATTTTATAAGTCTCTTGAGATTTCCCCCCCCCCGCCTCATTCGTTTGAACTCCAGTGAAAACAATCCTAACCTAGACAATGTCTCCTAATACATCAGTCCCACCATCCCCTGAATCAGCCTGGTAAACCTTTGCTGCACTCCCTCGAGAGCAAAAACATCCTTCCTCAGAAAACGAGACCAAAACTGCACACAGTACTTTTGGTGTAGCCTCACCAAGGCCCTGTATCATTGCAGCAACACATCCCTGCTCCTGTACTCAAAATCTCTTTATCTATCTTTATCTTTTCCCATCATTATGTCAACATATTGTTAGATCTCTAGGGTTTTCTCTTCCTACAGTTATTTTGGAATGTTGCCATCTTGACTTGTGACTTTGATTTGTTCTTCCAGGAAATGAAGGCTGTTCATTTTTGTTCCAGGTCATCTATTCCAGCTTTGTTTTCATTTACTTAGTCCTGGTGACAACGATGTTCAAATCCAATAGTTTAAACACAGGACACTATTAGAGCTGACTTTGTTTGATCCCACCATTGTGGAACTGAGTTGAACGTGTGAAAATTTCCCAGATTGGTTGTGGGCTGAATTTGGAATTCCTCTTTGTGGTCAGACTGCTTTTGCACTGAGACATGAATCTCCTGTCTCTTGGACCCTTAGGGTTGTGTGATGTCTTGGTGCTAGGTAGATCTTCATTACTGATCACACAAGTTGATGATCTGGCCATGAAGTACCAGTGCCTCATGTAGTAAGCCTGTGGAAGTAGAAGTTCCTTCACCAAAATCCTTTTATTTACAATTCCAATAGCAGTACACAAAGTGCTGGCAGTTAGCAGTCTACCTCGGGGGCATCAGAGGAACTTTTATTTCAAAACAAAGATTGGCCCATCAATTGACTTCTTAATCAGGGAATTCATATTCCAATAGGTCAACCTTAATGGCCTGATTGAGGTCATTACATCTCCTATGGATCAAGTGATACATATATCACTTAGATATTTGACCAGGAACATGCAATAATTCCGGATGTGATAATGCTTTGATCCAGGATGCCTCCATGCCATTTTGTACTTGTTCTGATGGAACAGGGTGTGTGTTATAATGAGGCTGTGCTGAGCACATGTTGTTAACAGGAGGGCACCATTTGCATTGGCTTTTCCCACCTCGGTTTTTCCAATGGTTTCTCTCCAGACATCGGAGTCTCGGCCAAGCCTGGGATCAAAGTTCCTCAGAAGAATGATCTTTTTTCTTTTGGGATGGCAGTGAGGATTTCATTAAGACCAGAATAGAACCTTTCTCCAACACACCCATTGGAGTCAAGGGTCAGGATACAAGCACTAATGTCATTGGCATATTGATTCCAGTACAAAGTACAAAACTGCACAGAGGCATCCTGGATCAAAGCACTATCACATCTGGAATTATTGCATGTTCCTGATCAAATATCTAAGTGATATATGTGTCACTTGATCCATAGGAGATGTAATGACTTAAATCAGACCATTAAGGTTGGTTTATTGGAGTATGAATTCCAGCTGAATTGTTGGTGAAGTGACCTGAGTCTTTCATTTATACGTTTGGGGAGTTCTGGCTGTGCATCCAAACTCCTATTCTGGATGGAGAAAAACTCTGGATATGAGAGCCTCTATCACTTTTCACTTGGTCTATCTCCCTGCTTGACCATTCAGTTACTGCTCTCCAGGGAGCTATATCTCATCGAGGGCAGTGACGTCAGTTTTGGGTCTTGATAGGGAAGCGGAAGAACGCCTTCAATGATAAACGGGAGGAAGAGCATCCAATAGAGGCAGCAGAGGGACTTCACTGGAGCATTCTGGGAGAGGTTGGTATAGCAACATCTACTGAGATATGGGAAGCGGAAAATTTGGTATCAAGTAGCAGTTAAGCCCGAAACATGACATTAGTGTTTCCCTCCCCTGCTCCTTTGCTAAGTAAAAAACAGAGCACTGTGAGGAGATAAAAGCAGGTCTTGCCTAGTGCAATATTAGAGGACACAAGAGAAAGAGCTGATTGGAAAGGTTGGGTCAGCATTTAATAATTTTATCACTTGTAGTCTCAGAGATATTCTCTGTGATTTGTAGTTTGTTAAGCTTATCTTCGGTAATAACCAGGAACAAGAAAGAAAGGCCCAAGAGAATTGGGTATAATCTGAAACAAAACATCAAGAAAGCTGTGATCTGATTGGTTGGTAGTGAATCTGTACTGAAAACTCAGCGAGATAGAGATAGCTGGATAGGTGATGTGCTGTTGCTGCTTGATGTGGGAGCTGGCAGATTGCATTGTGAACTGCAATGAGCACATCTGTAGTTGGCAGTTTGAGAAACTCCGGCTCAGAGTTGCTGAGCTGGAGTCTGAGCTTCAGACGTTGCGGTACATCCAGGAAGGGGAGAGTTACCTGGACACTGTGTTTCAGGAGGCAGTCACACCTCTTAGATTAAATATCTCCAATTCAGCTTTTGGGCAGGGACAAATAATATTTGGTGTGACTGCAAATGAGGTAGGTAGAGAGATCTGAAATTCAGAAATAGAGGAGCCTCAACTCTTGATTGTGTCTGATAGGTATGAAGTACTAGCTCCCCGTGTGAATGAGGAAAGGGGCTGCAGGGAGGATGAGCTCACTGACCACTGCACCGTGGGACTGGAGGCCATTCAAGAGGGGGGAGCAAAAAGAAGAGTGGTAGTGGTAGAGAATTCCGTTATTAGGGGGACAGATATTTTCCTTTGTAAGCAGGACCACATGGTATATTGCCTGCCTGGTGCCAGGAAGATGGACATCCCTAATCGGCTTGAAAAAATGTTGGAGTGGGAGAATCCAGTTGTTGTGTTCCACATTGGGAAACACAACAGAGGCAGGACTCAGCAGGAGGACCTATTTGGGAATATCAGGAACTCAGAACCAAATTAAAGAACAGGTCCTCAAGGATTATAATCTCTAGATTATTACCTGAGCTACGCACAAATTGGCAAAGGGAGAAGGACATTAGGGAGGTAAACACATAGCTAATGGAGTGGTGTGTGAAAGAGGGGTTCCAATTCAGGGGGCACTGGCATCAGTATTGGAACAGGAGAGAACTATTCCGATAGGGTTCCACCTGAACCAAACCAGGTCCAGGGCCCTAGCGGAAAAGCTAAATAGGGAAGTCACAAGACTTTAAACTAGTTAATGTGGGGCAGGGCTTGACGAAAGTGAGTAAAATTTCCAGAACTACTGATAGAGTACAGAATATGGAAACTGCAGGAATAGAACAGCCAAAGAGTGGTAAGCCTGTGCAATTCATTACCACAATATTGAATGTATTCAAGAGGTGATTGGATAGAGCACTTGGAGCAAACGGGATCAAAGCTTATGGGGAAAAAGCAGGATTAGCTATTGAATTGGATGATCAGCCATGATTGTAATTAATAGCAGAACAGGCTTGAAGGGCCAAATGGCGTCCTCCTATTTTCTATGTTTCTGTGTTTCAGGCCCAGCAGATAAAGGGACAACTACAGGAAGGGGAGCAGTCAACACATCACTGAGGGTGCTGTATATAAATGCAGTATATGCAACAATGTAAAGAAGCTAGAATCACATTGTAATTGGAGGATACAATATTGTGGGCATCACGGAGATGTGGCTGCAAAGGGATCAGAGGTGGGATCCGAATACCCAAGGATATGTGAGCCATCAAAAGGACAGGCAGACGGGCAGAAGAGACAGGGTTGCCTGGTTGGTAAGAAACAAAATTAAATCATTAGCAAGAAGTGAAATAGGGTTGGACAGTGTAGAATCTCTGTGGGTAGAGTTGAGGAATCGCAAAGGGAAAAAGAACCTGATGGGATTTATATACAGACCCCCTAACAGTAGTCAGGATGTCAGACAGAAAATAAATCAGGAGATAGAAAAGGCTTGTAAGAAAGGCAATATTATAATAAATATGGGGGATTTCAATATGCAGATGGACCAAGAAAATCAAATTGGTAGCAGACGCCAAGATAAAATATTTGTGGAATGTCTATGAGATGGCTTTTTGAAGCAGCTTGTACTAAAACTCACTAGGGAACAGGCACTTCTGGATCTGCTGATGTTGTAATGATGTGGAGATGCCAGCGTTGGACAAGGGTAAACACAGTAAGAAGCCTCACAACAAGGCAAAAGCCACTAAGCTTTCGGAATTCTGCTCCTTTGTCAGGTGAGTGGGATTTCAGTTCACGAACAGAGCATATAAAGACACAAACTCAATTTACAAAATAATGTCTGGAAAGCGAGTCTTTACAGGTAATCAAGTCTTAAAGATACAGACAATATGAGTGGAGAGAGGATTAAGCACAGGTTAAAGAGATGTGTACTGTATCCAGACAGAACAGTTAGATTCTGCAATCCCAGGCAAGTCATGGGGGTTACAGATAGCGTGACATGAACCCAAGATCCTAATTGAGGCCGTCCTCATGTGTGTGGAACTTGGCTATCAGTCTCTGCTCAGCGAATCTGTGCTGTCGTGTGTGGTGAAGGCCATCTTGGAGAACGCTTACTTGAAGATCAGAGGCCCGAATGTCATGACCACTGAAGTGTTCACCAATGGGAAGAGAATGCTATTGCCTGGTGATTGTCAAGCAGTGTTCATTCATCTGTTGTCGTAGCGTCTGCATGGTCACCCCAGTGTACCATACCTTGGGACATCCTTTTCTGCAGTGTATCACATAGACAATGTTGACTGAATTGCAAGAGTATGTACCATGTACCTGGTGGACGGTGTTCTCACATGAGATGATGGCATATGTGTCGATGATCCAGCACACCTTGCAGAGGTTGCTGTGGCAGGGTTGTGTGGTGTGTGGTCACTGTTCTCCTGAAGTTGGGTAGTTCTGCACACATGAGAACGGGCTCAACCAGGATCTTGGGTTCATGTCACACTATCTGTAACCCACATAACTTGCCTGGTCTTGCAAAACCTCACCAACTGTCCCAGATAGATACAATACACATCTCTTCAATCTGTGCTTAACCCTCTCTCCACTCATATTGTCTGTATCTTTAAGACTTGATTAGCTGTAAAGACTCACATTCCGACCATTATTTTGTAAATTGAGTTTGTGTCTTTATATGCCCTGTTTGTGAACTGAAATCCCACTCACCTGATAAAGAAGCAGTGTTCTGAAAGCTAGTGGCTTTTGCTACCAAATAGACCTGTTGGACTTTAACCTGGTATTGTGAGACTTCTTGATATGTAACGAGGCAGACTTGATCAGGGAACCCACGATGAAGGAACCCCTAGGGGGCAGTGACCACAATATGATAGCATTCACTTTGCAGTTTTAGAGGGAGACATTGGAATTGGCTGTAATGATGCTACAATTGAATAAAGGAAACTAGAAGGCCATGAGAGAGGGGCTAGCCAGAGTTGACTGGAAAGGGAGCCTAACAGAAAAGATTGGATCAATAATGGCAGGATGTTTTGGGAATAGTTCAGAAAACACTATTTTCATTCCAAGGAAGAGGAAGCATTTTAACGGGAGGTTGAGGCAACCACGGCCTACCAGGGAAGTCAGGGGGCGCATTAAAGCAAAGAGCACACCATAAGGCGAGGGATAGTGGAAAGCCAGAGGATTGGGAAGCCTTTTAAAGCAAACAGAGGACAACTAAAAAACAATAAGGATGGAGAAGATGAAATATGAGGTAAAAGAAGATTGCAAGAGCTTTTTTTACATATAGTGAAAATATATATACTTGCAGCGGACTGAAAAGCTTGGGCATGTAGATATTAAAAAAGAGGATGTGTTGGAACTTTTGAAAAGCATCAAGTTAGATAAATCGGGACTGGATGGGATGTACTTCAGGTTACTGAGGGAGGTGACAGAAAAGATTGCTGAGCCTCTGGTGATGATCTTTGTGTCATCAATGCAGACAGGAGTGGTTCCGGAGGACTGGAGGATTGCGGATGTGGTTCCTTTATTCAAGAAAGGGAGAAGAGATAGCCCTGGAAATTATAGACCAGTGAGTCTAACCTCAGTGGTTGGAAAGTTAATGGAGAAGATCCTGAGAGATAGGATTTATGGACATTTGGAAAGGTATAGTATATCAAGAATAGTCAGCATGGCTTTGTCAAAGGTAGATCATGCCTTACGAGCCTGATTGAATTTTTTTGAGGATGTGACTAAACACATTGATGAAGGAAAAGCAGTAGATGCAGTTTATATGGATTTCAGCAAGGCGTTTGATAAGGTGCCCCATACAAGGCTTATTGAGAAAGTGAGAGGACATGGGATCCAAGGGACATTGCTTTGTGAATCCAGAACTGGCTTGCCCACAAAGAGTGCTTGTAGATGGGCCTTTTTCTGCATGGAGGTAGGTCACTAGTGGAGTGCTGCAGGGATCTGTTCTGAGACCCTTATTCTTTGTGATTTTTATAAATGACCTGGATGAGGAAGTGGAGGGATGGCTTGGTAAGTTTGCTGATGACACAAACGTTGGAGGTGTTGTGGATAGTGTGGAGGGATGTCAGAAGCTGCAGCGAGACATTGATAGGATGCAAGACTGGGTGGAGAAGTGACAGATGGGCTTCAACCCAGATTAGTGTGTAGTGATTCATTCTGGCAGATCAAATAGGATGACAGATTATAATATTAAGGGTAAGACTCTTGGCAGTGTGGAAGATAAGAAGGATCTTGAGGTCCGGGTTCATAGGACGCTCAAAGTGGCTTCAAAGTTGAGATGTGGTTAATAAGGCGAATGGTGTACTGGCCTTCATCAATCAAGGAATTGAGTTTAGAAGTTGGGAGATAATGCTGCAGTTGTATAAGACTCTGGTCAGAACCCACTTAGAGTACTGTGCTCAGTTCTGGTCACCTCATTACAGAAAGGATGTGGAAGCCATAGAAAGGGTGCAGAGGAGATTTACAAGGATGTTGCCTGAATTGGGTGGCATGCCTTATGAGGATAGGTTGAGAGAGCTCGACCTTTTCTGAGATTAGCAACAGTTTGGGCTTTGGGCTGAGATTAGAAACAGGAGAGGAGAGGTCACCCTGTTGGGAGTCTTTTATAGACCTCCTAAAAGTTCTAGAGAGGTAGAGGAAAGGATTGCAAAGTCAATCCTGGACAGGAGTGAAAGTAATAGGGTAATTGTTATGGGGGACTTTAACTTTACTAATATTGATTGGAATAGCTATAGCTCTAGCTCGTTAGAGGGGTCAGTTTTCGTACAAAGTGTGCAGGAAGGTTTTTTTGACTCAGTATGTAGATAGGCCAACTAGAGGTGAGGCTACATTGGATTTGGTGCTGGGCAATGAGCCAGACCAGGTGTTAGGCTTGGAAGTTGGTGAACATTTTGGTGATAGTGACCACAATTCGGTTACGTTCACCTTAGTGATGGATAGGGATAGGCATGAAGCTGGGGGCAGTAGTTATAGCTGGGGGAAGGGTAATTATGAGGCCATAAGGAGAGAATTAAGGTGCATAGGTTGGACTAGGAAACTACAGGGACTGGGAACATCTGAAATGTGGAGCTTATTCAAGGAGCAGCTGCTGCGAGTCCTTGATAAGTATGTCCCTGTCAGGCAAGGAGGAAATGGTCGAGTAAGGGAACCTTGGTGTATGAAAAAAGTTGATTGGCTGGTTAAAAGGAAAAAGGAGGCTTATGTCAGGATGAGGCTTGAAGGTTCGGTTAGTGCAATGGATAGCTATAGATTAGCCAGGAGGGAGCTAAAGAGTGAGTTGAGGAGAGCTAAGAGGGTTCACGAGAAGACTTTGGCTGATAGGATTAAGGAGAATCCTAAAGCTTTCTTTAGATATGTTAAGAGTAGAAGATTAGTTAGGGCAAGATTAGGGCCAGTCAGAGACAGCAGTGGGAAGTTGTGCGTGGAGCCTGAAGAGATTGGAGAAGTACTGAATAAATATTTCTCTTCGGTATTCACGCAGGGAGATGTAAATGTAGTTGTGGAGAACACTGAGGTACAGGATTGCAAACTGGAAAGTATTGAAGTAGATAGGGAGGATGTGCTAGATATTCTTGAGGGTTTGAAGTTGGATAAGTCCCCTGGGCCGGACGGGATTTACCCTAGGATTCTCTGGGAGGCAAGAGAGGCGATTGCAGAGCCTCTGGCTCTGATCTTCAGGTCGTCGTTGGTTACGGGTATGGTTCTGGAAGACTGGAGGATAGCGAATGTGGTCCCATTGTTCAAGAAGGGGAAGAGAGACCTTCCAGGGAATTATAGGCCAGTGAGTGTTACTTCTGTTGTGGGCAAAGTATTGGAGAGAATTATTAGGGATAGGATTTATAGTTATTTAGAGAGAAATGAATTGATTGGGGATAGTCAGCATGGTTTTGTGAAGGGTAGGTCGTGCCTTACTAACCTTATTGAGTTTTTTGAAAAAGTGACCAAAGAGGTGGATGGGGGTAAGGCAGTTGATGTGGTATATATGGACTTTAGTAAGGCGTTCGATAAGGTGGCCCATGGAAGGCTTCTGCAGAAAATGCAGATGTATGGGATTGAGGGTGATTTAGCTAATTGGATTAGGAATTGGCTAGCAGATAGAAGACAGAGGGTGGTGGTTGATGGGAGATATTCATCGTGGAGTTCGGTGACAAGTGGTGTACCTCAGGGGTCTGTTTTGGGGCCCCTGCTGTTTGTAATTTTTATAAATGATCTGGATGAGGGTATTGAAGGATGGATTAGTAAATTTGCAGATGACACTAAAGTCGGTGGAGTGGTAGATAGTGAAGAGGGGTGTTATAGTTTGCAGAGAGACTTGGACAAGTTGCAGAGCTGGGCCGAGAGGTGGCAAATGGAGTTTAATGTGGAAAAGTGTGAGGTAATGCACTTTGGCAGGAATAATAAATGTGTAGAGTATAGGGCTAATGGTAGGATTCTTAATAGTGTTGATGAACAGAGGGATCTTGGTGTATTTGTGCATAGATCCCTGAAAGTAGGCAGTCAAGTCGATAAGGTTGTTAAGAAGGCATATGGAGTCTTAGCTTTTATTGGTAGGGGGATTGAATTTCGGAGCCGCAACGTCATGTTGCAACTGTACAAAACTCTAGTGCGGCCGCACTTGGAGTATTGTGTGCAGTTCTGGTCCCCGCATTATAAGAAAGATGTGGAGGCATTGGAGAGGGTACAGAGGAGGTTTACCAGGATGTTGCCTGGTATGGAGGGCAGGTCCTATGAAGAGAGGCTGAAGGATTTGAGGTTGTTTTCGTTAGAAAGGAGGCGGCTAAGAGGGGACCTTATTGAAGCATATAAGATGATTAGAGGTTTAGATAGGGTGGACAGTGATAGCCTTTTTCCTAGGATGGAGAAAGCTAGCACGAGGGGACACAGCTTTAAATTAAGGGGTGATAGTTATAGGACGGATATCAGAGGTAGGTTCTTTACCCAGAGGGTGGTTAGGGAGTGGAATGCCCTGCCTGCGGCAGTTGTAGATGCGCCAAGTTTGGTGGCGTTTAAGAGGTTAGTTGATAAGTTTATGGAAGAGAAGGGAATGGTTTAGTTTGGAAGGTCATTGCTTTTTATAATGGTCGGCGCAACATCGAAGGCCGAAGGGCGTGTTCTGTGCTGTAATGTTCTATGTTCTATGTTCTATTTCTCCTTGGAGAGATGAAGGATGAGGTGTGACCTGGTAGTGGTGTATACGATGATGAGAGGTATTGATCGTGGATTCTCAGAGGCTTTTTCCCAGGGCTGAAGTGGTTGCCACAAGAGGACACAGATTTCGAGTGCTAGAGAATAGGTACAGAGGACGTGTCAGGAGTAAGTTTTTCACTCAGAGGGTGGTGGGTGCGTGGAATTGGCTGCCGGTGGTAGTGGAGATGGATTCGATAGGGTCTTTTAAAAGATTTTTGGATATGTATGTGGAACTTAGTAAGATAGAGGGTTATAGGTATGACTAGTAGGTAGGGACATGTTCGCTGCAACTTGTGATCTGTTTGTGCTGTAGTTTTTCTATGTTTCTATGTTTCTATTAAAGGTGAGAGAGAGAGGCAAGAATGGACATTGGATCACTAGAAAATGAGGTTGGAGAAGTAGTAATGGAGGACAAAGAAATGGCAGAGGAACTAAAGGTTACTTTGTATCAGTCTCCATAGTGGAAGACACCAGTAACATGCCAGAACATCAAAGAGAGTCGGGGGCAGAGGGAAATGTAGTGGTCATCACTAAGGAGAAGGTGCTAGGGAAGCTGGAAGATCTGAAGTTGGATAAATCACATAGACCAGATGGACATCAGGGTTCGGAAGCAGGTAGCTGAGGAGATTGTAAAGGCTTTTGTAGTGATCTCTCAGAAATGACTGGAGTCAGGAAAGTCCCAGAGGATTGGGAAAAGGCTAATGTAACATCCCTGTTTAAGAAGGGAGGGAGGCAAAAGATGGGAATTCTAGGCCAGTTAGCCTGAACTAGGTCATAGGTAAGATCTTGATGTCCGTTATTAAGGATGAAATTGTGGATAATAGAAAATGCATGGTAAAATAGGGAATACTCAGCATGGCTTTATTACAGGGAGGTCACGTCTGAGAAATCTGTTGGAATTCTTTGAGGAGATAACAAATAAGTTAGACAAAAGATAACCAGTGGATGTGATTTATTTGGATTTCCAGAAAGCCTTTGCCAAGATACCATACAGGAAGCTGCTAAATAAGCTCAGAGCCAATGATGTGAGAGGGAAGGTACAGCACGGATAGAGGATTGGCTGACAGATAGAAGGCAGAGAGTGGGGATAAGGGGATCCTTTTCATAATAACTTTTATAATGGTGACTAGTGCCATTCCACAGGGGTCAGTGCTGGGTCCACAACTTTTCACTATATACACTAATAATCTGGAAGATCGTTGCTAAAGTTGCAGATGATACAAAGATATGTAGAGGGACAGGTAGTGTTGAGAAAGTGGGGAGTCTGCAGAATAGCTTGGACAAGCTTGGGGAATGGCAAAGAAGTGGCAGTGAGGCAGTATGAGGTTATGCAGTTTGGTAGGAAGAATAGAGGCGTAGACTATTTTCTAAATGGGGGATCTTCGGAGATTTGAAGCACAAGGAACTCGGGAGCCCGGTTTAGCATTCTCTTAAGGTTAACATGCAGGTTCACTCGGCAATTAGGAAGGCAAATTCAGTGTTAGCATTACTTCTGGAGGGCCAGAATACAGGAGCAGGGATGTACTGCTGAGGCTGTATAAGGCTCTGGTCAGACCCCATTGGAATATTGTGAGCAGTTATGGGCCCTGTATCTAAGGATGAATGTGTTGGCCTGGGAGGGAGTCAAGAGGAAGTTCGCAAGAATGATCCCAGGAATGAAAAGTTTGTCATACGAGGAATGGTTGTGGAATCTGGGTCTACATCTGCTGGAATTTAGAAGGATGAGGGGGGATCTAATAGAAACTTACAGAATATTGAGTGGCCTAGATAGAGTGGTTGTAGAGAGGATGTTTCTATCGTGAGAGAGACTAGAATCGAGGGCACAAGAGTGAAGAGACGCTCTTTAAAACAGAGATGAGGAGGAATTTCTTCAGCTTGAGAGTGGTGAATCTGTGGAACTCATTGCCACAGAGGGCTGTGGAGGTCAGGTCATTGAGTGTCTTTAAGATAGAGATAGATACGTTCTTGATTAATAAAGGGATCAGGGGTTACAGGGAAAAGGCAATGGGGAAGAGAATAGGGATGAGAATCATATCAGCCGTGATTGAATGTTGGAGAAGACAATTGGCCTAATTCTCCTCCTATATCTAATGGTCTGATAGTTCATGTGCATACGAACACAAGTTCTTCTTTTCAGTCACTATTGAGATTATCCACATCTAACATCTAACACTCAAAGTGGCAAAATTCAAACATTTTTTTTGACCACAAAAATGGGATGCCTCAGGGTTTGGTTCCCCAGCCATGATATAGTGGCATGGCTTGTTTTTAATCTACTCTGCTATTGAAATGTAGTTAGATGGAACTTTAGCTGACACCAGTTTTCAACCTTGCTGCTATGACTGGTCCAATCAGGAGCAAGGAGCTCCTTTGGCATAATTCAAGGGATTGTTGGAATGCCTGGGTCTAGCCATCAAGTCAATCTGTTGATTATCGGAGAGGAACAGTGGGCACATTGTGGACTGAATGGCTTCCTTGTTTGCTGTAGGATACTATGATTATTGATACAACAGACAGGAATTCTGTCATCTTAAGGGGCAGTTTTCAGGGAAGACTTAACAAAGCATCTGGGGCTGTGGTTGTTCCAAGTCTGTACATGAATGGATCAGTGAGGTGGTTGGGGCAGAGAGACCATGGCAGAATGGTTAGTGAACATTGATTGGGCACAAGTTGTTTCCAATTCTATGATGGAATGTGGGCACAGTGGCAACACCAGCATTTGTTCCCTTTCCAAGGATAATGACTCAGTCATTTCAGAATCAACTGCATTGCTGTCGTCCGGAGTTACTTATAGACCACACCAGGGAAGGACAGTAGATTTCCTTTCCTAAAGGATATTAGTGAACCAGATGAGTTTTTACAACAATCAATGATAGTTGTCGCAGGTACGTTACTGAGACGAGTTCTATATTCTAGGTTTACGGATGAATTTTAAATTCTACCAGCTGCTACAGTGGGATGTGAACCAATGGCAAAGATCATTAATCTGTGCCTCTGGATAACTAATCCAGTGACAATGCCACCCCATCACCAACTCCCAGTGAAGACAAGAAGGAATCACAGACCAGTACAGCATAGAGAGAGGCCGTTAGTCTATTCCACATGCTTTCTGTTCAGAGCACAGATTTTCAAAAAACTCAATAAGATTAGTAAGGCACGACCTACCCTTCACAAAACCATGCTGACTATCCCCAATCAATTCATTTCTCTCTAAATAACTATAAATCCTATCCCTAATAATTCTCTCCAATACTTTGCCCACAACAGAAGTAAGACTCACCGGCCTATAATTCCCAGGAAAGTCTCTATTCCCCTTCTTGAACAATGGGACCACATTCGCTATCCTCCAGTCTTCCGGCACTATACCCGTAACCAACGACGACCTGAAGATCAGAGCCAGAGGCTCTGCAATCTCCTCTCTTGCCTCCCAGAGAATCCTAGGGTAAATCCCGTCCGGCCCAGGGGACTTATCTAACTTCAAACCCTCAAGAATATCTAGCACATCCTCCTTATCTACTTCAATACTTTCCAGTTTGCAACCCTGTATCCCAGTGTTCTCCACAACTACATTTACATCTCCCTGCGTGAATACCGAAGAGAAATATTTGTTCAGTGCCTCTCCAATCTCTTCAGGCTCCACGCACAACTTCCCACTGCTGTCTCTGACTGGCCCTAATCTTGCCCTAACCAATCTTCTATTCTTAACATATCTAAAGAAAGCTTTAGGATTCTCCTTGATCCTATCAGCCAAAGTCTTCTCATGTCCTCTTTTAGCTCTTCTCAACTCACTCTTTAGCTCCCTCCTGGCTAATCTATAGCTATCCAGTGCACTAACTGAGCCTTCAAGCCTCATCCTGACATAAGCCTCCTTTTTCCTTTTAACCAGCGAATTAACTTTTTTAGTACACCATGGTTCCCTTACTCGACCATTTCCTCCTTGCCTGACAGGGACATACTTATCAAGGACTCGCAGTAGCTGCTCCTTGAATAAGCTCCACATTTCAGATGTTCCCAGTCCCTGTAGTTTCCTAGTCCAACCTATGCACCCTAATTCCCTCCTTATGGCCTCATAATTACCATTCCCCCAGCTATAATTACTGCCCCCAGCTTCATGCCTATCCCTATCCATCACTAAGGTGAACGTAACCGAATTGTGGTCACTATCACCAAAATGTTCACCAACTTCCAAGCCTAACACCTGGTCTGGCTCATTGTCCAGCACCAAATCCAATGTAGCCTCACCTCTAGTTGGCCTATCTACATACTGAGTCAAAAAACCTTCCTGCACACTTTGTACAAAAACTGACCCCTCTAATGAGCTAGAGCTATAGCTATTCCAATCAATATTAGTAAAGTTAAAGTCCCCCATAACAATTACCCTATTACTTTCACTCCTGTCCAGGATCGACTTTGCAATCCTTTCCTCTACCTCTCTAGAACTTTTAGGAGGTCTATAAAAGACTCCCAACAGGGTGACCTCTCCTCTCCTGTTTCTAATCTCAGCCCATACTACCTCAACAGACAAGTCCTCATCAAACTTCTTTTCTGTCACTGTGATACAGTCTTTGACTAATAATGCCACTCCTCCCCCCCTTCTACCTCCTTCTCTACTCCGACTGAAGCATTTGAACCCCGGAACCTGCAACAACCATTCCTGTCCCTGCTCTATCCATGTCTCTGAAATGGCCACAACATCGAAGTTCCAGGTACTGATCCAAGCTGCAAGTTCCTCCACTTTATTGCGAATACTTCTTGCATTAAAGTATACGCATTTCAAACCATGCACTACTCCACCCGTACGCTGCTGTGCTTTACAGTTCTCATCTATGACCCCCCTATTCTCGTCCCTCTTAACATCCAAACTACTCAGGATCCCACCTCCCCTCTGAATCAGTTTAAACCCCCCTGCATAGCCTTTGCAAATTTTCCCTCCAAGATGTTGGTTCCCCTCTGGTTCAGGTGTAGACCATCTCTCTTGTAGAGGTCCCACCTACCCCAGAATGAGCCCCAATATCCCACATCCTTCACTGTAATACTCTGATATACCCCACACCCCTCACTGTAACACTCTGATATATCCCACACCCCTCACTGTAACACTCTGATATATCCCACACCCCTCACTGTAACACTCTGATATACCCCACACCCCTCACTGTAACACTCTGATATACCCCACACCCCTCACTGTAACACTCTGATATACCCCACACCCCTCACTGTAACACTCTGATATACCCCACACCCCTCACTGTAACACTCTGATATATCCCACACCCCTCACTGTAACACTCTGATATATCCCACACCCCTCACTGTAACACTCTGATATACCCCACACCCCTCACTGTAACACTCTGATATACCCCACACCCCTCACTGTAACACTCTGATATACCCCACACCCCTCACTGTAACACTCTGATATATCCCACACCCCTCACTGTAACACTCTGATATACCCCACACCCCTCACTGTAACACTCTGATATACCCCACACCCCTCACTGTAACACTCTGATATACCCCACACCCCTCACTGTAACACTCTGATATACCCCACACCCCTCACTGTAACACTCTGATATACCCCACACCCCTCACTGTAACACTCTGATATATCCCACACCCCTCACTGTAACACTCTGATATACCCCACACCCCTCACTGTAACACTCTGATATACCCCACACCCCTCACTGTAACACTCTGATATACCCCACACCCCTCACTGTAACACTCTGATAACCCCACACCCTCACTGTAACACTCTGATATACCCCACACCCTCACTGTAACACTCTGATATACCCACACCCCTCACTGTAACACTCTGATATACCCAACACCCCTCACTGTAACACTGTGATATATCCCACACCCCTCACTGTAACACTCTGATATACCTCACACCCCTCACTGTAATACTCTGATATACCCCACAACCCTCACTGTAACACTCTGATATACCCCACACCCCTCACTGTAACACTCTGATATATCCCACACCCCTCACTGTAACACTCTAATGTACGCTGCAGGAAGCTGGGATAGTCCAGGGTTGTTGTATGTCCCTCTCAGGAGCAGCAGAGGGTACTCTGGTTGTGACTATTTCCTTCCTGTTCCTGAGGACACGTGTACTTCATTAGGAGTTTTCTTCATCTAGTTGAAGTGACATCAAAGCCACAGGAAGTGAAGTGAGTCTGAGCAATGATTATACGGAGCTGGGATAATCAGATCCAGATCCCACTGTCTCCCGAGGTGAAACCTGCAATGCAGACTGTGTTCAGGATGAGGGACATTGATGGCCCTGATTAATCTCACATTTACTTTTCTTCCGTAGAACAAAATCCTTCAAATTGCAAGAACAATTCTTCCGGATAGCTGAATATCATCCTGGTTACATCACCAGGAACTTCGTCACCAGCCCATCGACAATCGGCCCAGTGGTAAATGAGTTTTCTGTCTTGCGGAATTTTATATGTTCACTGGGATAGGATGGATTTCAGCTCTGGGAATGATTTAGAGTCAAGAATTCTGTGGATGTGAACTGTAAACTCATAAAGAAGTACATTACACATCCTCTGCGCATTCAATCAGTATGTTACACACTCTGCACACTCACAGTGCATTACACATTCCCTGCACGCTCCCAGTTAGTATGTCACATACTCCCTGCACACTCACAGTCAGTGCATTATACACTGTCTGCACACTCCCAGTCAGTATGTCACACACTCCTTGCACACTCACAGTCCGTGCATTACACACTCCCTGCACACTCACGGTCACTATGTCACACTCTCTCTGCACACTCTCAGTCAGTACATTACACATTCCCTGCACACTCACTGTCCTGATTAATAAGAGCTTTGTTTTGGAATGCTGTATTTCACAATTTTGATGCTGGGGACAAAGCATAGGTGTCAATCTTCATAAAGCTTACTGATGTTTATTGACATTTAATTCCAGTCATCTACAAACTGGTTGGTTGACTGAGGATAAATCTCTAACTGCTGAAAACAATATTTTCTTTAAAAGTGATTGAAGTACATATTGAAATCATCATGGAAATTCTTGTTCAATTGTTTTAATTGAACTGTTTCTAGGATTTACCATCCGTCATTCCTTGTCAGTAAATACAGCACTGTAAATTTGACCAGAGATAAGATATTGCAGTGGAATGATTTACAATCGCACTAGAACAGTTTAAGGAAAAATGTATAATAAATGTTTGCAGGAGAACGAGTGGCATCGCATAATAAAACTGCGAATTTATACTACCCCACTTTGATGGGCCACATTGCTCGGATTACTGGAAGAATCTGAGGTCAGGTTGACTCAGTTGATACATTCTCACCTGAGAATCAGTAAATCCAAGATTCAAGCACCCTCCATGACATCAGAATGACAACTCAATGTAATATTCAGTGGAGCATTGGTCAGTAACAATTAGATTCAGCACTTTTGATTCACATAGACAGTTTGGCAGATTAGTGGCAGGTACAGTTTAAAGTTTATTAGTCACAAGCAAACTTACATTAACACTGCAATGAAATACTATGGAGTTCTCCTGGTGGCCACAGACCGGTGCCTGTTTGGTTGGTGCACCTGGCCGGCACGTCTTTCGGAGCGTGGGAGGGGTCCGGGGTACCCAGGGAGGGCCCAGGAAACGCAGGAAGAATGTGCGGACTCCTGTAGACGGTGACTCAGGCTGGGAGTCGAACGTGGGTCCCTGGCGCTATGAGGCAGCACAGATTTCTTTTCCTGAAGGACATAGATAAACCAATTGGGTTTTGAGAATGACCGCAGAATGTTTGTGGTTATTTTTCTAATGCTATCCCATAACTGATATATTGTACTCAATTTCATGAATTGCCATTGTGGGATTTGAGCTTGGTGCTTGACTTGTCCTATAACCATAGTCACTAGGCCACCAAACCCTATAGAAAGAAGGGCTTGGAGAGCACAATTTTTCACTCTGTGTTTTTGTTCACTTAACAACGGTTTGAAAAGCTATTGCCCAAAGTGTTTTTCTCCATGATTTAACTGTGTATTTAAGTCTCATGGTTACACTTTAAACAGACGAGAAATTAGGAGGCATAGTTATTAAGTTTGCAGATGACACCAACTTTGATGGCAGAATGGACAGTGAAGAAGGTTATCTGGAATTGCAACAGGATCTTCATCAATTAGGCCAGTGAGCTGATGAATAGCAGATGGAGTTTAATCGAAATGATGGCATTTATCCCAGACTGCTTAGGGAGGTGCGAGGTGAAATTGCTGGGCCTCTGATGCAAATCTTTGTCTCTTCTGTGGACACAGGTGAGGTCCCAGAGGACTGGAGAATAGCTAATGTTGTACCATTGTTTAAAAAGCGTAGTAGGGATAACCCTGGAAATTATAGGTCGGTGAGTTTGATGTCAGTGGTAGGTAAGCTGTTGGAGGAGATTCGTAGAGATAGGATGTATAGGTACTTAGACCGTTTCAATCTGATTAGGGATAGGCAACATGGATTTGTTAAGGGGAGGTCGTGCCTTACGAATCTGGTAGAATCTTTTGAAGAGGTGATGAAAACGGTTGACGAAGGGCGAGCCGTTGATGTCATCTATATGAATTTTAGTAAGGCATTTGACAAAGTCCCTCATGGGAGGTTAGTTGAGAAGGTCAAGGCTCATGGGATACAAGGACAGGTAGCTAGATGGATAAGTAACTGGCTTATTAATAGGAGACAGAGAGTAATAATGGAAGAGTTTTTTTATAGATGGAGGTCAGTCACTAGTGGTGTGCTGCAGGGCTCGGTGCTGGGACCTCTTCTATTTGTAATATATATAAATGACTTGGAAGAGGGAGTAAGTGGAATGATCAGCAAGTTTGCAGACGATACAAAGATGGCTGGACTTGCGGATAGTGAGGAGCATTGTCAGGCGATGAAGCAGGACATAGATAGGCTGGTAGCTTGGGCAGACAGATGGCAGATGGAATTTAATCCTGATAAATGTGAGGTGATGCATTTCGGGAGAAAGAATGTAGGGGGGAGGTATATGATAAAGGTAGACCTATTAAGAGTATAGAAACGCAGAGGGACCTGGGGGTGCAGGTGAACAAGTCTCTGAAGGTGGCAGAGCAAGTGGAGAAGGTTGTGAAGAAAGCATATAGTATGTTAGCCTTTATAGGAAGGGGTATAGAGTACAAGAGCTGTCCTTTAATGTTGCAGTTGTATAAAACGCTGGTTAGACCTCATTTGGAATACTGCGTCCAGTTCTGGTCGCCTTCCTACCGGAAGGACGTGGAGACTGTAGAGAGAGTGCAGAGGAGGTTTACCAGGATGCTGCCTGGTATGGAAGGTCTGAGTTATGAGGAGAGATTAGGCAAATTGGGACTGTTTTCCTTAGAAAGACTTAGAGGAGATCTGATAGAGGTGTACAAGATTTTGAAGGGGATAGATAGAGTAAACAGGGTTAAGCTTTTTCCTAGGATGGACTCAAATAGCACGAGGGGTCACGAGCTTAGGGTGAGGGGGGTAAGGTATAATTTGGATGCTAGAGGAAGTTTTTTCACACAGAGGGTGGTGGGGGTATGGAATGCGCTGCCAAGTAAAATGGTGGAGGTAGGCACTCTGGAGTTATTTAAGAAATACTTAGATGGGCACATGAACAGAATGGGAATGGAAGGGTATAGAAAACTGATTTAAAATAGGGAGCATGAGCCTTGGGAGTTCCTGGGAAGTGTGTAAATAGATGATGATATTGATGTACTTGTTTTTATCCTACAGGTGCTTTGGTGCACCTTGTTGTCTAACGAGGGGCATACACGCGATGGGTCGTGAGAGGACTGCTCTTGGATTTTTCAAGAGTGTCCTAATGCTTCATGTCGTTAGTGTACGCTTGTCATGGACCATTTGATGGGCAATATGACAACTCAGTGACTATCGCTGTGCTGTGCAGATCCATGGATTTGGGCCTGTGTCTGTGGGAGTTTGCGCATTCTCCCCGTGCTTGCATGGGTTTTCTCCGGGTGCTCCGGTTTCCTCCCACATCCCAAAGATGTGCTCTTAGGCTAATTAGCAGAACAAATTCTCCCTAAATTGTCTCAAATTTGGTTTCAATCCATAGATCTATAAACATAGACAGGGATCACGGGTAGAGGTGGGAACATTGGGGTGGCAGCCCGGGCTCGTTGGGCCGAAGGGCCTGTTTCCCGTGCTGTTTTGTTCTTTGTTCTTTGTCAGTACATTACACACTCCCTGCACTCTCACAGTCAGTATGTTACACATTCTCTGCACGCTCACAGTCAGTACACTCCCTGCAAACTCACAGTCAATATGTTACACATCCTCTGCAAACTCAGTCAGTATACAAAGAATAAAGAACAAAACAGCACGGGAAACAGGCCCTTCGGCCCAACGAGCCCACGCCGCCACCCCAATGTTCCCACCTCTACCCGTGATCCCTGTCTATGTTTATAGATCTATGGATTAAAGACTAAATTTGAGACAATTTAGGGAGAATTTGTTTTGCCAATTAGCCTAAGAGCACATCTTAGGAATGTGGGAGGAAACCAGAGCACCCGGAGAAAACCCACGCAAGCACGGGGAGAATGCGCAAACTCCCACAGACACAGGCCCAATCCATGTATCTGCACAGCACAGCGATAGTCACTGAGCTGTCGTGTTGCCCATCAAATGGTCCAGGTCAAGCGTACACTAACGACGTGAAGCATTAGGATACTCTCGAAAAAAATCCAAGAGCAGCCCTCTCACGACCCATCGCGTGTATGCCCCTTGTTATACAACAAGGTGGACCAAAGCACCTGTAGGATAAAAACAAGTACATCAATATCATCATCTATTTACACACTTCCCAGGGACTCCCAAGGCTCATGATCCCTATTTTAAATCAGTTTTCTATACCCTCCATTCCCATTCTGTTCATGTGCCCATCTAAGTATTTCTTAAATCAGAGTGCCTGCCTCCACCACTTTACTTGGCAGCGCATTCCATACCCCCACCACCCTCTGTGTGAAAAAACTCCCTCTAGCATCCAAATTATACCTTACCCCCCTCACCCTAAGCCCGTGACCCTTCGTGCTATTCGAGTCCATCCTAGGAAAAAGCTTAACCCTGTTTACTGTATCTATACCCCTCATAATCTTGTACACCTCTATCAGATCTCCTCTAAGTCTACGTCTTTCTAAGGAAAACAGTCCCAATTTGCCTAATCTCTCCTCGTAACTCAGACCTTCCATACCAGGCAGCATCCTGGTAAAACTCCTCTGCACTCTCTCCAGAGTCTCCACGTCCTTCCGGTAGTAGGGCAACCAGAACTGGACGCAGTATTCCAAATGAGGTCTAACCAACGTTTTATACAACTGCAACATTAAAAGCCAGCTCTTGTACTCTATACCCCTTCCTATAAAGGCTAACATACTATATGCTTTCTTCACAACCTTCTCCACTTGCTCTGCCACCTTCAGGGACTGGTGCACCTGCACCCCCAGGTCCCTCTGCATTTCTATACTCTTAATAGGTCTACCCTTTATCATATACCTCCCCCCTACATTCTTTCTCCCGAAATATATCACCTTGCATTTATCAGGATTGAATTCCATCTGCCATCTATCTGCCCAAGCTACCAGGCTATCTATGTCCTGCTGCATCGCCTGACAATGCTCCTCACTATCCGCAAGTCCAGCCATCTTTGTATCATCTGCAAACTTGCTGATCACTCCACTTACTCGCTCTTCCAAGTCATTTATATATATTACAAATAGAAGACGTCCTAGTACCGAGCCCTGCGGCATACCACTAGTGACTGACCTCCAGCTAGAAAAACACCCTTCCACTATTACTCTTTGTCTCCTATTACTAAGCCAGTTACTTATCCATCTAGCTACCTGTCCTTGCATCCCATGAGCCGTGACCTTCTCAACCAACCTCCCATGAGGGACTTTGTCAAACGCCTTACTAAAATCCATATAGACAACATCAACGGCTCGCCCTTTGTCGACCGTTTTTGTCACCTCCTCAAAAAATTCTAGTATGTTACACACTCTCTGCATTCTCACGGTCGGTGCATTACACATTCTCTGGGCCAGTGGGCTGATGAATGGCAGATGGAATTTAATTTAACTAGATCGGGATGATGCATTTGATAGACTAAACCAGGGTAGGACTTTCTCAGTTAAGGGTAGGGCATTGGGAGAGTTACAGAACAAAGAGATCTAGGGGTACAGGTTCATAGCTCCTTGAAAGTGAAGTCACAGGTGGACAGAGCGATGAAGGAGGCATTCGGTATGCTTGATTTCATCGATCAGATCATTGAATACAGGAGTTGGAATGTCTTGTTGAAGTTGTATAAGACATTGGTAAGGCCACAGTTGGAATATTGTGTACAGTTGTGGTCACTCTATGATAGAAAAGATATTATTAAACTAGGAAGTGTCCAGAAAAGATCTATTAGGATGCTACCCAGACTTGATGGTTTGAGTTATAATGAGAGACTGGATAGACTGGGACTTTTTTCTCTGGAGCATAGGAGGCTGAGGGATGATCTTATAGAGATCTATAAAATAATGAGGGGCATTGATCAGCTAGATAGTCGATATCTTTTCCCAAAGGTAGGAAAGTTTAAAACTAGAGGACATAGGTTTAAGGTGAGAGGAAAGAAATACAAAAATGAGGGGCAATTTTTTTCCCACAGGGCGTGATGAATGTCTGGAACAAGCTGCCAGAGGTGGCAGTGGAGGTTGGTATTATTTTGTGTTTTAAAAAGCTTTTATATATTTACATGGGTCCAATAGGTATCGAGGGATATTGGCCAAATGTGGGCAATTTGGGACTAGGGCGGCAGAGTGGCACAATGGTTAGCACTGGCGCTTCATAGCTCCAGGGACCTGGCTTCGATTCAGGTTTGGGTTACTGTTTGTGTGAAGTTTGCACATTCTCCTCATGTCTGCGTTGGTTTCCTCCGGGTGCTCCGGTTTCCTCTCAAAGTCCAAAGATATGCAGATTAGGTTGATTGGCCATGCTGAAAAAAAAGCTCCTTAGTGTCCCAGAATGCGTAGGTTAGAGGGATTAGCAGGTAAAATACGTAAAGATATGGGGGTATGGCCTGGGTGGCATTGTCGTTGGTGCAGACTCGATGGGCCAAATGGTCTTTTTCTGCACTGTAGGATTTCTGTGATTTCTATGACCTTAGGAGTTTTAAAAAAAGGACAGCATGGATAAGTTGGGTCGAAGAGCCTGTTTCCGTGCTCTACGACTATGACTCTATGATACAAACCTTCCAATTCTGCACAACTTGATATTCCAAAATTTTTTTGATATGATCAATAGTCTAACTGCACAAAAAGAGGAAAATGCACGTTAATCTGTACTGTAGCAGCGACAGTGTTACCGGGAGCAAAAAGAAATATATTGCTGATTCCAGAATTGCAGACAGTTCTGGTTGCCACACTACCATAAAGATGTGAAGGCTTTGGAGAGAGTACAGAAAATCTTATCAGGATGTTGCCTGGTTTGGAGGGTATTAGCTATGAGGAGAGGTTGCAGAAACTTGGTTTGTTTATACTTGAACATCAGAGGCTGAGGGGCGACCTGATAGGAGTTTACAAAATTATGAGAGGCAAGGACAGAATGGACAGTCGGAATCTTTTTCCCAGGGTAGAGATGTTAATTATTCAGGGACATAGGTTTAAGGTAAATGGAGGAAAGTTGAAAGAAGATGTGAGAGGCAAAGTTTTTACACAGAGAGTGGTACGTACCTGGAACTCGCTCTGGCTGGTAGAAGCAGATTAAGTAGCAACGTTTAAGAGGCATCTTGACAGATGCATGAACAGGCAGCGAATAAAGGAACCGTTAGAGGGAAAAAAGGTTTTTAGTTTGGAAATGTGTCATGCGATGGCACAGGCTTGGTGGGCCAAAAGGCCTGTTCCTCTGCTGTACTGTTCTTTGTTCTTTGTTGTTTTTAGATTGACAGATTAAGAGGAATTTTTTTTTGGGAAAGAAGTTCAGGGATTTTGTATTGAATGGCCTCCATCTATGGTGTAAAATTCTTTCAATATTTACATCAATTGCCTGGATGTAATAAAGTTTGTGCTTCCATATTCTCTGCCTTCACTCTGACTTCCTGCAGGTGATATCATGATAATGTTTGTCGGTGGAGGAATGAAGTTGCCTTTTAATCTGAAGGAAGCAATGTGTGGTTCTGGGTGGCGACAGGAAGGAAAGGCCCATGGTATGGATGGTCAGCAGATGGGAGATGAAAGGTAAGGGGTGATGAGAAATGCTGTGAGATCTTGGGCTCCTCACTGAATGGCTGTGTTACTGACATGGTGAGACTGATGTCCACAATATCACACTGATATGCCCTAAATTGCTGAATATAAATTAACCTTTGAAGACTCAAAAAATCCTTCCAAAAATAGCAGCTGAATTATACACAGAGTATAAAATGTGATGCACCAGTGTCAGTGGTTGCCATTTTGAATTATAAATGAAAACAGAGCGCCCGGCAATTCAAATTAACTCAGTAAAGACAGGTTTTATAGAATGTATTCGGTCTACGTGAATACCATAAACTACAACCCAACTAATTTAAAAACCATTAAATTCATCACCTTCACCATCTGGCAGTTTATCAAATTCATTCCGAGTCTCTTTGCCTATATCACCATCGTAAAGATCCTATTCTGAATCTGATATGGTGCTTTCTGTTTCTCCTTCAAGAACAAATTATCTTCCTCTCCATCAGATTAAGTAGTCAACATTTTTTTCAATGTTTTGATGACAGTTTATGCATTAATCGCATCCCCTTGCTTTTATAACAAAACCACACAAAGCATCAAGCAGGGCAGCTGACATATTTCCACTTGGAGGATTTATTTCTCTATTCCATTCAGTATGAACCTGATCACAAATGTTTTGTTGAAGCAAACGTTGAAAGGTTGATTTATGAACGTTACATCTCTGCTTGTAACTACAATGTAGTGTTATTTCTTCACAGGCACGGAGGCACAGTGATTAGCCTCACATCTTCAAGGACCCAGGTTTGATTTTGGCCTTAGTGACTGTCTGTGAGGAGTTTACACGTTCTCCCTGTGTCTGCATGGGCTTTCTCCAAGTGCTCCAGTTTCCTCTCACAGTTCAAAGATATGCAAGTTAGGTGGATTGGCTATACTAAATTGATTATATTTATACAAATCACCACCTCCACTTTGACTTCGTGCAGGTGATATCATGAAAATGTTTGTTGGTGGGGGAGTGAAATGGTTTTTTAATCTGAAGGGAGAAATCTGTGACTGTCCCAAGATGTGTAGGTTTGGGGAATTAGCAGAGTAAATACATGAGGTTACGGGAATAGGGCATGGGATGGGTCTCAGTAAGATGCTGTGCTGGAGAGTCGCTGCAATCTCAATAGTCCTGATTTGTAAGGATTCTATGATTTATCCCATTGGTTAAATGACATCTCAACATTCCCTGAAAAGAATAGTTTGTTCCCATTCTGTTAACCACCAATTCGGGAGCAGAGAGTGACTGCCCTAGATATCAAGGCTACGTTCGGCTGAGTGTAGCATCAAGAAGCCTGAGCAAAAGTGGAGTCATTGGGAGCCAGCAGGAAAGTTCTCAGCTGGGTGGAGTCATACCTGACACAAGGGAAGACGATTGTGGTGTTTGGAAGGTCAGCCATCTCAGCTCCAGGACATCTCTGCAGGAGTCCCTCAGGGTAGTGTCCTCGGGAATGTTTGCTGATGACTGTATAATGCTCAGAACCCCTGGATTTTGTAGATGGTATACATGGCTGTTACTGTGGAGAGAATGAATATTTACTGTGGTGAATGCGGTGCCAGTCAAGCAGGCTACTTTGTCCTGGATAGTGTCGAGCTTCTTGAGTGTTTTTAGAGCTGCCCCCCTCCAGGCATTATTGATTGGCTTTGGGGAAGGAGGAGGTGAGTTGCTCACTGCAGAACTCCAAGCCTCTGACCTGCTTTTGTAGCCACTGTATTTTTATAGCTGGCCCAGTTCCTTTTCTGTTCAAAGTAATCCCCAGGATGTTGATAGTGCGGGATTCAGTGATACTAATGCCATTGATTATCAAGCATTGATGATTAGATTCTCTCTTGTTAGTGATGGTCATTGTCTGGCATTAGTGTGGGACGAATGTTATTTGCCATTTGTTAGCCCGAGCCTGGATATTATCCAGATTTTGCTGCATTTGAACATGAACTGCTTCAGTATCTGAGGAGTGGTGAATAGTGCTGAACATTGTGCAGTCATCGGTGAACATCCTCACTTCTGACCTTATGATGGAAGAAAGGTCATTGATGAAGCAGCTGAAGATGGTTGGGCCGAGGACACTCCCCTGAGAGATTCCTGCAGAGATGTCCTGGAGCTGAAATGATTGACCTCCAACCACTACAGCTATCTCTTTTTGTGCCAGATATAACTCCAACCAGTGGAGAGGTTTTATCCTGATTCCCACTGACTCCAGTTTTTCTAGGGCTCCTTGTTATCAAGGGCAGTTACTCTCACCTCATCTCTAGCATTCAGCTGTTTTGTCCCAAGTAGACCAATCCCAGAGAGATTGCTCCTGCACAAACTGATCCCACGTAGACTGATCCTACTGTTAGGGATCAGATCAGAAATTACAAAGTATACGGTATTTTATGAAGTTAATCTAGAACCAAACTTCATTTGATTTTGGCATTAAGATGAGCATTAGGGTGTTTCATTGAGGTATGATTCAAATGATCCACAAGGAAGCTTTTATTAAAATGAACTTTATTGAAGACACAGAATATAACAAAAAGAATTACCATAACTTTTACCAATTAAAATACTTAAACATGACAAAGTATAATCCTTAATACCTATCTTGTTAGTTCCAATTTGAGCAATATCCCTGCAGATATATATCTTTCTTCAGCACCAAAAACAGATATGCCCATATGGATGCTAGAGTTTCAGCCTGGAAAGATATAGAATGACCCCTGTCTTCTGATACCTATACAGCGGTCTACAGAGAAAAATCTAATTTCAAACAGCAGAACTTCAGAGAAAGAGAAAGAAACCTATTTCTAACAGTTCCAGTGCAGTGAGAAATAGGGCTATTTCTGCTCTCAACAGCTCCCAAGCTGCAACTAGACTGGATTTGTCTCTGTGAGACTGGTCCTGCTCAGTCACTTGACATTTTCTGTCAATCAATCTAATCAAACTCTTGTCTGAAACTCCTCAGGGGTAACACTAAAATAATAATACTGCATTAACCCAGATTAAAACCAACGCTCCAGTAATTAAGAGTAATTATGCTGCTGGAACATCAACACGTAGGCTGCCGATTATAGACAAAACAGCACTGATAATAAAACTGACTGCTAAAAATAAATCTGCACCAGAAACATTTCACAAATACAATTTCTAAAGGTACAGTATCATCGTACCCGCACTGATCAATCCCAAAAGGACCAATCCCATACAGACTGACCCCGCACAGACCAATCCCATGTAGACTGATCCTGTGCATTGAGATAACTGGGGATGTGTAACCTGAGTTGTTCCCTAATGTTTACAGGATGCTGGAGATGTTGAGCAGGGTGAGGCTGATGGAGTTGGAGAAGTGGTTATGTATCCCCTCGCCAATCCTACCACGATGGCAGAAGACTCCTGCACATATTGAACAGCCAAAACACACCACAACATTTTTGGATCCAGCAAGCAGGTATGTGTCATAGAGTCATAGAGGTTTACAGAATGGAAACAGGCTGTTTGGCCCAAGGTGAGGTGGTTGAATGTCCTCCTAATTCCAACAACAACAGCTTGCACTACATCTGGTTTGAATAACAACTTTGCACAAACTTTGAATAATGACATAGTGTTGTGATATAGGAAACATGGCAGAAATGTGTGCACAGTAAGATCCCATAATAACTCTGACCACAAGAAGCAGAATTAGAGGAGCTCAGATATCTCAGGGCATTGTGGAGCTGGAGGAGAAGATTCCAGAGACAGGGAGGAGGGAGGTTGTGGAGGGATCTGAAATCAAGGATGGGAATTTTAAACTTGAGGCATTGCTTCAATTGGAGTCAGCAATCACAAGGTAATGGGAAAACCCATGTGAGTTTTTACAGGATTTTGAATGGCCTCAAGTTTCCCAATGGTAGAATGTGGGAGATGTGTTGAAATATTCCAGGAGCAACAAAGACACGGAAAGATTTCAGCAGCAACTGGACTATGATAGGGCTGGAGCCAAGCAATGTTACAGAGGTGAAAATAGGTGGAAATATATGGCACGTATAATTGAACCGATTTATTTGATAGTAAACCTGCGAGCTTTCGGCGTTTGTGCCTTCGTCAGGCGAATAAGGTGTTCTGGTCTCCAAAAGCACACATACCAGCCTTTGGAGACCAGAACACCTCATTCACCTGATGAAGACTACAAAGGCCGAAAGCTAGCAGGTTTAATATCAAATAAATCGATTGGATTTAAAATTGGTGTTGCCAGACTCTTACTGAGTTTATCCCAGTCCAACGCCGGCATCTCTACATCACGTATAATCGACACAGATATACAGCACAGATATATGGCAGATATACAGCACAGATATACAGCGCAGATATACACACAGATATATGACACAGATATACGGCACAAATATACAGCACAGATATACGGCACAGATATGCAGTCAGTATCAAATCTGAGGCAAGATTGTCAACAGCCTCAAACTATTGCCTAGGTGAAGGATAGAGTCGGCAGCTAGTGAATGAAGTTTGTGAAGTGGTCCCTGGGAGTTTTCCTGTCCTGATATACAGATGCCGGCGTTGGATTGGGGTGGTAAGAACTCAGTAAGAATTTAGCAACACCAATTTATAATCCAACCGATTTATTTGATAGTAAAAAAGCGAGCTTTCAACACTCTGTGTCTTCCTCAGGCAAATGCAGTGTTCTGGTCTGCAATAGCACACATCAGCACAGACAGTCAGAGTTTTCCTGTCCCCCAGGGTATATTAGTGGTGAAGGAGGCAGCCCGCAATTGGCCTGCAATGGAATCTTCTGAAACAGGTTGAGATGTGTCCCAGTGTCCAGGGTGACATAGAGAGGTGGAGAAGAGTAATGTGAGAGGCTGTGGGCCAATGGAGCGAACGTTTCCCTTTGTGACAATCACACTGAATGTCAACCATGACTTTGATCAGAGCTGTGCCTGTGCCGGAGAACTGATTAGAGGGATCCAAACTTGGAGTTCCAGGAAGGATGGAGCAACAACGCATTCAATGGGTTTGGAGTGGAAAGGGGTTTGGAGTTAGGATATTAGTTTATAAGGATACTGGAATCAGGGCTGGTTTTCTCAAGAAATGCATGATGGCAGCGGATTTGAAAAAGCAATGGACATATCTCTGAAGAGAGAGAATTTAACAATATCCGTGAACAAAGGAGCAGGGATAGGAAAGTAAGCAGTGAACACCTTAGTAAGAATGGTGAGCAAAGGGCAAGAAGAGAAAACCTGCAAACACTTCTATCTGTAAGGACAAGGGTGCAAATACATGGGAATACCACCATCTGCAAGTTCCCCTCCAAACCTCTCACCATTCTGACTTGGAAATATATTGCCGTTCTGTCACTGTTGCTGGGTCAAAATCCTGAAACTCTCTCCCTAACAATGCTGTGGGCGTATCTACAACACAGGGACTGCAATGGTTCAAGAAGGCAGCTCATCACCACCTTCTCAAGGGGCAATTAGGAATGGGCAATAAAATCTACCCATACCAATCAAACCCAACTTATAGCAGTGATTTTTTTTTTGAAAACATAGGCAATGTGTTGGATTTTGCACAAAACACACACACACAGCCAGCTCAACACTCTCCCTACCTGGGAGACCAGGGAAGTCCTTTCCTCTAGGTAATGTTTATCCTCAATCACACGACTAAAACGGTATACCTGCTCTTGTGCATCCTCGATTATAATCACTTCACCACTGCTCACCCAGCCTTCTGCTGTCTGGGCCCCAAGCTTTGCAATTCCCTCCCTATTCTCATTGACTCACTACCTCATTGCCCTCCATTAACATGCTTCTCTAAACCTATGACCAAGACAGCAGCTAATCACAGAATCACAGGAGTTTCACATTACAGCCCATCAGTCTGCATGAGCTCACTGAATGAGCAATTTACTTCATGCTGTTCTCCCACTTTCTCTCCGTAACCCTGCACATTTCTTCTTTTCAGATATGTTTAATTCCCTTTTGAAAGCTTTGACTGGAACTACCACACACTCTGGCAATGCCTCTATTACACACATCTTTAACCTGGTGTTGTGAGACTTCTTAGTGTGTTTACCCCAGTCCAACGCTGACATCTCCACGTCAGTGCTTTCCAGACTAGAACCACACGCTGAGTGATATGGGATGGATAATAAATGCTGGCCTAGCCAATGTTGCTCACATCTCATGAATGAATAAAAAAATCTTTTCTTCATGTTGCTTTTGCTTCTTTTGCCAGTTACTTCAATTCAGTACCCTCTTGTTTTCAATCCTTTCACGAGAGGAACAGTTTCTCTTAATCTGAACCCCTCATGGCTTTGAACAGCTCTTTCAAATCACATATAGCTTGGTGTCAAAATTTATTCCAGGGAATTCAAGTAAAATTTCTTGGGATATTTCATTATGTTAAAGGCATTACATATATGCCAGTTGTTGTATGGAAGAAAGTTGTTGAAGGAACTTTGCTGTGTTTCTGAGATGCATCTTGTCGATGGTACAGACAGCTGTCACTGTATGTCAGTGATGGACGGAGTGAATGTTTGTAGATAGATTGTCAATCAAGTGGGCTTTTTTTTGTTTTTATTCCAATTCAATCAAATCAAGTCCAATTCACAGTCTCAACAAGTTGAGATATTTCCGATCCAAACTGACAAGACAGGGCTCTCACCCCCTGTCTTGGGCTTGATCTACATGATCCAAGCTGATTAGTGACCAAAGAGGTGGATGAGGGTAAGGCTGTTGATGTGGTATATATGGACTTTAGTAAGGCGTTCGATAAGGTGCCCCATGGAAGGCTTCTGCAGAAAATGCAGATGTATGGGATTGAGGGTGCTTTAGCTAATTGGATTAGGAATTGGCTAGCTGATAGAAGACAGAGGGTGGTGGTTGATGGAAATTATTCATCGTGGAGTTCTGTTACAAGTGGTGTACCTCAGGGATCTGTTTTGGGGCCCCTGCTGTTTGTAATTTTTATAAATGATCTGGATGAGGGTATTGAATGATGGATTAGTAAATTTTGCGGATGACACCAAAGTCGGAGGAGTGGTAGATAGTGAAGAGGGGTGTTATAGTTTGCAGAGAGACTTGGACAAGTTGCAGAGCTGGGCCGATAGGTGGCAAATGGAGTTTAATGTGGAAAAGTGTGAGGTAATGCACTATGGCAGAAATAATAAATGTGTAGAGTATAGGGCTAATGGTAGGATTCTTAGTAGTCTTGGTGAACAGAGGGATCTTGGTGTGTATGTGCATAGATCCCTGAAAGTAGGCAGTCAAGTCGAGAAGGTTGTTAAGAAGGCATATGGAGTCTTAGCTTTTATTGTAGGGGGATTGAATTTCGGAGCCGCAACGTCATGTTGCAACTGTACAAAACTCTAGTGCGGCCGCACTTGGAGTATTGTGTGCAGTTCTGGTCCCCACATTATAAGAAAGATGTGGAGCCATTGGAGAGGGTACAGAGGAGGTTTACCAGGATGTTGCCTGGTATGGAGGGCAGGTCTTATGAAGAGAGGCTGAGGGATTTGAGGAGACCTTATTGAAACATATAAGATGATTAGAGGTTTAGATAGGGTGGACAGTGATAGCCTTTTTCCAAGGATGGAGAAAACTAGCACGAATGGACATAGCTTTAAATTAAGGGGTGGTAGTTATAGGACGGATGTCAGGGTAGGTTCTTTACCCAGAGGGTGGTAAGGGTATGGAATGCCCTGCCTGCTACAGTTGTAGATGCGCCAAGTTTGGTGGTGTTTAAGATGTTAGTAGATAAGTTTATGGACAAAAAGGGAATGGTTTAGGTTAGAGGGTCATTGCTTTTTCCTAATTGGTCGGCGCAACATAGAAGGCCGAAGGGCCTGTTCTGCGCTGTAATGTTCTATGTTCTATGGAGTAGGCATAGCTCCTCCTCCAAGGCTTGATCTCATTTTCATCTTAGCCAAAAAGCCGAGATGCCGCTTTTAAAAATTGCTTCAAATGAAGCTGAAGTGTAATCTAATGACTTCAACCAAGCAAGCATATTGATACTACACTTGATCTTAGCTAAAAGGCTGACAGAAGTGGGCTGTTTTATCCTGGATGGTGTTGAGCTTCTTGAGTGTTGTTGGAACTGCACCCATCCAGGCAAGCGGGAAATATTCCATCACACTCCTGACTTGTGCCTTTGAGATATACCTGACAGGTTTTGGGAGGTCAGAAAGTATTGCCACATTATTCCCAGCCTTTGAGCTGATCTAGGCAAGATATTCTCAGAGTGTTGTACGGAGGCTTGTAACACATGTTCTACCTTGTTGCTGATTAAGTCTAATTAAGATCCCAATATTTAAAGTTTATTTATTATCACAAGTTGGCTTACATTGACACTGCAATGAAGTTACTGTGAAAATCCCTGAGTCGTCACACTCCTGCGCCTGTTCGGGTACATTGAGGGAGAATTTAATATGGCCAATGCACCTAACCAGCACATCTTTCAGACTGTGGGAGGAAACCGGAGCACCCGGAGGAAACCCATACAAACTTGGGGAAAACGTGAAGACTCCACACAGACAGTGACACAAGCCAGGAATTGAACCAGGGTCCCTGTGAGGCAGCAGTGCTAAACACTGTGCCACTGTGAATGAACATCAGTAAATTGTCACCAAGCAGCAGATAGACTTTGGAAGATAATTTCCACAATCCCACATTTCATTAGTGAGTCAGACATAACACTGAATCACTGAGCTCTGAAGCACACTGCTGGTGAGTACACCTCTCACTGGAGACTACACTGAGGGACCTGACACTCGCTATGCAGCCCTGTCACAGACCGGGTGCCCTGAATAACTCCCAACCTGGGAAGTGTCAGTCTATGGGGTTTCTCTATGCTAGTTTTCTGCCATGATTTAGTTAGAAGCAAATTCCAGTTAGAGTTGCGAGATGTAGTAGGTATCTGCACTGGGCTGGAAACGAGTTGCATGGTATAAAAACAGAAAATTCTTGGTCAACTCAGCAGTTTGGCAGCATCTGTGCAGAGAGAAACAGAGTTAATATTTCAGATCTAAATGATTCTTCAATGGTACTCTGCCCCCATGGTGACTGGTTCTGCCCCTCAGGGGAATTTTGATAATTCTGGTTCCTCCTCTGTGACTGACTAATTCCCAATAGTCCAGAGTGATGAGTCAGGGGGTACAGTGCCCAGTGATATTACTGTTAGGTGATCCAGAACATTAACTAATGTTCTGAGGATTCAAGTTCGAATCCCACCACAGCAGATGGTGGAATTGGATTTCAATGAAAATCTGGAATTAAGAATCAACTGATGACCATGAAACCATTTTCGATCGTCAGATAAACCCAACTTGTTCACTAATGTTCTTTAGAGAAGGAAATCCGCCATCCTTACCTGGTCTGGCCTACATATGACTCCAGATCCACAGCGATGTGGTTGACTCGCCACTGTCCTTGGGCAATTAGGGATGGGTAATAAATGTTGGCTGGCCAGTGATGCCTATGTCCCACGAATGAATAAAAAAATAGTCAGGCCAGGAGCTTTGCACAGTGTGTCCACTCTTGGTTACCATTCAGAATACAATGAAGATCAGCAACATCCTGATATCCAGAGATCTCAGATACAAAGGCGCATTGGTATGATTGAGAAGAATCAAACCCAATCAAACCCAAAATCCAATCAAACCCAAACCCAAACCAACAAAAAAGGGTATCAAATTGAAAGAAAATATATACAAAGTGACAAAAATTAGCTGGAACCTAGAGAATATAGAGCATAGAACATAGAATAGTACAGAAGAGTACAGGCCCTTTGGCCCTCGATGTTGTGTCAAGCTTTGTCCAAAATCAAGGTCAAACTATCCCACTCCATTTTATTCTGGTGTGATCCAAGTGCCCATCCAATAACAGCTTGAAAGTCCCTAAAGTGCCCAACTCCACTATCACAGCAGACAGTGCATTCCACAACCCAACCACTCTCTGAGTAAAGAACCTACCTCATACATTCATCTATATTTTGAAACAAGTTTTTCCCAGTCACAAATTGTGAAGCACTGGACAGCTGTTTCGCCCTTGTTGGGGCTCATCAGCAGTGCGCACGCAGGGAACCGTGGCCTCAAGGATAGAGTGCGGATTAGTAGTCCAACACACTAACCTTTATACTCCCACGGCACGGCGACTGGGTGTGCAGGAAGGTATTCAAATTTAAGATTAGATTCACTCCCTTTGTTATCGGGCCGATATCGATCAGCCACTTGTGGTTGGCTTGCAATCGAGCAAGCATCTACCACACCCAATATATCCACCATCATGAACTTTATAGTTATGCCCCCAAGTAACTGTTACATCCGCCTGAGCAAATAGTCACTGAACATCCACTGTATCTATCCCCCTCATCATCTAATAAACTTCTATTAAATCGCTTTGCATCCTCCTCCACTCGAAAGAGAAAAGCCCCAGTTCCCTCAACTTTTCTTCATAAAATCTACCTTCCAAACCAGGCAGCATCCTGGTAAATCTCCTCTGCACTCTCTCTAATGCTTCCACTTCCTTCCTATAGTGAGGTGATCAGAACTGCACACGATATTCCAAATAGAGGATTCCAAATAGATGTTTGTGAAATCTTTAATGGTCAACAGAAATCCACAAAAAAAGCTATAAAAAAAGGTGAGATGGATTATGAGAGTAAACTAGCTCAGAATATAAAAACAGATAGCAAAAGTTTCTATGAATACATAAAATGAAACAGAGTGGCTAAAGTAAATATTGGTCCTTTAGAGGATGAGAAGGGGGATGTAATAACTGGAAATGAGAAAATGGCTGAGGCATTGAACAGGTATTTTGTGTAGGACTTCACAGTGAAAGACACAAATAACATGCCAAAAATTGATGACAGGAAGGCTGTGACAGGTCAGGATCTAGAAACTATCATTATCACAAAAGAGTAGTGTTGGGCAAGTTAATAGGGGCTAAAGGTAGACAAGTCTCATGGTCCTGATGGAATGTATCCCAGGGTACTAAAAGAGATTGTGGGGGAAATACACTAGTGCACTAGTAGTAATTTACCAAAATTTACTGGACTCTGGGGTGGTTCCCACAAATTGGAAAACAACAAATGTGATGCCACTGTTTAAAAAAGGAGGTAGCCGGTTAGCTTAGCTCTGTAGTAGGCAAACTGCTTGAATCTATCATCAGGGAAGAAATAACGAGACATCTGGATATAAATTGTCCCATTGGTAAGACACAATATGGGTTCATGAAGAATAGGTCATGTTTGATTAATTTGGTGGAATTCTTTGAAAACACTACATGCACAGTGGGAAATGGGGAACCTGTGGATGTGGTGTACCTGGATTTCCAGAAGGCATTCTGAATAAATATTTCTCTTCGGTATTCATGCAGGGTGATGTAAATGTAGTTATAGAGAACACTGAGGTACAGGGTTGCAAACTGGAAAGTATTAAAGTAGATAGGGAAGATGTGCTAGATATTCTCGAGGGTTTGAAGTTGGATAAGTCCCCTGGGCCGGACGGGATTTACCCTAGGATTCTCTGGGAGGCAGGAGAGGCGATTGCAGAGCCTCTGGCTCTGATCTTCAGGTCGTCGTTGGTTACGGGTGTGGTTCCAGAGGACTGGAGGATAGCGAATGTGGTCCCATTGTTCAAGAAGGGGAAGAGAGACTTTCCAGGGAATTATAGCCAGTGAGTCTTACTTCTGTTGTGGGCAAAGTATTGGAGAGAATTATTAGGGATAGGATTTATAGTTATTTAGAGAGAAATGAATTGATTGGGGATAGTCAGCATGGTTTTGTGAAGGGTAGGTCGTGCCTTACTAACCCCATTGAGTTTTTTGAAAAAGTGACCAATGAGGTGAATGGGGGTAAGGCAGTTGATGTGGTATATATGGACTTTAGTAAGGCGTTCGATAAGGTGGCCCATGGAAGGCTTCTGCAGAAAATGCAGATGTATGGGATTGAGGGTGATTTAGCTAATTGGATTAGGAATTGGCTATCTGATAGAAGACAGAGGGTGGTGGTTGATGGGAGATATTCATCATGGAGTTCGGTGCAAGTGGTGTGCCTCAGGGGTCTGTTTGGGTCCCTGCTGTTTGTAATTTTTATAAATGATCTGGATGAGGGTATTGAGGGATGGATTAGTAAATTTGCAGATGACACTAAAGTCGGTGGAGTGGTAGATAGTGAAGAGGGGTGTTATAGTTTGCAGAGAGACTTGGACAAGTTGCAGAGCTGGGCCGAGAGGTGGCAAATGGAGTTTAATGTGGAAAAGTGTGAGGTAATGCACTATGGCAGGAATAATAAATGTGTAGAGTATAGGGCTAATGGTAGGATTCTTAATAGTGTTGATGAACAGAGGGATCTTCGTGTATATGTGCATAGATCCCTGAAAGTAGGCAGTCAAGTCGATAAGGTTGTTAAGACAGGCATATGGAGTCTTAGCTTTTATTGGTAGGGGGATTGAATTTCGGAGCCGCAACGTCATGTTGCAACTGTACAAAACTCTATTGCGCCGCACTTGGAGTATTGTGTGCAGTTCTGGTCCCCACATTATAAGAAAGATGTGGAGGCATTGGAGAGGGTACAGAGGAGGTTTACCAGGATGTTGCCTGGTATGGAGGGCAGGTCTTATGAGGAGAGGCTGAGGGATTTGAGGTTGTTTTCGTTAGAAAGGAGCGGCTAAGAGGGGACCTAATCGAAACATATAAGATGATTAGAGGTTTAGATAGGGTGGACAGTGATAGCCTTTTTCCTAGGATGGAGAAAGCTAGCACGAGGGGACACAGCTTTAAATTAAGGGGTGATAGTTATAGGACGGATATCAGAGGTAGGTTCTTTACCCAAAGGGTGGTTCGGGAGTGGAATGCCCTGCCTGCAGCAGTTGTAGATGCGCCAAGTTTGGTGGCGTTTAAGAGGTTAGTTGATAAGTATATGGAAGAGAAGGGAATGGTTTAGTTTGGAGGGGCATTGCTTTTTATATTGGTCGGCGCAACATCGAAGGCCGAAGGGCCTGTTCTGTGCTGTTATGTTCTATATTCTATGTTCTATGTTCTATTTGACAATGTATCGCACCAAAGATAAAAGTGCATAGAAGTGCAGAGTGTTATGGGTAATGTATTAGCATGGATAGAGGATTGGTTAATTAACAGAAAGTAAAGAGTGGGGGTGAATGTGTGTTTTTCTGGTTGGCAATCAGTGACTAGTGGTGTGCTTCAAGAATCTGTGTTGGGACTGCAAATGTTTACAATTTACATAGATGATTTGGACTTGGGGACCAAGTATAATGTGTTAAAATTCACATATAACACGAAGATGAATGGCAGAGCAAAGTGTGCAGAAGTCACTGAAAGTCTGTAAAAGGATATAGGTAGTCTAAATGAGTGGGCGGGGGTCTGGTAGATGGAGAACAATGTTGGTAAATGTGAGGTCATCTATTTTGGTAGGAATAACAGCAAAATGGACTATTATTTAAACAGTAAAAAATTGCAGCATACTGATGTGCAAAGGGACCTGGGTGTCCTTGTGCAGGAATCTCATGTGATGGTCTGCAGGTACAGCAGATAATTAGAACATAGATCATAGAACATTACAGCACAGAACAGGCCCTTCGGCCTTCGATGTTGCGCCGACCAATATAAAAAGCAATGCCCCTCCAAACTAAACCATTCCCTTCTCTTCCATATACTTATCAACTAACCTCTTAAACGCCACCAAACTTGGCGCATCTACAACTGCTGCAGGCAGGGCATTCCACTCCCGAACCACCCTTTGGGTAAAGAACCTACCTCTGATATCCGTCCTATAACTATCACCCCTTAATTTAAAGCTGTGTCCCCTCCTGCTAGCTTTTTCCATCCTAAGAAAAAGGCTATCACTGTCCACCCTATCTAAACCTCTAATCATCTTATATGTTTCGATCAGGTCCCCTCTTAGCCTCCTCCTTTCTAACGAAAACAACCTCAAATCCCTCAGCCTCTCCTCATAAGACATGCCCTCCATACCAGGCAACATCCTGGTAAACCTCCTCTGTACCCTCTCCAATGCCTCCACATCTTTCTTATAATGTGGGGACCAGAACTGCACACAATACTCCAAGTGCGGCCGCACTAGAGTTTTGTACAGTTGCAACATGACGTTGCGGCTCCGAAATTCAATCCCTCTACCAATAAAAGCCAAGACTCCATATGCCTTCCTAACAACCTTCTCGACCTGACTGCCTACTTTCAGGGATCTATGCACATACACACCAAGATCCCTCTGTTCATCTAGACTACTAAGAATCTACCATTTGCCCTATACTCTACACATTTATTATTTCTGCCATAGTGCATTACCTCACACTTTTCCACATTAAACTCCATTTGCCACCTCTCGGCCCAGCTCTGCAACTTGTCCATGCTAGCACGAGGGGACACAACTTTAAATTAAGGGGTATGAGTTATAGGACGGATATCAGAGGTAGGTTCTTTACTCAAAGAGTGATTAGGGAGTGGAATGCCCTGCCTGCAGCTGTTGTAGATGCGCCAAGTTTGGTGGCGTTTAAGAGGTTAGTTGATAAGTATATGGATAGAAGGGAATGGTTTAGTTAGAGGGGCATTGCTTTTTATGTTGGTCGGCACAACATCGAAGGCCGAAGGGCCTGTTCTGTGCTGTATTGTTCTATGTTCTATGTTCTATGTTCTATGTCCCTCTGCAAACTATAACACCCCTCTTCACTATCTACCACTCCACCGACTTTAGTGTCTTCTGCAAATTTACTAATCCATCCTTCAATACCCTCATCCAGATCATTTATAAAAATTACAAACAGCAGGGGCCCCAAAACAGACCCCTGAGGTACACCACTTGTCACCGAACTCCACGATGAATATCTCCCATCAACCACCACCCTCTGTCTTCTATCTGCTAGCCAATTCCTAACCCAATTAGCTAAATCACCCTCTATCCCATACATCTGCATTTTCTGCAGAAGTCTTCCATGGGCCACCTTATCAAACGCCTTACTAAAGTCCATATATACCACATCAACCGCCTTACCCCCATCCACCTCCTTAGTCAGTTTCTCAAAAAACTCAATGAGGTTAGTAAGGCATGACCTACCCTTCACAAAACCAAATTAAATCAAATTAGTTTAACCAAAACCAAATTAAGAAGGCAAATGGAATTTTGTCCTTCATTGCTAGAGGGATGGAGTTTAAAAACAGTGAGATTATGTTGCAACTGTATAAACTGCTGTGATTCAACCTGGAATATTGTGTACAGTTTTGGTTTCCTTACTTAAGAAAGGATATAGTGGCACTGGAGGAAGTGCAGAGGAGATTCACTCAGTTGATTCCAGAGTTGAGAGGGTTGGCTTATGAGAAGAGTCTGAGTAGACTGGGACAATGCTCACCAGAATTCAGAAGAAAGAGGGGAGATCTTATAGAAACACATAAGATTATGAAGGAAATTGATAAGAAAGAAGCAGAGAGGTTGTTTCCACAGGCGGGTGAAACTAGGGGACATGGACTCAAAATAAGGGGAAGCAGATTTAGGACGGAGTTGAGGAGGAACTTCTTCACACAAAGGGTTGCAAATCTGTGTTCTCTGCCCAATTGAAGCTACTGCATTGAATGTTTCTAAGGCAAGGATGGATAGATTTTGAACAATAAAGGAATTAAGGTTTATGGTCAGCGGGTGGGTAAATGGAGCTGAGTCCACGAAAAGATCAGCCATGATCTTATTGAATGGTGGAGCAGGCTTGAGGGGCCATATGGGCCTATTCCTGCTCCTAGTTCTTGTGTTCTTATGTTTTATGTTCTTAATCAGCATCAGCTTCAGTAATAGATTTAATCCCTCTGTATCTGGGCAAATATTTCACATCTCGAAATCTCTCTGGCTGATAAGCATCAGCTGTGAGTAACGTTCATACCTCTGACCCAGAAGATTCTGAATTTAAGACCTTCTCCAAAGAATAGAACTTTATAATCCAGGCTAGCATTCCCAGTGAAACATTAAACCAGGACTTCATCTATCCTCTCTGGTAGATGTCAAAGATCTCTTGGCACTGTGCCAAAGGACAGAACTCAGTCTGCCTGGACCAAGATTTATCCCTGATGTGGGAGATTACTCTGTGCAGAGGGAACAATCATTGTCATAGAGTCATAGAATCATTGGAGTTTACGGCATGCAAACAGCCCTCCAGCCCAACTTATCCATGCCACCTTTTTTTTAAACCCTTAAGCTACCCCGAACTGCCTGCATTTGGCCCATATCCCTCTGTACCTCTCTTACCTGTGTAATTGTCTAAATGCTTTTTAAAGGACAAAATTAAACCTATCTCTACTGCTTCCTCTGGCAGCTTGTTTCAGACACCAGCCTCTGTGTGAAAGAATCTACTCTGAGGAATAGTAGATTGAGCGAAGGCGCATTGTGATGTGTGGGTGCTTAATGAGTGTGGAAACCTTTCTTTGATTGTTTTTGGTGATGGAGCATTTCAGAGCAAAGGGCCTTCCTGAGGCCTGTTGCTGGCAGCAAAAATGGCTCACCGTTGGCTAGTGGAATCTGTGATGTATACATGGTGGTGTCTAAAGAACCATGACATAGGCTTGGTAACTCGAACACTGGGAGCTCTTTATTGTAGGTGTCGGATCTCGGACTGCCCAATTGGTTCCTAGGAGCTAATGCCTCAGGGATCACCTGATCTCAAAGGGGCAGTATGCAATCCAAACCCCAACATACATTATATACATATATCACAAGATCTTCCAGTCTGGCTGAAGTCTGTGGCATTTTGTATGGGACGCCTGTCCCACCACCGGGGAACCCACCCAAACAGTCATCTCCAATGGGATTGGAAGATCTCAGCAGCACGAAGGGCTGGAAAATCCCGATCAAGGTCTCTTCATGTAATACCCACACAGAGTGAAACCTTCCCTGAGATTGCTGAGACACAGTCACTGGTTAGGGAACTGAAATTTTATCCTGAGTGGCTTTCTGAAGGGGAAATCCGTTTTCTTTGCGAGGTCTTGAATACATTAGCTAACTGGTGTTATTTAAACATCTTTGGTCCATCAACATAGTACATAGAACATAGAACACTACAGCACAAACAGGCCCTTCGGCCCACAAGTTGTGCCGAACACATCAAAACCTACCCAGCCATAGACCTATCTATAACCCCCAATCCCATTGGATCCCATATACTCATCCAGAAATTTTCCAGGCCTTCGTGCTGCTGAGATCTTCCAATCCCATGTGTGACGAGGGAGGGGAGTAGGAGCTTGCTTACAGGCTGTAGGCTAGTTGTGGGGGTGAAGGGATGGGGAAGTTGAATTATTTGTCAACTGAAGCACTGATTCACGCCTCCTGCTCCAATCATCAATGTATCGTATGGACTGGTAAGAATGAGTTCCAGTCAGATTTTTTAAAATTCTCTCATGGGATGGGGCAGCCAGTATAAACAAGACAAGTGGAGATGAAATAACAGCAGGGAATGTAACTCCCCACCCCCAGTTTACATTGATCGATTAGATCAGGATCTGTTTTCAAACTCTGTGAGTCTCGGACATTGGAATGGGAGGAAAGCAGGAGTTGTTTCTCTATCTCACTCATCTCTCACTTCCCAATAGAACCCATTCTTCAGCAGAAACCTGACTGTTTGTTTGCTCACATCTTTCAGGACATTCTTGATGTATCATCTCTTCCCCATTATCTCTTACCCTTGCTCCCTCCCTAACAGCACTGTGGGTATACTTACATCTGAAACTGCAGTGATTTGGGAAGGTAGCTCACCCTAACCTTCTTCAGGGCAGTTAGTGATGGGCAGTAAATGCTGATCCAGCCAGCAGTATCCATATCCCATGAAAGAATTAGAAAATCTCAGCCTTGGGCCTCTAGGCCTTGTGGCTTGTTCCGAGGGTGATGCTCATTCGATTTTTTTTTACCGGTGAAGCTGGTACAATTTAAAGAAACAAAGTACTATTCAGTTGAGGAATGGTGGGATTTCTGAACTTGGTGATAGATGTGTGGGTATATGGGGGAGGAAAAAAGTCTTTTCCTGTTAAAAGATACTCTAAAATGTTCATCCATTCACATATTGCTATAAGACTATGCACCGCTGAGAGGTGATGTGTGGGAAGGTGCCACAAGTTATTCCTGTGAGGCTGCAGCCATGAGCTTTGTAATAAGCACCTGCGTCCTCATTCCCCGCACAACCACAGAGTAACAAAGCCACCATGCTCAGCTCAGTCTGACATAGAGAGGAGGAGGAAATAAAGAACACCTGAAAAAACTATTTTAGCAGGAATGAAAAGCAGCAGGGATAGAGTTGAAGAAACTAACAGAATCAGCCAATACAAAACAAAATAAAACTGTCCACATGAGACATCACAGAAGAGTGCTGAAAGATTGAAGAGAAGTCTGAGGATGTTTCTAAATAAGAGGATAAATCAGTCAGGAAGCTTGGAACAGAATGAGATACTTTGGGAAAGGGAAGAGATCTGAAAGGAATCTTTAAATAAAGAGGAGGTTTCATGGACAGGCTGACTTATGGATGAGCTCAGAACAAGGAACCATGATTATCAAATAGTTATCAAATGCCAGATCAAAAGAGACATTTGGAAGAACGTTTCTGACCAGGAGAGTGTGGTCAGAGTGAGGAACTCACTGCCGCATGGAATGGCTGAAGCAATGAATGCTGCTCCATTTGATGGGAAGTTTAACGTGTACAAAAAGGTGAAAGCAACTGAGGGATCCTGTGGAAGTTGGGAATAGAGGGATATGTGGGAAGGATGGAAGTAGAGTAAGATGGGCAGTGTGAGAATATTTTGGAGATGGGACAGGGTGGAAATAAATGATTAGAGTGGGTGTAGACACACTGGCTGGACTAGATGGGCCAAATGGCTTGTTTTCTACATTTTGTGAAGCATTGAGAAGTGAGGATTGGTCAGGTGAGCTATCCAGTTACTGCTCTGTGCAAACCTTATGACTGATTTCAAGACAACGGGTTTTAATATGAAATGTCAGGCAGCTGATGTTGGGAAAGTTTCTTTTGTTCTGTTACTGGAGAAACTCTTGGGTTTTAAGCCCAGTCAGTCTGGCTAAACAAAGGGAGATTGTCTCACAGAGTTATCAGACACTATATCAGTGTCTCGGGCTGTGGTATCACTTAGCATAAGGCAATGAATGGTGTGTTGCTACAGAGTTCAAATAATTACTCTGCAGAGAATGAGTCCATGCAGCCACTTGGGCCTGTGCTAACTCTGTCTCATTTTTGTTAATTTCCCATCACCCAGGAAATTTCTCCTTTTCATGTAATTATCCAATTCCAGTTTGAAAGTTATTACTGAATCTGCTTCCAGATCACAACTCGCTATGTAAAGTAATTTTCCTCATCTCTGCTCTGGGTTGTATGTATTACCGAGAAGGTGAGCAGAAGGCAGAAAGAAAAAGAGGAAGTGAATGCTGATGTAAAAGTGAAGAGATTGAAGAGACAGAGAGAGTGAATGAGAGAATACAAGAGAATGAAAGAGAAAAGGAGAATGAGTGAAGAGGATGAAAATGAAAATTACGAAATGGAAAGTTGGAAGATTATAATGAATGCGAAAGGGCGGACAGTGGCACAGTGGTTAGTACCACAGCGCCAGGGATCTGATTTCACAGTGGTTAGTACCACTAACACACAGCGCCAGGGATCTGATTTCACAGTGGTTAGTACCACAGCGCCAGGGATCTGATTTCACAGTGGTTAGTACCACAGCGCCAGGGATCTGATTTCACAGTGGTTAGTACCACAGTGCCAGGGATCTGATTTCACAGTGGTTAGTACCACAGCGCCAGGGATCTGGGTTCACAGTGGTTAGTACCACAGCGCCAGGGATCTGGGTTCACAGTGGTTAGTACCGCTAACCACAGCGCCAGGGATCTGGGTTCACAGTGGTTAGTACCACTAACTCACAGCGCCAGGGATCTGGGTTCACAGTGGTTAGTACCACACAGCGCCAGGGATCTGGGTTCACAGTGGTTTACCACAACTCCGCGCCAGGGATCTGGGTTCACAGTGGTTAGTACCGCTAACTCACAGCGCCAGGGATCTGATTTCACAGTGGTTAGTACACAGCGCCAGGGATCTGGGTTCACAGTGGTTAGTACCACTAACTCACAGCGCCAGGGATCTGATTTCACAGTGGTTAGTAACAGCGCCAGGGATCTAGGTTCACAGTGGTTAGTACCACTAACTCACAGCGCCAGGGATCTGATTTCACAGTGGTTAGTACCACAGCGCCAGGGATCTGGGTTCACAGTGGTTAGTACCACTAACTCACAGCACCAGGGATCTGGGTTCACAGTGGTTAGTACCACTAACTCACAGCGCCAGGGATCTGGGTTCACAGTGGTTAGTACCACTAACTCACAGCGCCAGGGATCTAGGTTCACAGTGGTTAGTACCACTAACTCACAGCGCCAGGAATCTGGGTTCACAGTGGTTAGTACCGCTAACTCACAGCGCCAGGTATCTGGGTTCACAGTGGTTAGTACCACAGCCCCAGGGATCTGGGTTCACAGTGGTTAGTACCACAGCGCCAGGGGTCTGGGTTCACAGTGGTTAGTACCACTAACTCACAGCGCCAGGGATCTGGGTTCACAGTGGTTGGTACCACAGCGCCAGGGATCTGGGTTCACAGTGGTTAGTACCACAGCGCCAGGGATCTGGGTTCACAGTGGTTAGTACCGCTAACTCACAGCGTCAGGGATCTGGGTTCACAGTGGTTAGTACCACAGCGCCAGGGATCTGATTTCACCGTGGTTAGTACCGCTAACTCACAGCGCCAGGGATCTGATTTCACAGTGGTTAGTACCACAGCGCCAGGGATCTGGGTTCACAGTGGTTAGTACCACAGCGCCAGGGATCTGGGTTCACAGTGGTTAGTACCGCTAACTCACAGAGCCAGAGATCTGGGTTCACAGTGGTTAGTACCACTAACTCACAGCGCCAGGAATCTGGGTTCACAGTGGTTAGTACCGCTAACTCACAGCGCCAGGGATCTGGTTCAAGTGGTTAGTACCACAGCGCCAGGGATCTGGGTTCACAGTGGTTAGTACCACAGCGCCAGGGATCTGATTTCACAGTGGTTAGTACCACAGCGCCAGGGATCTGGGTTCACAGTGGTTAGTACCACTAACTCACAGCGCCAGGGATCTGGGTTCACAGTGGTTAGTACCACTAACTCACAGCGCCAGGGATCTGGGTTCACAGTGGTTAGTACCGCTAACTCACAGCGCCAGGGATCTGGGTTCACAGTGGTTAGTACCACTAACTCAGCGCCAGGGATCTGGGTTCACAGTGGTTAGTATCGCTAACTCACAGCGCCAGGGATCTGGGTTCACAGTGGTTAGTACCACTAACTCACAGCGCCAGGGATCTGGGTTCACAGTGGTTACATAGAACATAGAACACCACAGCACAAACAGGCCCTTCAGCCCACAAGTTGCGCCGAACACATCAAAACCTGCCCAGCCATAGACCTATCTATAACCCCCAATCCCATTGGATCCCATATACTCATCCAGAAGTCTTTTAAAAGACCCCAGCGAGTTCGCCTCGACCACCACCGACGGCAGCCGATTCCATTCACTCACCACCCTCTGAGTGAAAAACTTTCCCCTAGCATCCCCTCTGTACTTGCTTCCCTGCACCTTAAATCTGTGCCCTCTCGTCGCGACCATTTCAGCCCTGGGAAATAGTCTCTGAGAGTCCACCCTATCTATTCCTCTCAACATCTTGTAAACCTCTATCAGGTCGCCTCTCAACCTTCGTCTCTCCAGGGAGAACAGTCCCAGCTCCCTCAACCTGTCTTCATAAGGCATGCCTCCCAATCCAGGCAACATCCTTGTAAATCTCCTCTGCACCCTTTCAATAGCTTCCACGTCCTTCCTATAGTGAGGCGACCAGAACTGCGCACAGTACTCCAAGTGTGGTCTGACAAGGGTCCTATAAAGCTGCAGCATTACCTCCTGACTCCTGAACTCAATCCTCCTTGATGAATGAAGGCCAGTACACCGTAAGCTTTCTTAACCACATCCTCCACCTGGGAGGCCGATTTGAGAGTCTTATGGACCCAGACCCCAAGATCCCTCTGCTCTTCCACACAGCTAAGACTCCTACCTTTGATAGTGTACTCATTCATCCCGTTGGATCTGCCAAAATGGACCACAACACATTTATCCGCGTTGAAGTCCATCTGCCACTTCTCTGCCCAGTCTTGCATCCTGTTGAAGTCATGCTGCAACTTTTGACATCCCTCCAGACCATCCACAACACCACCGACCTTCGTGTCATCGGCGAACTTATTCATCCATCCATCCACTTCCTCATCCAGGTCATTTATGAAAATGACAAACAGCAAGGGTACTAGAGCAAGGGTCCTAGAACAAGGGTTCTAGGTTTGATACGGTGGCCCATGGAAGACTTCTGCAGAAAATGCAGATGTATGGGATAGAGGGTGATTTAGCTAATTGGGTTAGGAATTGGCTAGCAGATAGAAGACAGATGGTGGTGGTTGATGGAGATATTCATCGTGAGTTCGGTGACAAGTGGTGTACCTCAGGGGTCTGTTTTGGGGCCCCTGCTGTTTGTAATTTTTATAAATGATCTGGATGAGGGTATTGAAGGATGGATTAGTAAATTTGCAGATGACACTAAAGTCGTGGAGTGGTAGATAGTGAAGAGGGGTGTTATAGTTTGCAGAGAGACTTGGACAGTTGCAGAGCTGGGCCGAGAGGTGGCAAATGGAGTTTATGTGGAAAAGTGTGAGGTAATGCACTTTGGCAGAAATAATAAATGTGTAAGTATAGGGCAAATGGTGGATTCTTAATAGTGTTGATGACAGAGGGATCTTGGTTATGTGCATAGTCCCTGAAATTAGGCAGTCAGTCGATAAGGTTGTTAAGAAGGCATATGGAGTCTTAGCTTTTATTGGTAGGGGGATTGAATTTCGGAGCCGCAACGTCATGTTGCAACTGTACAAAACTCTAGTGCGGCCGCACTTGAGTATTGTGTGCAGTTCTGGTCCCACATTATAAGAAAGATGTGGAGGCATTGGAGAGGGTACAGAGGAGGTTTACCAGGATGTTGCCTGTATGGAGGGCAGGTCTTATGAGAGAGGCTGAGGGATTTGAGGTTGTTTTCGTTAGAAAGGAGGCGGCTAAGAGGGGACCTTATCGAAACATATAAGATGATTAGAGGTTTAGATAGGGTGGACAGTGATAGCCTTTTTCCTAGGATGGAGAAAGCTAGCACGAGGGGACACAGTTTAATTAAGGGTGATATTTATAGGAGATATCAGAGGTAGGTTCTTTACCCAAAGGGTGGTTCGGAGTGGAATGCCCTGCCTGCGGCAGTTGTAGATGCGCCAAGTTTGGTGGCGTTTAAGAGGTTAGTGATAAGTATATGGAAGAGAAGGGAATGGTTTAGTTTGGAGGGGCATTGCTTTTTATATTGGTCGGCGCAACATCGAAGGCCGAAGGGCCTGTTCTGTGCTGAATGTTCTATGTTCTATGTTTAACAGATCCCTGGGGCACTCCAGTGGTGACCGACCTCCATGCAGAAAAAGAGCCATCCACAACCACCCTCTGCCTTCTGCAGGCAAGCCAGTTCTGGATCCACAAGGCCAAAGCCCCTTGGATCCCATGGCCTCTCACCTTCTCAAGAAGTCTTGCATGTGGGACCTTGTCAAATGCCTTGCTGAAGTCCATGTACACCACGTCCACTGCTCTTCCTTCGTCAATGTGTTCAGTCACATTTTCGAAGAACTCAATTAAGCTCGTAAGGCACGACCTGCCTTTTACAAAACCATGCTGACTATTTCTAATCAACCTAAACTTCTCCAAATGCTCGTAAATCTTGTCCCTCAGAAGCCTCTCCATCAGCTTACCAACCACTGAGGTCAGACTCACCGGTCGGTAATTTCCAGGACTATCCCTGTTCCCTTTCTTGAAAATAGGGACCACATCCGCAATCCTCCAATCCTCCGGAACCTCTCCCGTCTCCATTGACGATGCAAAGATCATCGCCAGGGGCTCTGCCATGACATCCCTCACCTCCCACAATAACCTGGGGTACATCCCATCTGGTCCCAGAGACTTGTCTATCTTGATAGCATTTAAAAGTTCTAACACATCCGCTTCCTTAATATCTACATACTCAATCTTTTCAGTCTGCCGCAAACTTGTAGTGCATCCTCCCAGATCACTTTCCACCGTGAATACTGAGGCAAAGTACTCATTAAGCACCTCTGCCATTTCTTCCGGTTCCATACAGACTTTTCCCCCTTCACCTTTTATAGGTCCTATCCCTTCTCTTCTCATCCTTTTACTTTTCACATATTTGTAGAAGGCCTTGGGATTCTCCTTAATCCTACCAGCCAAGGCCTTCTCATGACCCCTTCTGGCTCTCCTAATTTCCTTTTTAAGCTCTCTTCTATAAGCCTTATACTTCTCTAGATCCCCAACATCTCCTAGCTCTTTGAACCTTTTATACACCTTTCTTTTCTTCCTGACTATGTTCACCACAGCCTTCGTGCACCACGGTTCCCGCGTCCTACCAAAACCTCCTTGTCTCACCGGAACGTTGTCATGCAAAGCTCCAGACAAGCATTCCTTGAATATCTGCCACCTTCCTTCTGTGCTTTTCCCCAAGAACACCTCCTTCCAGTTTATTCGCCCCAACATCTGCCTGATGTCTTCATATTTCCCCTTATTCCAGACAAACACCTTCCTAGCCTGCCTGATCCTATCCTTTTCCAATGCAAGGGTGAAGGAGATAGAATTATGATCTCCATCCCCAAGATGCTCTCCTACCGAGAGATCCATCACCTGTCCTGGTTCATTAGCTAGTACCAGGTCCAGTACAGCCTCTCCTCTCGTAGGCTTGTCCACGTGCTGTGTCAGGAAACCCTCCTGAACACACCTAACAAACTCCTCCCCATCCAAACCCCTTACCCTTGGGATATTCCAGTCGATGTTTGGGAAATTGAAGTCTCCCATCACAACAACTCTGTTATTTCTACATCTCTCCAGTATCTGTTTCCCTATCTGCACCTCAACTTCCCTGTCACTATTGGGCGGCCTATAGAATACACCCAGCAACGTCACCGACCCTTTGCTATTCCTAACTTCCACCCACAGAGACTCCGTAGACATTCCCTCCTCGGTATCCACCTTCTCTGCAGCCATGACACTGTCCCTGATCAACAGTGCCACTCCACCACCTCTTTTGCCTCCCTCCCTGTCCTTCCTGAAGGATCTGAATCCCGGGACCTGTAGTACCCAGTCCTGTCCCTGAGACATCCAGGTCTCTGTAATGGCCACCACATCACAATTCCAAGCAGCAATCCACGCCCTAAGTTAGTACCACTAACTCACAGCGCCAGGGATCTGGGTTCACAGTGGTTAGTACCACACTCACAGCGCCAGGGATCTGGGTTCACAGTGGTTAGTACCGCTAACTCACAGCGCCAGGGATCTGGGTTCACATTGTTAGTACCGCTAACTTACAGCGCCAGGATCTGGGTTCACAGTGGTTAGTACCGCTAACTCACAGCGCCAGGGATCTGGGTTCACAGTGGTTAGTACCGCTAACTCACAGCGCCAGGGATCTGGGTTCACAGTGGTTAGTACCGCTAACTCACAGCGCCAGGGATCTGGGTTCACAGTGGTTAGTACCGCTAACTCACAGCGCCAGGGATCTGGGTCACAGCGGTTAATACCGCTAACTCACAGCGCCAGGGATCTGGGTTCACTAACTCACAGCGCCAGGGATCTGGGTTCACAGTGGTTAGTACCGCTAACTCACAGCGCCAGGGATCTGGGTTCACAGTGGTTAGTAACACAGCGCCAGGGATCTGGTTCACAGTGTTAGTACCCAGCGCCAGGGACCGTTCACAGTGGTTGTACCACAGCGCCAGGATCGATTCACAGTGGTTATTCCCAACATGCCAGGGATCTGATTTCACAGTGGTTAGTACCACAGCCCAGGGATCTGGGTTCACAGTGGTTAGTACCACCGCGCCAGGGATCTGGGTTCACAGTGGTTAGTACCCACCAAGCGCCAGGATCTGGTTCACAGTGTTAGTACACTAACTCACAGCGCCAGGGATCTGATTCACAGTGGTTAGTACCACGCGCCAGGGATCTGGGTTCACAGTGGTTAGTACCACTAACTCACAGCGCCAGGGATCTGGGTTCACAGTGGTTAGTACCGCTAACTCACAGCGCCAGGGATCTGTGGTTCACAGTGGTTAGTACACTAACTCACAGCGCCAGGGATCTGATTCACATGGTTAGTACCACAAGCGCCAGGATCTAGGTTCACAGTGGTTAGTACCACTAACTCACAGCGCCAGGGATCTGGGTTCACGTGGTTAGTACCACTAACTCACAGCACCAGGATCTGTTCACAGGTTAGTACCACACCTCCCGCGCCAGGATCTGGTTCACAGTGGTTAGTATACCACTAACTCACAGCGCCAGGGATCTAGGTTCACAGTGGTTAGTACCAATAACTCACAGCGCCAGGCATCTGGGTTCACAGTGGTTAGTACCCGCTAACTCACACGCCAGATCTGGGTTCACAGTGGTTATACCACTACCACAAGCGCCAGGGTCTGGGTTCACAGTGGTTAGTACACTAACTCACAGCGCCAGGGATCTGGTTCACAGGGTTTACCAACAGCGCCAGGGATCTGGGTTCACATGTTATAGCACAACACCCCAGCGCCAGGATCTGGGTTCACAGTGGCTAGTACCGCTACCTCACAGCGCAGGGATCTGGGTTCACAGTGGTTAGTAACCACAGCGCCAGGATCGATTCCCGGGTAGTACCCGCTACCTCACAGCGCGGGATCTGATTTCACAGTGGTTAGTACCACAGCGCCAGGTAACCACAGCGCCAGGGATCTGGTTCACAGTGGTTAGTACCACAACTCACAGACCAAAGATCTGGGTTCACAGTGGTTAGTACCACTAACTCACAGCGCCAGGGATCTGGGTTCACAGTGGTTAGTACCGCTAACTCACAGCGCAGGATCTGGGTTCACAGGGTTATACCACTAACTCACAGCGCCAGGGATCTGGGTTCACTAACCAGCCAGGAATCTGGGTTCACAGTGGTTAGTACCGCTAACTCAGCGCCAGGAATCTGGGTTCACAGTGGTTAGTACCGCTAACTCACAGCGCCAGGGATCTGGGTTCACAGTGGTTAGTACCACTAACTCACAGCGCCAGGGATCTGGGTTCACAGTGGTTAGTACCACTAACTCACAGCGCCAGGCATCTGTGTTCACAGTGGTTAGTACCGCTAACTCACAGCGCCAGGGATCTGGGTTCACAGTGGTTAGTACCACAGCGCCAGGGATCTGGGTTCACAGTGGTTAGTACCGCTAACTCACAGCGCCAGGGATCTGGGTTCACAGTGGTTAGTACCGCTAACTCACAGCGCCAGGGATCTGGGTTCACAGTGGTTAGTACCGCTAACTCACAGCGCCAGGGATCTGGGTTCACAGTGGTTAGTACCGCTAACTCACAGCGCCAGGGATCTGGGTTCACAGTGGTTAGTACCACTAACTCAGCGCCAGGGATCTGGGTTCACAGTGGTTAGTATCGCTAACTCACAGCGCCAGGGATCTGGGTTCACAGTGGTTAGTACCACTAACTCACAGCGCCAGGGATCTGGGTTCACAGTGGTTACATAGAACATAGAACACCACAGCACAAACAGGCCCTTCAGCCCACAAGTTGCGCCGAACACATCAAAACCTGCCCAGCCATAGACCTATCTATAACCCCCAATCCCATTGGATCCCATATACTCATCCAGAAGTCTTTTAAAAGACCCCAGCGAGTTCACCTCGACCACCACCGACGGCAGCCGATTCCATTCACTCACCACCCTCTGAGTGAAAAACTTTCCCCTAGCATCCCCTCTGTACTTGCTTCCCTGCACCTTAAATCTGTGCCCTCTCGTCGCGACCATTTCAGCCCTGGGAAATAGTCTCTGAGAGTCCACCCTATCTATTCCTCTCAACATCTTGTAAACCTCTATCAGGTCGCCTCTCAACCTTCGTCTCTCCAGGGAGAACAGTCCCAGCTCCCTGTCTTCATAAGGCATGCCTCCCAATCCAGGCAACATCCTTGTAAATCTCCTCTGCACCCTTTCAATAGCTTCCACGTCCTTCCTATAGTGAGGCGACCAGAACTGCGCACAGTACTCCAAGTGTGGTCTGACAAGGGTCCTATAAAGCTGCAGCATTACCTCCTGACTCCTGAACTCAATCCTTCACTTGATGAATGAAGGCCAGTACACCGTAAGCTTTCTTAACCACATCCTCCACCTGGGAGGCCGATTTGAGAGTCTTATGGACCCAGACCCCAAAATCCCTCTGCTCTTCCACACAGCTAAGACTCCTACCTTTGATAGTGTACTCATTCATCCCGTTGGATCTGCCAAAATGGACCACAACACATTTATCCGCGTTGAAGTCCATCTGCCACTTCTCTGCCCAGTCTTGCATCCTGTTGAAGTCATGCTGCAACTTTTGACATCCCTCCAGACCATCCACAACACCACCGACCTTCGTGTCATCGGCGAACTTATTCATCCATCCATCCACTTCCTCATCCAGGTCATTTATGAAAATGACAAACAGCAAGGGTACTAGAGCAAGGGTCCTAGAACAAGGGTTCTAGGTTTGATACGGTGGCCCATGGAAGACTTCTGCAGAAAATGCAGATGTATGGGATAGAGGGTGATTTAGCTAATTGGGTTAGGAATTGGCTAGCAGATAGAAGACAGATGGTGGTGGTTGATGGGAGATATTCTCGTGGAGTTCAGGTGACAAGTGGTGTACCTCAGGTCGTTTTGGGGCCCCTGCTTTTTTAAATTTTTCTGAAATGATCTGGAGAGGGTATTGAAGGATGGATTAGTAAATTTGCAGATGACACTAAAGTCGGTGAGTGGTAGATAGTGAAGAGGGGTGTTATAGTTTGCAGAGAGACTTGGACAAGTTCAGAGCTGGGCGAGAGGTGGCAAATGGAGTTTAATGTGGAAAAGTGTGAGGTAATGCACTATGGCAGAAATAATAAATGTGTAGAGTATAGGCAAAATGTAGGATTCTTAGTAGTCTTGATGAACAGAGGGATCTTAGTGTGTATGTGCAAGATCCCTGAAAGTAGGCAGTCAAGTTGATAAGGTTGTTAAGAAGGCATACGGAGTCTTAGCTTTTATTGGTAGGGGATTGAATTTCGAGGACCGCAACGTCATGTTGCAACTGTACAAAACTCTAGTGCGGCCGCACTTGGAGTATTGTGGGTGCAGTTCTGGTCCCCACATTATAAGAAAGATGTGGAGGCTGGAGAGGGTACAGAGGAGGTTTACCAGGATGTTGCCTGGTATGGAGGGCAGGTCTTATAAGAGAGGCTGAGGGATTTGAGGTTGTTTTCGTTAGAAAGGAGGCGGCTAAGTGGGGACCTAATCGAAACATATAAGATGATTAGAGGTTTAGATAGGGTGGACAGTGACAGCCTTTTTCCTAGGATGGAGAAAGCTAGCACGAGGGGACACAGCTTTAAATTAGGGTGATATTATAGGACGGATATCAGAGGTAGGTTCTTTACCCAAGGGTGGTTCGGGAGTGGAAATGCCTGCCTGCAGCAGTTGTAGATGCGCCAAGTTTGGTGGCATTAAGAGGTTATTGATAAGTATATGGAAGAGAAGGGAATGGTTTAGTTTGGAGGGGCATTGCTTTTTATATTGGTCGGCACAACATCGAAGGCCGAAGGGCCTGTTCTTGCGTAATGTTCTATGTTCTATGTTAACAGATCCCTGGGGCACTCCACTGGTGACCGACCTCCATGCAGAAAAGAGCCATCCACAACCACCCTCTGCCTTCTGCAGGCAAGCCAGTTCTGGATCCACAAGGCCAAAGCCCCTGGATCCCATGGCCTCTCACCTTCTCAAGAAGTCTTGCATGTGGGACCTTGTCAAATGCCTTGCTGAAGTCCATGTACACCACGTCCACTGCTCTTCCTTCGTCAATGTGTTCAGTCACATTTTCGAAGAACTCAATTAAGCTCGTAAGGCACGACCTGCCTTTTACAAAACCATGTTGACTATTTCTAATCAACCTAAACTTCTCCAAATGCTCGTAAATCTTGTCCCTCAGAAGCCTCTCCATCAGCTTACCAACCACTGAGGTCAGACTCACCGGTCGGTAATTTCCAGGACTATCCCTGTTCCCTTTCTTGAAAATAGGGACCACATCCGCAATCCTCCAATCCTCCGGAACCTCTCCCGTCTCCATTGACGATGCAAAGATCATCGCCAGGGGCTCTGCAATGACATCCCTCACCTCCCACAATAACCTGGGGTACATCCCATCTGGTCCCGGAGACTTGTCTATCTTGATAGCATTTAAAAGTTCTAACACATCCGCTTCCTTAATATCTACATACTCAATCTTTTCAGTCTGCCGCAAACTTGTAGTGCATCCTCCCAGATCACTTTCCACCGTGAATACTGAGGCAAAGTACTCATTAAGCACCTCTGCCATTTCTTCCGGTTCCATACAGACTTTTCCCCCTTCACCTTTTATAGGTCCTATCCCTTCTCTTCTCATCCTTTTACTTTTCACATATTTGTAGAAGGCCTTGGGATTCTCCTTAATCCTACCAGCCAAGGCCTTCTCATGACCCCTTCTGGCCCTCCTAATTTCCTTTTTAAGCTCTCTTCTATAAGCCTTATACTTCTCTAGATCCCCAACATCTCCTAGCTCTTTGAACCTTTTATACACCTTTCTTTTCTTCCTGACTATGTTCACCACAGCCTTCGTGCACCACGGTTCCCGCGTCCTACCAAAACCTCCTTGTCTCACCGGAACGTTGTCGTGCAAAGCTCCAGACAAGCATTCCTTGAATATCTGCCACCTTCCTTCTGTGCTTTTCCCCAAGAACACCTCCTTCCAGTTTATTCGCCCCAACATCTGCCTGATGTCTTCATATTTCCCCTTATTCCAGACAAACACCTTCCTAGCCTGCCTGATCCTATCCTTTTCCAATGCAAGGGTGAAGGAGATAGAATTATGATCTCCATCCCCAAGATGCTCTCCTACCGAGAGATCCATCACCTGTCCTGGTTCATTAGCTAGTACCAGGTCCAGTACAGCCTCTCCTCTCGTAGGCTTGTCCACGTGCTGTGTCAGGAAACCCTCCTGAACACACCTAACAAACTCCTCCCCATCCAAACCCCTTACCCTTGGGATATTCCAGTCGATGTTTGGGAAATTGAAGTCTCCCATCACAACAACTCTGTTATTTCTACATCTCTCCAGTATCTGTTTCCCTATCTGCACCTCAACTTCCCTGTCACTATTGGGCGGCCTATAGAATACACCCAGCAACGTCACCGACCCTTTGCTATTCCTAACTTCCACCCACAGAGACTCCGTAGACATTCCCTCCTCGGTATCCACCTTCTCTGCAGCCATGACACTGTCCCTGATCAACAGTGCCACTCCACCACCTCTTTTGCCTCCCTCCCTGTCCTTCCTGAAGGATCTGAATCCCGGGACCTGTAGTACCCAGTCCTGTCCCTGAGACATCCAGGTCTCTGTAATGGCCACCACATCACAATTCCAAGCAGCAATCCACGCCCTAAGTTAGTACCACTAACTCACAGCGCCAGGGATCTGGGTTCACAGTGGTTAGTACCACTAACTCACAGCGCCAGGGATCTGGGTTCACAGTGGTTAGTACCGCTAACTCACAGCGCCAGGGATCTGGGTTCACATTGGTTAGTACGCTAACTTACAGCGCCAGGATCTGGGTTCACAGTGGTTAGTACCGCTAACTCACAGCGCCAGGGATCTGGGTTCACAGTGGTTAGTACCGCTAACTCACAGCGCCAGGGATCTGGGTTCACAGTGGTTAGTACCGCTAACTCACAGCGCCAGGGATCTGGTTCACAGTGGTTAGTACCGCTAACTCACAGCGCCAGGGATCTGGGTTCACAGCGGTTAATACCGCTAACTCACAGCGCAGGGATCTGGGTTCACTAACTCACAAGCGCCAGGGATCTGGGTCACAGTGGTTAGTAACCGCTAACTCACAGCGCCAACACACAAACACACCCAATCCCCATGCCAGGGATCTATTTCACATGTTAGTACCCCAGGGATCGGTCACTATACCACCGCCCAGGGATCTGATTCACAGTGGTTGTAGTACACTAACTCACCAGCGCCAGGGATCTGATTTCACAGTGGTTAGTACCACGCGCCAGGGATCTGGGTTCACAAGTGGTTAGTACCACTAACTCACAGCGCCAGGGATCTGGGTTCACAGTGGTTAGTACCGCTAACTCACAGCGCCAGGGATCTGATTTCACGTGGTTAGTACGGTTCACAGTGGTTAGTACACTAACTCACAGCGCCAGGGATCTGATTTCACATGGTTAGTACCACAGCGCCAGGGATCTGGGTTCACAGTGGTTAGTACCACTAACTCACACGCCAGGGATCTGAGCGCCAGGGATCTGGGTTCACGTGGTTAGTACCGCTAACTCACAGCGCCAGGGATCTGGGTTCACATTGGTTAGTACCACTAACTCACAGCGCCAGGATCTGGGTTCACAGTGGTTAGTACCACTAACTCACAGCGCCAGGGATCTGGGTTCACAGTGGTTAGTACCGCTAACTCACAGCGCCAGGGATCTGGGTTCACAGTTGGTTAGTACCGCTAACTCACAGCGCCAGGATCTGGGTTCACAGTGGTTATACCACATACCACAAGCGCCAGGGATCTGGGTTCACAGTGGTTAGTACGCTAACTCACAGCGCCAGGGATCTGGTTCACAGTGGTTAGTACCACACAGCGCCAGGGATCTGGGTTCACAGTGGTTTAACACAACTAACAGCGCCAGGATCTGGGTTCACAGTGGTTAGTACCGCTAACTCACAGCGCCAGGGATCTGGGTTCACAGTGGTTAGTAACCACAGCGCCAGGATCTGGTTTCACAGTGGTTAGTACCGCTAACTCACAGCGCGGGATCTGGGTTCACAGTGGTTAGTACCGGTTAACCACAGCGCCAGGGATCTGGTTCACAGCGGTTAGTACCGCAACTCACAGGCCAGGGATCTGGGTTCACATTAACCACTAACTCACAGCGCCAGGGATCTGGGTTCACAGTGGTTAGTACCGCTAACTCACAGCGCCAGGGATCTGGGTTCACATGTTAGTACCACCACAGCGCCAGGATCTGGGTTCACAGTGTTAGTACCCAACGGACCACATTAACCACAGCGCCAGGGATCTGGGTTCACAGTGGTTAGTACCACTAACTCACAGCGCCAGGGATCTGGGTTCACAGTGGTTAGTACCACTAACTCACAGCGCCAGGGATCTGGGTTCACAGTGGTTAGTACCGCTAACTCACAGCGCCAGGGATCTGGGTTCACATTGGTTAGTACCGCTAACTTACAGCGCCAGGATCTGGGTTCACAGTGGTTAGTACCGCTAACTCACAGCGCCAGGGATCTGGGTTCACAGTGGTTAGTACCGCTAACTCACAGCGCCAGGGATCTGGGTTCACAGTGGTTAGTACCGCTAACTCACAGCGCCAGGGATCTGGGTTCACAGTGGTTAGTACCGCTAACTCACAGCGCCAGTCTGGGTTCACAGTGGTTAGTACCGCTAACTCACAGCGCCAGGGATCTGGGTTCACAGTGGTTAGTACCGCTAACTCACAGCGCCAGGGATCTGGGTTCACAGTGGTTAGTACCGCTAACTCACAGCGCCAGGGATCTGGGTTCTCAGTGGTTAGTACCGCTAACTCACAGCGCCAGGGATCTGGGTTCACAGCGGTTAATACCGCTAACTCACAGCGCCAGGGATCTGGGTTCACTAACTCACAGCGCCAGGGATCTGGGTTCACAGTGGTTAGTACCGCTAACTCACAGCGCCAGGGATCTGGGTTCACAGTGGTTAGTACAGCTAACTCACAGCGCCAGGGATCTGGGTTCACAGTGGTTAGTACCACTAACTCACAGCGCCAAGGATCTGGGTTCACAGTGGTTAGTACCACTAACTCACAGCGCCAGGGATCTGGGTTCAGACTGGTTAGTAGCACTAACTCACAGTGCCAGGAATCTGGGTTCACAGTGGTTAGTACCGCTAACTCAGCGCCAGGAATCTGGGTTCACAGTGGTTAGTACCGCTAACTCACAGCGCCAGGGATCTGGGTTCACAGTGGTTAGTACCACTAACTCACAGCGCCAGGGATCTGGGTTCACAGTGGTTAGTACCACTAACTCACAGCGCCAGGCATCTGTGTTCACAGTGGTTAGTACCGCTAACTCACAGCGCCAGGGATCTGGGTTCACAGTGGTTAGTACCACTAACTCACAGCGCCAGGGATCTGGGTTCACAGTGGTTAGTACCACTAACTCACAGCGCCAGGCATCTGTGTTCACAGTGGTTAGTACCGCTAACTCACAGCGCCAGGGATCTGGGTTCACAGTGGTTAGTACCGCTAACTCACAGCGCCAGGGATCTGGGTTCACAGTGGTTAGTACCGCTAACTCACAGCGCCAGGGATCTGGGTTCACAGCGGTTAGTACCGCTAACTCACAGCGCCAGGGATCTGGGTTCATTTCCCAGCTTGGTTATTGTTTGTGTGGAGTTTGCATGTTCTCCTCATGTCTATGTACATTTCCTCCCGCAGTCTGAAAGATGTGCTGATTAGGTGGATTGGCCATGTTAAATTCTGCCTCAGTGTACCCAAATAGGTGACAGAGTGTGGCAGCTAGGGGAATTTCACAGTAACTCCATTGCAGTGTTAATGTAAGCCTACTTGTGACTAATAAATAAACCTCATTTAGTTTTTACATGTATCCACCCACACACCAGACTAGGATGAAGGGGATTACTGCTGACTGCCTTTAATTAGTGTCCAATCTCTTGTCCACCAAGTTTACCATACCTCTGTTGCATTTTTTAGTAAGTAAAATTCATAACAATGTTAACAATTAGCTCAGTCACAGAGGGAGCTTTTCAAGATTGGTACTCAGGTGGAGAGAGAGGTAGGGAGATTTAGGGTGAGAATTCCAGAACTTAGGGCCTAGGAAGCTGAAAGTACAGACACTAATGGTGGAATGATGGAAATTAGGAGAAGCTCAAGAGGCCGGAATGTGTGGAATTTGGATATCTCGGACGATTATGGGTTGGAGAAGATTACAATGATAGGGAAGGTATGGAGGCATGGAGGTATTTAAAAATGATGAGAATTTCAATTACAATGCAGACTCCTCTACACTGGAGACTAAACACAGACTGGGTGACCACTTTGCTCAATGCCTTCACTCAGTCCCCAAGTAGGACCCTGACATTCCTGTTGCTGTCCATTTCAACACCACCCTGCTCTTCTGTCCACATGTCCATCCTTATCTTGTTGCAATGTTCCAGTGAAGCTCAACACAAACTGGAGGAACAACACCTCATCTTCCAATTGGAGAATTTTACAGCATCCTGGACTAGTCTCTGAGTTCAATAAATTCAGACATGACCTCTGCTTCATTTTCCTTCTTTTTTTTGCTATTGGCTGGTCCAAATCTTATCTTTGGACAGAGCTATTCATTACTCTGCCATTTACACTGACTTTGAGCTTTGTCTCTTTATCACTCCCAGGCTGTTTGTTTCAAGACACCTTTTGTCATTTAATTTCTCTCATTCTCTACCCAATTCATAGAATCCCTATTGTGTAGAATATGATTGTTCAGCCCATCATGTCTGCACTGATTCTCTGACAGAGCATCTTACCCATTATTGCCTGTAACCCCATGTACTTATGCCACTAATCTACCTAATTTACACATCTGCGGACACTGTAAGGAATGATTTAGCACAGTCAATCCAGTTAACCTCCACATCTTTGGAGTGTGAGATGAAACCAGAGAACCCAGAGAAAACCCATGTAGACACAAGAAGAACATGCAAACTCCACACAAATAGTTACCTAAGGCTGGAATCAAATCCAGGTACATGGTGCTGGGAGGCAGCATTGCTAAGAAGTTTCATACACGTACACATTAACTGACTTTCTCTCCAGAAACGTTGCCTCAGCTGCTGATCTTTCCAGCATTTTCTGTTTGTATTTGGGAATTTGAAAAGCAATTTCATTTTGAATTAGCATGCAACGTTGGCAGATTGGTAATAGAGGTGTCGAGGAGACTGAGTGTTTGGGGTATTATCAATGTGTGTGTGAGAGAGTGTGAGTGTGCATGTGTGTGTGAGTATGTGTGTGTGTGTGAAAGTGTGAGTGTGAAAGTGTGAGTGTGTGTGTGAGAGAGAGAGAATATTTGAGAGTGAGTGTGTGTGTGAGAGAGAATATGTGAATGTGTGTGTGTGTGTGTGTGTGTGTGTTGTGGGGAGGTCCCAATCTGAGGTTATAGGGTAGACTCTTTAGGACGGAGATGAGGAGAAATATGTGGAATTTGCTACTTCAGAAAGCAGTTGAGACCAAAACATTATATGTTTTCAGAAAGGAGTTGGGATGAAGGGATCAAAAAATATGGAGGAAGGTAGGATCGATCTCGAAGGCTCAAATGGCCTTCTCATGCTCCTATTTTCTATGTTTCAAAGTCTGTGATGGTGTCTGTGATGGTATGTATGACAGTGTGAGTGCTAGTCTGGGTGACAGTGGCTGTGATGGTGTCTGTGACAATGTGTGTGACAGTGTGTTAGTGCTGTGATGGTGTGTGTGACAATACTGTGTCAGTGTGTATGACAGTGTCTGTCTCAATGCTGTGACAGTGTGTGTGACAGTGTGTGTGACGGTATGTATGTGATGATGTGTGTCTGAGTGCTGTGAAAGGTGTGATGGTGTGTGTGTGATGATGTGTATGTCTCAGTGCTGTGACGGTGTGTGTGACAGTGTGTGTGACAGTGTGTGTGTGATGGTGTGTGTGACAGCGTGTGTGTGACAGCGTGTGTGTGACAGTGTGTGTGACAGTGTGTGTGTGATGGTGTGTGTGACAGCGTGTGTGTGACAGTGTGTGTGACAATGTGTGTGTGATGGTGTGTGTGATGGTGTGACTCTCAGTGCTATGACAGTGTGTGTGATGGTATGTGTGACGGTGTGTGTGACAGTGTGTGTGTGTCTCAGTGCTGTGACGGTGTCAGTTTCTGTGTCTGGTTGATTCAATGCTGCGTTTGTGCTTACAACAGCGTGGGCTTTGATCAGCTGATAACAGGTGTGCTTGAGGGTATGTTTCAGATATTGGAAAGCAGCGCTGAGGAAACTGACGCATTTCACAAACTGATCTCACAAAGACAACAGACAAAGCTCAGGAGTTTGCTGCAAAAAATATAAACTTGATCTCTCTCACACTATCCATCTCGCCAACTCCACTTCTCCCTCCATCTGTCTTTCAGCTTGTATCTCCCTCTCTATCCCACCTATCTCTTCCTCTCTTTCCTGCCCTGTGACTTTCCCCAGCTTGCTCCTCACCTGTCTCTTTCACTCTGTCTCTCCTTCAATTCCTTGCCTTTGTCACTCTTTCATAATCTTTAACTCCACTTTTCTTCTTGCATTTTTCCTTCTGTTCTTTTGAATGTTCCTTCTCTTTCCATCTATCGGTCTCTTGTTATCTTGCACAATCTGCATCTCTCAATTTCTGCCTTTCTGTCTCTGAAAGAAATGTTAACTTTAGAGAAAATTGTGACCTTTTTCCGATGGTGGTTGAAGAGACAGTCTGGGTCGTATAGGAAAGGCTCGTGGCGAAGCCGGAGTTACACGGTGACAGAGTCCAGGTACTGGAAGCCTTGTGTTGTACGGTGTGTAGGTGCTGCACTGTGCTGTTGAGACAACAAGTCTTCACTTTAGAAGAATACTGTGTTTAACTATTGCTGTCACAGAGGAAATCATTACAAACGAATTTAATCGATGTGTGTCCATGGTCCAGTTAAATGCAAACTCGATGTGTTTGGTGTTGCATACTTTAATGTTACAGTAAGAAGTCTCACAACACTAGGTTAAAGTCCAACAAGTTTATTTGGTAGCATGAGTTTTCAGAATGCAACTGCATTTACCTGATGAAGGGGCAGCGCTCCGAAAGCTTGTGCTACCAAATAAACCTGTTGGGCTTTAACCTGGTGTTGTGAGGCTTCTTACTGTGCTCATCCCAGTCCGGCACCGGCATCTCCATATCCTAGTTTAATGTTGTTATGTCTGAGTAAAAATGCAAATAATTAAAAAATAGTTTAGTGCACCTGACAGTTCAGATATAATTAAATCAATAAGGAGACAGGTTAGAGAGGGAGAACATCCACTTGTGAGTGTCGGTCCACTCAGCAACACATGAGAAGGTACAGACAGATTGAGCACCCTGCCAATCTGGGCAATAAGAAACCTTGGCGAGGAAAAGGAAGACGTTTCAGAACCACTGGTATGAAAGTTACATCGTCAGATGTAACATCCTGACAGAGACAGAGAAACTGGAATAGCACGGAGTCTTGCAGGCTGTACAGCCTAGGGAACTCTGGGATCCAGTAGACTCCCCAAAGACAGGACAGGAGACTACAGAGCCCAGGGAGCTCTGGGATCCAGTGGATTCCCCAGAGACAGGACAGGAGACTACACAGCCCAGGGAGCTCTGGGATCCAGTAGATTTCCCCAAAGACAGAGTAGGAAACTACACAGCCCAGGGAGCTCTGGGATCCAGTGGATTCCCCAGAGATAGGGCAGGATGCTGCACAGTCTAGGGAGCTGTGGGATCCAGTGGATTCCGCACAGATTGGGCAGGAGGCTGTGTGATCCAGGGAGCCTGGGTTCCAGTGGATTTCCCAGGGAAAGGGCAGGAGACTGCACAGCTGAGGGATCCAGGGATCCTGAGGATTCCCCAAAGATAGGGCAGGAGGTTGTGCAGTTCACGGAGCTGCAGGATCCAGTGGATTCTCCAGAGACAGGGCAGGTGGCTGTGCAGTCCAGGCAGCCCAGGAATCCAGTGGATTTCCCAGGGAGAGGGCGGGATGCTGTGCCATCCAGAGAGCTGTGGGATCAAGTGGGTTCATTGTAGATATTGGTCTATGGTCTAACTCTTAAAATGGAGAGAGAATTTGAGGATGAAAGGACAGAATCTGGTGAAGGTGAGGGAGGAAACTGGAAGCTGAGTTAATGCAATTTTCCAGTTGAAAAGCAGAGCAGGAATTAGTGGCACCGATACATCATTATTCTAATTCCACTGGGTAGAGAGAATGACGAATTCAGAGGCAGGCAGATCAGGGTGAGAGAACAGTGTCGAATTGTAGAGAGCAGATGTTGTGCCCACAGTTCCCAATAGAATCACCTTGAAAACCAAGAAGGAAGAGTCTTTATTTAAGGCTAGATTGAAGAGTCTTTATTTTGATCCAAGGGGCTTTGGCCTTGTGGATCCAGAACTGGCTTGCCTGCAGAAGGCAGAGGGTGGTTGTGGATGGCTCTTTTACTGCATGGAGGTCGGTCACCAGTGGAGTGCCCCAGGGATCTGTTCTAGGACCCTTGCTGTTTGTCATTTTCATAAATGACCTGGATGAGGAAGTGGAGGGACGGGTGAGTAAGTTCGCCGATGACACGAAGGTCGGTGGTGTTGTGGATGGTCTGGAGGGATGTTAAAAGTTGCAGCAGGACATTGACAGAATACAAGACTGGGTGGAGAAGTGGCACATGGACTTCAACGCGGATAAATGTGTTGTGGTCCATCTTGGCAGATCCAACGGGATGAATGAGTACACTATCAAAGGTAGGAGTCTTAGCTGTGTGGAAGAGCAGAGGGATCTTGGGGTCCGGTCCATAAGACTCTCAAATCGGCCTCCCAGGTGGAGGATGTGGTTAAGAAAGCTTACGGTGTACTGGCCTTCATTCATCGAGGGATTGAGTTCAGGAGTCAGGAGGTAATGCTGCAGCTTTATAGGACCCTTGTCAGACCACACTTGGAGTACTGTGCGCAGTTCTGGTCGCCTCACTATAGGAAGGACGTGGAAGCTATTGAAAGGGTGCAGAGGAGATTTACAAGGATGTTGCCTGGATTGGGAGGCATGACTTATGAAGACAGGTTGAGGGAGCTGGGACTGTTCTCCCTGGAGAGACGAAGGTTGAGAGGCGACCTGATAGAGGTTTACAGGATGTTGAGAGGAATAGATAGGGTGGACTCTCAGAGACTATTTCCCAGGGCTGAAATGGTCGCGACGAGAGTACACAGATTTAAGGTGCAGGGACGCAAGTACAGAGGGGATACTAGAACATAGAACATTACAGCACAGAACAGGCCCTTCGGCCTTCGATGTTGCGCCGACCAATATAAAAAGCAATGCCCCTCCAAACTAAACCATTCCCTCTCTTCCATATACTTATCAACTAACCTCTTAAACGCCACCAAACTTGGCGCATCTACAACTGCCGCAAGCAGGGCATTCCACTCCCGAACCACCCTTTGGGTAAAGAACCTACCTCTGATACCCGTCCTATAACTATCACCCCTTAATTTAAAGCTGTGTCCCCTCGTGCTAGCTTTCTCCATCCTAGGAAAAAGGCTATCACTGTCCACCCTATCTAAACCTCATCATCTTATATGTTTCGATTAGGTCCCCTCTTAGCCGCCTCCTTTCTAACGAAAACAACCTCAAATCCCTCAGCCTCTCTTCATAAGACCTGCCCTCCATACCAGGCAACATCCTGGTAAACCTCCTCTGTACCCTCTCCAATGCCTCCACATCTTTCTTATAATTTGGGGACCAGAACTGCACACAATACTCCAAGTGCGGCCGCACTAGAGGTTTGTACAGTTGCAACATGACGTTGCGGCTCCGAAATTCAATCCCCCTACCAATAAAAGCTAAGACTCCATATGCCTTCTTAACAACCTTCTCGACTTGACTGCCTACTTTCAGGGATCTATGCACAGACACACCAAGATCCCTCTGTTCATCAAGACTACTAAGAATCCTACCATTAGCCCTATACTCTACACGTTTATTATTTCTGCCATAGTGCATTACCTCACACTTTTCCACATTAAACTCCATTTGCCACCTCTCGGCCCAGTTCTGCAACTTGTCCAAATCCCTCTGCAAACTATAACACCCCTCTTCACTATCTACCACTCCACCGACTTTAGTGTCATCTGCAAATTTACTAATCCATCCTTCAATACCCTCATCCATATCATTTATAAAAATTACAAACAGCAGGGGCCCCAAAACAGACCCCTGAGGTACACCACTTGTCACCGAAGTCCACGATGAATATCTCCCATCAACCACCACCCTCTGTCTTCTATCTGCTAGCCAATTCCTAACCCAATTAGCTAAATCACCCTCTATCCCATACATCTGCATTTTCTGCAGAAGTCTTCCACGGGCCACCTTATCAAACGCCTTACTAAAGTCCATATATACCACATCAACCGCCTTACCCCCATCCACCTCCTTAGTCTCCACTCCTTAGTTTCTCAAAAAACTCAATGAGGTTAGTAAGGCACGACCTACCCTTCACAAAACCATGCTGACTATCTCCAATCAATTCATTACTCTCTAAATAACTATAAATTCTATCCCTAATTATTCTCTCCAATACTTTGCCCACAACAGAAGTAAGACTCACTGGCCTATAATTCCCTGGAAGGTCTCTCTTCCCCTTCTTGAACAACGGGACCACATTCGCTATCCTCCAGGGGATAGTTTTTCACTCAGAGGGTGGTGAGTGAATGGAACCGGCTGCCGTCGGTGGTGGTCGAGGCGAACTCGCTGGGGTCTTTTAAAAGACTTCTGGATGAGTATATGGGATCCAATGGGATTGGGGGTTATAGATAGGTCTATGGCTGGGTAGGTTTTGATGTGTTCGGCACAAGTTGTGGGCCGAAGGGCCTGTTTGTGCTGTAGTGTTCTATGTTCTATGTTCTATGTTTACTCATTTCTGGGCCACGCTAAGCCCAGCATTTCTCGCCCATCCCTAATTGCCCTTAAGAAGGAGTGATGAGCTGCCTCCTTGAAACGCTGCAGTCCCTGAACTGGAGTTACACATGCAGTGCCGTTAAGGAGAGAGTTCCAGGAGTTTGACCCAGCGATAGTGAAGGAACTGCAATATATTTCCAAGTCAGGACGGTGAGAGACTTGGAAAGAATCTGCAGGTGCTAGTGTTTCCATGTGTCTGTTGTCCTTATCCTTCTAGATTGTAGAGGTCGTGGATTTGGAAGGTGCTGCCGAAGGAACCTTGGCCAGTTCCTGCAGTGCATCTTGTAGGTGGTATGCATGGTTGCCATGTTTGTAGATGTGATGCCAATCAAGCAGGGATGCTTTGTCCTGGATGGTGTTGAGCTTCTTGAATGTTTGTGGAGCTGCACCCATCCAGGCAAATGGAGAGTATTCCATCACACTCCTGATGTGCCTTATAGAGATGGTGGACAGGCTTTGTGGAATGAGGAGGTGAGTTACTCGCTGCAGAATTCCTAGCTTCTGATCTGCTCTTGTGGCCACAGCATTTATATGGTTGGTCCAGTTCTGTTTCTGGTTAATGGTAACCCCAGAATGTTGGTAGATGGAGAGAGATACCAAGAGCTGGTCAAAGAGTTTGCTGAGCAGGAGAAAGAAGGACTCCTGGACACAGAGGTGAGTGGGAAAGTAAAGGTGCCAATCTTGAGTTAGCAGAACCCAAGTGAGGCCTTTACTTAGTCCAGATCACATTCCTGGTCAGAGAAGGGTAGTGAAATCATGGCCAAGGATAAGATTGGAAAGAGGGATGGAATTGGGGTTGTGAAGGGGAAGGTAGATCCAGAAGGATTTTGGTATTTAAGGAGTGTTGGAGGTGATAGAAGGAAAGTTTGTTGTGACAAAGTGAAATGTTGCAATAAATCTGGAATTCAGGAAGAGTGAATGGAGCTTGAGTTAGTGGGGAGAAAATTCCATGGAGAGCTCAGGCTGAAGCATTGATAAAATGGAGAAAGAGCAGTGGGGCTGGAATGGAGAGAGAGCAGCGGGGCTGGAATGGAGAGAGAGCAGCGGGGCAGGAATGGAGAGAGAGAGGAGCAGGGACTGGAATGGAGAGAGAGAGGAGCAGGGACTGGAATGGAGAGAGAGAGGAGCGGGGCTGGAATGGAGAGAGAGCAGTGGGCTGGAATGGAGAGAGGGAGGAGTAGGGCTGGAATGGAGAGAGAGGAGCAGAACTGGAATGGAGAGAGAGAGGAGCAGAACTGGAATGGAGAGAGAGGAGCAGAACTGGAATGGAGAGAGAGCAGTGGGCTGGAATGGAGAGAGAGCAGCGTGGCTGGGTTGGAGAGAGAGGAGCAGGACTGGAATGAAGAGAGAGCAGCAGGGCTGGAATGGAGAGAGAGCAGCAGGCTGGGATGGAGAGAGAGCAGCGGGGCTGGAATGAAGAGAGAGCAGCGGGGCTGGAATGGAGAGAGAGCAGTGGGGCTGGAATGAAGAGAGAGCAGCGGGGTTGGAATGGAGAGAGAGCAGCGGGGCTGGAATGAAAGAGAGCAGTGGGGCTGGAATGGAGAGAGAGCAGCGGGGCTGGAATAGAGAGAGAGCAGTGGGCTGGGATGGAGAGAGAGCAGTGGGGCTGGAATGAAGAGAGAGCAGCGGGGCTGGAATGAAGAGGGAGCAGCAGGGCTGGAATGGAGAGAGAGCAGTGGGGCTGGAATGGAGAGAGAGCAGCAGGGCTGGAATAGAGAGAGAGCAGCGGGGTTGGAATGGAGAGAGAGCAGCGGGGCTGGAATGGAGAGAGAGCAGGCTGCATGTTTAGGTCGGGAGATTCTCAGATATTCATAATTTTCTATCATTAATTCCTCAGGATGTTTGAGCAAAAGAGAGCTTGGAATGGGAATCTGCAGACCACAACCTTACCCTGTCCAGCTTCACCATCAGCAGACAGCCAGACAAACATGGCGTTTAGGGGCAGTGTGGTGAGAAGGAGAAGACGGCTGCCCCTAACTCCCCGGGCTCAACTCTCTAGAAAAACAGGTACATGTGACTACTGCTGACCCCCACCCTCTGTGTAACACTGAGTTAGAACATTTCCTGTTACTTTCAATAACAGCAAAAAGTTTCATTTAGAGAAGCAAGATATCCCAGGGTTCTGAACAAGGCAATGTCAATAAAAACATTTTTAATTGTGAGCCACAGGTGATATTCAGTCAATGATCAAAAGCTTGGTCAAACAACTGGGTTTTGAGGAGTATCTTAAAGGAGGAGAAAGTGATAGAGAGAGAGATTTAGGGAAGGCATTGCAGATTTTAGAGTGTGGAATGCTTAGAGATGGCAGAATAATTAAAATTGATGAGTCCAGGATCGGAGGAGTGCTGGCACCTCTGAGTTTATAGAGTGGAGGAAATTGCAGAGACCGAGAGGGGTAAGGCCATGGATGGATTTGCAAACAAGGCTGTGGATTTTGAAACTGTTAGACTGAGATTCAGTATAGATCAGTGATAGAACATAGAACATTACAGCACAGAACAGGCCCTTCGGTCTTCGATGTTGTGCCGACCAAAATAAAAAGCAATGCCCCTCCTAACTAAACCATTCCCTTCTCTTCCATATACTTATCAACTAACCTCTTAAACGCCACCAAACTTGGCGCATCTACAACAGCTGCAGGCAGGGCATTCCACTCCCTAATCACTCTTTGAGTAAAGAACCTACCTCTGATATCCGTCCTATAACTCATACCCCTTAATTTAAAGCTGTGTCCCCTCGTGCTAGCTTTCTCCATCCTAGGAAAAAGGCTATCACTGTCCACCCTATCTAAACCTCTAATCATCTTATATGCTTCATAAGATCCCCTCTTAGCCGCCTCCTTTCTAACGAAAAACAACCTCAAATCCTTCAACCTCTCTTCATAGGACCTGCCCTCCATACCAGGCAACATCCTAGTAAACCTCCTCTGTACCCTCTCCAATGCCTCCACATCTTTCTTATAATGTGGCGACCAGAACTGCACACAATACTCCAAGTGCGGCCGCACTAGAGTTTTGTACAGCTGCAACATGATGCTGCGGCTCCTAAATTCAATCCCCCTACCAATAAAAGCTAAGACTCCATAAGCCTTCTTAACAACCTTATCACTTGACTGCCTACTTTCAGGGATCTATTGACACATACACCAAGATCCTTCTGTTCCTCAACACTATTAAGAGCCCTACCATTAGCCCTATACTCTACACATTTATTATTCCTGCCAAAGTGCATTACCTCACACTTTTCCACATTAAACTCCATTTGCCACCTCTCGGCCCAGCTCTGCAACTTGTCCAAGTCACTCTGTAAACTAAAACACCCCTCTTCACTATCTACCACACCACCAACTTTAGTATCATCTGCAAATTTACTGATCCATCCCTCAATACCCTCATCCAGATCATTTATAAAAATTACAAACAGCAGGGCCCCAAAACAGACCCCTGAGGCACACCACTGTCACCGAACTCCACGATGAATATCTCCCATCAACCACCACCCTCTGTCTTCTATCTGCCAGCCAATTCCTAATCCAATTAGCTAAATCACCCTCTATTCCACACATCTGCATTTTCTGTAGAAGTCTTCCATGGGCCACCTTATCAAACGCCTTACTAAAGTCCATATATACTACATCAACCGCCTTACCCCCATCCACCTCTTGGTCACTTTCTCAAAAAACTCAATGAGGTTAGTAAGGCATGACCTACCCTTCACGAAACCATGCTGACTATCCCCAATCAATTCATTTCTCTCTAAATAACTATAAATCCTATCCCTAATAATTCTCTCCAATACTTTGCCCACAACAGAAGTAAGACTCACTGGCCTATAATTCCCTGGAAGGTCTCTCTTCCCCTTCTTGAACAATGGGACCACATTCGCTATCCTCCAGTCCTCCGGAACCACACCCGTAACCAACGACGACCTGAAGATCAGAGCCAGAGGCTCTGCAATCTCCTCTCTTGCCTCCCAGAGAATCCTAGGGTAAATCCCGTCCGGCCCAGGGGACTTATCCAACTTCAAACCCTCGAGAATTTCTAGCACATCCTCCCTATCTACTACAATACTTCCAATTTGCAACCCTGTACCTCAGTGTTCTCCATAGCTACATTTCCAGCACTCTGCGTGAATACCGAAGAGAAATATTTATCAGAATCCTTCTGGAAATTCCAGGTACACACATCCACAGGTTCCCCTTTCCCACTGTGCATGTAGTGTTTTCAAAGATTCCACCAAATAATCAAACATGACCTTTCTTCATGAACCCATATGTGCTTAAGCCAATATATGCGACCATTTATATCCAGATGTCATCGTTATTTTCTTCCCTAAACAATGATAAAAATTCAAGCAGTTTGCCTACTCCAGACTAAGCTAACCGGCTACTCCTTTTTTAAACAGTGGCATCACTTTGTTGTTTTAAAAAAAAAAAAATTTGTGGGAACCACCCCAGAGTCCATTAATCAATTTTGGTAAATTACTACTATGCCTAGTGTATTTCCCTCCACACAATCTCTTTTGTACCCTTTGGACTAACATTCCATCAGACCATAGACTTGTCTACCTTTAGCCCCTATTTACTTGCCACACTACTCTTATTGTGATAATGATAATTTCTAGATCTGCCCTGTCACAGCCTTTTCCTGTCATCAATTTTTGGCATGTTATTGTGTCTTTCATCATTGCACTTGTTAAGTACTCACAAAATACTTTTCATGCTCAGCCATTTTCTCATTTCCAGTTAGTACATCCCCCCCTTCTCATCCTCTAAAGGACCAATTTTACTTTAGCACTCTGTTTTCATTTTATGTATTCATAGAAACTTTTGCTATCTGGTTTTTATTATTCTGATCTATTTACTCTCATAATCCATCTCACCTTTTTTTTTAATACCTTTTTTTTGTGGATTTTCTGTTGACCATTAAAGATTCACAAACTTCTATTTGGATCCTCTATTTGGAATATCGTGTGCAGTTTCTGATCTACCTTCACTATAGTAACGGACAGTGGAAGCATTAGAGAGTGCAGAGAATTTACGCAGGATGCTGCCTGGTTTTGGAAGGTAATTTTATGAAGAAAATTGAAGGGAACTGGGGCTTTTCTCTTACCGAGTGGGGAGTATGCAAAGCGATTTAATAGAAGTTTAGAGATGAGAGGGGATAGATACAGTGGATGTTCAGTGACTATTTGCTCAAGGCGGATGTACAGTTTACTGTGGTGTATAACTATAACGTTCATGATGGTGGATATATTGGTGTGTTAATAGCTTGCTCGATTGCAAGCCAACCAACAAGTGGCTGATCGATATCGGCCCGATAACAAAGGGAGTGAATCTAATCTTAAATTTGAAATACCTCCTGCCACCCAGTCGCCGTGCGTGGGAGTATAAGGTAGTGTGTTGTACGAATAATCCGCACTCTATCCTTGAGGCCGTTTCCCTGCGTGCGCACTGCTGATGAGCCCCAACAAGGCGAAACAAGCTGTCCGTGCTTACACAATTTGTGACTGGAAAAACTTGTTTCAAAATATAGAGGAATGTGATGAGTGTAGTTCTTTACCTCGAGGAGTGGTTGGGGGTTGTGAATGCACTGTCTGCTGTGATGTGGAGTTGGCACTTTAAGGACTTTCAAGCTGTTTATTGATGGGCAATTGGGATCACCCAGAATAAAAGGAGTTAGGATAGTTTGACCTTATTTTGGCAAAGCTTGACACAACATCGAGGGCAAAGGTCCTGTACTCTTCTGTACTATTCTATGTTCTATCTCTATATTCTCTAGTTCCTAGCTAATTTTTGGTCACTTTGTTATATTTTTCTTTCATTTATACCCTTTTTTTGTTGGTTTGGGTTTTGGTTTGATTGGATTTTTGGGTTTGATTGGTTTTGATTCTCTCAATCATACCAATGCGCCTTTGGTATCTGAGATCTCGGATATCAGGATTTGCTGACTTCATTGTATTCTGAATGTAACCAAGATGGACACACTGTGCAAGCTCCTGCCTGACGATTTTTTTTATTCATTCGTGGGACATAGGCATCACTGGCCAGCCAACATTTATTACCCATCCCTAATGGCCCAAGGACAGTGGCGAGTCAACCCATCGCTGTGGATCTGGGTCCTATGTAGGCCAGACCAGGTAAGGATGGCGGATTTCCTTCTCTAAAGACTTAGTTGAACAAGTTGGGTTTATCTGACGATCGAATGGTTTCATGGTCATCAGTTTGATTCTTAATTCCAGATTTTCATTGAAATTCCAATTCCCCATCTGCTGTGGGGGATTCCGAACTTGAATCCTCAGAACATTAGTAAATGGTTTTTCCTGGATCACCTAACAGTAATATCACTGGGCACTGTACCCCCTGAACTCATCACTCTGGACTATTGGGAATTAGTCCAGTCACAGAGGAGAACCAGAATTATCAAAATTCCCTGAGGGCAGAACCAGTCACCCTGGGTGCAGAGTACCATTGAAGAATCATTTTAGATCTGAAATATTAACTCTGTTTCTCTCTGCCAGATGCTGCCAAAAACTGCTGAGTGACCAAAGAATTTTCTGTTTTTATACCATGCACTCGTTCCACCCATGCAGATACCTACTACATCTCGCAATCTAACTGGAATTTTGCTTCTACTAAATCATTTGCAGAAAACTAGCATCGAAACCCCATATACTGACACTTCCCAGGTTGGAGTTTTAGGCACCCGGTCGTGTGACAGGGCTGCTAAGCGAGTTCAGGTCCCTCATGTAGTCTCCAGTGAGAGGTGTCTCACCAGCCGTGGTGCTTCAGGAGCTCAGTGATTCAGTGTTATGTCTGACTCACAGAAATGTTGGATTGTGGGAAATTATCTTCAAAAGTCTATCTGCTGCGTTGGTGACATTTTACTGATGTTCATTCACAGTGCACAGTGTTTAGCACTGCTGCCTCACAGGGACCCTGGTTCATTCCTTGGCTTGTGTCACTGTCGTGTGGAGTCCTCACGTTTTTCCCCAAGTTTGTATGGGTTTCCTCCGATGCTGACCGTTGTCTTCTCCCAAGTCTGAAAGATTGCTGGTTAGGTTCATTGGCCATATTAATTCGCGCCTCAATGTACCGACAGGTCGCAGGAGTGTACGAACTCAGGGATTTCACAGTAACTCATTGCAGTGTCATGTAACCAACTTGTGATAATAAATAAACTTTAATAGTGGGATCTTATTAGACTTAATCAGCAACATGTAGAACAGAACATGTTTTTACAAGCCTCCGTAGCAACACTCTGAGATATCTTGCCTAATCCAGCTCAAAGGCTGGGAATAATGTGGCAATACTTTTCTGCTGACCTCCAAAGAAACTGTCAGTATATCTCAAAGGCACAAGTCAGGAGTGTGATGGAAATATTTCCGCTTGCCTGGATGGGTGCAGTTTCCAACACCTCAGAAGCTCAACACCATCCAGGATATAAAACAGCCCCTTCCTGTCAGCCTTTTAGCTAAGATCAAGTGTAGTATGCGCGTATGCTTGCTTGGTTAAGTCATTTAGATTACCTTCAGCTTCATTTGATAGCAATTTTAAAAAGCGGATAACTCGGCTTTTTTTGGGTCTTAAGATGAATGAGATCACGCCTTGGAGGAGGAGCTATGCCTGACCTCCATAGAACATAGAACATTACAGCGCAGAACAGGCCCTTCGGCCTTCGATGTTGCGCCGACCAATTAGAAAAAGCAATGACCCTCTAACCTAAACCATTCCCTTTTCATCCATAAACTTATCTACTAACCTCTTAAACGCCACCAAACTTGGCGCATCTACAACTGAGCAGGCAGGGCATTCCATACCTTACCACCCTCTGGGTAAAGAACCTACCTCTGACATCCGTCTATAACTACCACCCCTTAATTTAAAGCTATGTCCCCTCGTGCTATTTTCTCCATCCTAGGAAAAAGGCTATCACTGTCCACCCTATCTAAACCTCTAATCATCTTATATGTTTCCCTCTTAGCCGCCTTCTCTAACAAATCCCTCAAGCCTCTCTTCATAAGACCTGCCCTCCATACCAGGCAACATCCTGGTAAACCTCCTCTGTACCCTCTCCAATGCCTCCACATCTTTCTTATAATGGGGGACCAGAACTGTACACAATACTCCAAGTGCGGCCGCACTAGAGTTTTGTACATCTGCAACATGATGCTGCGGCTCCTAAATTCAATCCCCCTACCAATAAAAGCTAAGACTCCATAAGCCTTCTTAACAACTTTATCCACTTGACTGTCTACTTTCAGGGATCTATTGACACATACACCAAGATCCTTCTGTTCCTCAACACTATTAAGAGCCCTACCATTAGCCCTATACTCTACACATTTATTGTTCCTGCCAAAGTGCATTACCTCACACTTTTCCACATTAAACTCCATTTGCCACCTCTCGGCCCAGCTCTGCTACTTGTCCAAGTCACTCTGTAAACTAAAACACCCCTCTTCACTATCTACCACACCACCAACTTTAGTATCATCTGCAAATTTACTGATCCATCCCTCAATACCCTCATCCAGATCATTTATAAAAATTACAACACAGGGGCCCCAAAACAGACGCCCATGAGCACACCACTCGTCACCGACTCCACGAGAATATCTCCCCTCAACCACCACCCTCTGTCCCCTTCTATCTGCGCCGCCAATTTCTGAATCCAATGCTAAATCACCCTCTATTCCACACATCTGCATTTTCTGTAGAAGTCTTCCATGGGCCACCTTATCAAAAGCCTACTAAAGTCCATATATACTACATCAACCGCCTTACCCCCATCCACCTCTCTGGTCACTTTCTCAAAAAACTCAATGAGGTTAGTAAGGCATGACCTACCTTTCACGAAACCATGCTGACTATCCCCAATCAATTCATTTCTCTCTAAATAACTATAAATCCTATCCCTAATAATTCTCTCCAATACCTTGCCCACAACAGAATAAACTCACTGCCTAAATTCTCCAGGAAGGTCTCTCTTCCCTTACTTAAACATGGGATCACATTCGCCATCCTCCATACTCCGGAACCACACCCGTAACCAAACGAGGACTGAAGATCAGAGCCAGAGCTCTGCCATCTCCTCTCTTGCCTCCCAGAGAATCCTAGGGTAAATCCCGTCCGGCCCAGGGGACTTATCCAACTTCAAACCCTCGAGAATTTCTAACACATCCTCCCTAGCTACTACAATACTTCCCAATTTGCAACCCTGTACCTCAGTGTTCTCCATAGTTACATTTTCAGCACTCTGCGTGAATACCGAAGAGAAATATTTATTCTGTGCCTCACCAATCTCTTCAGGCTCCACGCACAACTTCCCACTGCTGTCTATGACTGGCCCTAATCTTGCCCTAACCAATCTTCTATTCTTAACATATCGAAAGAAAGCTTTAGGATTCTCCTTAATCCTATCAGTCAACATCTTCTCGTGTCCCCTCTTAGCT